>OX453306.1:23837017-24394517 GCA_949710035.1 Crambus lathoniellus
GAAACCAGAAGACCTCTGTTCAAATTTCTTTTTATTTTGTGAATAAGTCAAGGGAGCCCTTTTCACTTCTGCCGGCACTCCCGGATTGCAACCCGTTGTTTTTTTTTTATTAAGCCGGATATACACTTTATTATTGTAATTGTTTAATCTAAAATCTTATTACGTGCCCGTTTTGAACGTTTACTTTTTTTCATAGCTATTAGATAAGCCGTAACGACCGGGATATTCTTCACAAAACGGGCTGATTTCACGAAAGAACGCCGGCGCCGGACCGACCGAAAAGGGCCAGAGAATTATGTATAGTAAAATAAAAAAAAATAAGGCAGCATTTCGGGCGGACATCCAAGAGTTAATTTGGCACACTAGAAATAAGTTTTTTTTTAAGTTTTTTAATATCAACAGATTTCGCCATAATTCTAAAAAAGATCAATTAGAGAAGGTTCGCCTAGTAGCTTAGTTTATATTTACCTATGTTTATGATATTAGTTAATTGGTTTCCATGTTTAACAATTCAGTGAGAACTTTATCATGCTTTGTTTTTATCTTAAATGTAATATTGTTTTGATTGTTGAGTTATTTTCATTGTACCTACTTGTTTGTTTATTAAGTTTTTTTTTTATTACCCAAAATTTTCTTTTTGGGGGGGAATAGTGTAACTACATGTATGGGTACAGTATGCGTGTGCATGCCTGTGATGCACGGGATATATTATAAGAGACCCGTTGTAATTTCAGCCAGTCCGATTGCAGTCCGATGACGGCCGGCACCTTGTAAACGCTCTCGTATTATACGTTTTAAATTGGAGTCAGTGTTTCCTTTTTGAACTTCTTAAAATAGACTATACATTTAGTGACAACGCCTATAGACAATAAATAAAGTTAATAAACTAGTGACAATTAAAGTGGTTACCTGATAAATTGATAACCACCAAATATATATATAGATTGAAGATTGATAGTAAACTGTGATAAATTGATTATCAACTCTAGATTACTTGGCCGTAAATTAACGATAAATTATTGTTTATTTATGCATAAAAACAAAGTATTCAAAACGGTCAAGCCGTTTCCGAGGTTTAGCGAGACTATAACTTTTATTTTTATATAGAGATGGAATACCGGTAAAATTTGTTCGGTGAAGCAACTGAAAGCATACTTCTAAACTGACATCTCATAAATATTTATGTCTCGCTATAGTCTTAAAATACCATTGTAGCGAACAAGCCATTATGAAAACAATAGCAAGGTCGTCATTGTAGAAAGGTCGCGGTTAAAATCAACAAAAACGATAAGTACAGTTTTTCTTTTAAACGTTTTTAGAATTATAAGTGTTAGAATTTATTGTCCACTTTATTATTTCGGAATATTAAAGCAAAGAAGTCATGTTTTATAGTTATACTTTTGCTAGAGTTCAAAACATTGTGTGTTTAAAAGTAAAGTTGTTAATGTATACAGGATAATTTTTTTATCAGTGCACAAATTTTTAGGATCGACTCAGAATCGGTAAGTGAACAACTTTCTCCTAGAAACATAGGTCGAAATATGACAAAATTTTTTTGACCTTTCATACAAATCGGACTGATCACGTGATCGAATTAGTATGGGAAGTCCAAAAACTTTTGTCGTATTTCGACCCATGTTTCTAGGAGAAAGTTGTTCACTTATCGATTCTGAATCGATCCTAAAAATTTGTGCACTGATAAAAAAATTACCCTGTATAATCATACGTATGTTATGTTACAGTAAACGTTTGTTAGAAGGCGAATACTTTGTAAATTCAATAAATTGTAAATGTGAAGCCTTTGTTATGATTACAATTAAAAACTTGCTTATGGTCAGTTTTTTTATAAAATAGTAAGTAGGTACTACACAAAACTTTTGGTTCATAATGAACATAGGTAGAGTAAACAAAATGCATATGCTTTCACCAGTAAATGTTCTAGATAGTCCAACTTACTTTTTCGTGTGCTGTCTAATAACTCTTTGGTAATTTAGGCTGAACTACACCCTGGAGTAGAACAAGGAATCTACAATGATAGGCTTTTAACTAAAGCCTTAACTAAACTTTAGTTAGACCATTAGAATGAGTGAGTGCCACACTTTACTCGAACGCTTCTCCACTTTAGAAAAATCGGTCAAGTGCGAGTCGGACTCGCTCATGAAGGGTTCCGTAACCACTTAACGTACCGATTACGTACACCTAGCAAAAATACCAATGTCATTAATTGGCAGAAAAAAATAACTTTGTTTTTCATAGTATTCGTATGAATGACAAAGTTATATTTGCGGTTTTTGAAAATGTGTTATATCTCAAAAACATGTAAAGCCTACTTAGCTGTGATAGTTTTCCTTGTAACTTCGTCATATGTACTACTATCGTGAATTTTTTCACGTATCTTAAAACAACCATTTGGCTGGCAAGGGGGGGGGACACATGACTCTAACAAAATTTTGCACTATAAAGCTTAATAATTCACAAACGGATGCCTCAATCAAAAATCTGTCTTTGCAAACCCACAATATTTTTAAAATTGCTATAAAACGACACCCCACACCCACACTATGGGGTAGACAAGAAAAAAAATTACATCCCCACTCACGTGTACGGGAGGTAACCTAAAAAATATTTTTATTTTTAATTTTACTTTACTACTTTCTTGGCGTGATAAATATGTATATTCACGCCAAATTACAGCTTTCTAGTACTAAGACTCTATGAGCTAGACTGGGGTCAGACGGACAGACGGACAGACGGACATGGCGAAACTATAAGGGTTCCTTGTTGACTACGGAACCCTAAAAAGGCGGCAAGATGTTTGAGGCGCTCCCAAAATTGAGTCGCTTTCGAGTCTTCGGGCGATAATACCTGAAGTCGGCGTTTGTAAACGCTTTGTTTTAAACTTGCATACATTGTTTCAAAACGCTTGAAATTGTCGATTATTCTTCCTAGAACTCAATTCGAAGCTACTACACTAGAGTAGATAGTCAACTTTTCGATACGTGTTAAAAGCTTGGAACATGGGAAACATTTCTTTGTTGCTCCGATCGCTTTTTGTTTGGCTGTAAACAATAGCGTGATATACATTCTGTCTGTTTTACTTGTGTCAGTGGAAAGAAAGGTCCGTGGTGCAGCGGAAGTCTATTGTGTGATGATGCACCGGTTCGGTTCCGTTGTCAATAAATTGTGCTCTAAATACGAATGATCGATTTAAACAGGATATTGGGTTCAATGAGAGTGGACACAAAAATGCAACACTGTCGGTGTACAAGATCAAATATTACAAAATCATGACGCACTTTCGTCTGCGTGCGTTTTTGGTGTGTGGCTGCACCAACACAATCAGTGTTAACAAAAGAAATGGTTTTGTCGCGACGATAAATATGTTGAAAACCTATCTACTTACGTTTTGTAAAATTAAACTTGGTAAGCTTACAAAAAAAAAACGCATGAAGGTGTCAAAAAATAACAATGAACCCTAATAATGACACAAAAACTAAAACTCTGATAAAACATAAACGTTAATTTTACCTACATATAACATTTTAAAGAAAACCACATACCAACTTTTCACTTATCATTTATCAAAGTCAGATGTGACATTTTCGGTTATAGCTACAAGTTGAAAGTTTCGTTAATATCCGACCCAAAAGTACTGAATATGTTAAATGTGTCCTTCGAGCGTTATCGTAAGTAATGGCAAGGCAAGCTACAAGAGAATCTTCTAGGGTTACATAACCACTTTAAACATAATCCATACAATTATATGAATGCGAAAGTAAATCTGTCGGTATTTCTGCTCATTACCTATTCACGCCTAAACCACTGAACGATTTTCATGAAATTTGATGTCATCATCATCATCATCAACCATTTCAGGTCCCCACTGCTGGAGGCACTGGCCTTCCTTATGGATGGATAAGGAAAGGAGAATGGGCCATGACCCACCACGCGGGCCCAATACGGGTTGGTGGGTATTAAAGAATGCAATCTCAGCCGGGACCAACGGATTAACGTACGGTACCTTCCGAAGCACGGAGGAGCTCAAGATGAAAAGTTTTTGGTCACCCATCCTGTGACCGACCATTGCCAAAGTTGCTGAACCTTAACGATCGCAGGCTGAGCGCGGTAACCACTGCGCCACGGGCTTCGCGCCGAAATTTGACATAGAACGAAAAATTTGATCTTGGGGGAAAGAATAAGCTTTTTATCTCTAATCCTGAAAATTCCCGTAATACATATTATTGTTATTAAAAACCATTTTATCACAATTAATTGCTTTAGTAAATAATATCGTTATTTCCAACACACTGACAGCTTCTCTAAGCACTAATTAAGCATGTCGGCTCGGCAGGCTAGGTATTAGTGTTACTGACAAATACACAGTTCCTAAGCCTGTGTAAACGTAGGATAAGCAATAATTAAGGTAAATGCTCCTATTACGGACATAGTCAAAATCGACTCCTATCACGGCGCTATTTTTTATTTTCGTGTTTCATTCTGTTTTAGTAAATTTAGGTACACTAAAATGGAATTTACTCATTAATAGTCTTTCACTTCATCACATAACGGACGTATACAATTAAAACACAGAGGCAAGTTACAATAATTAATCAGTCAGTGCCACGGGGCGGAGATGGGGCAGGTTTGTCATTCAAACGCGGAGCGACTAAGGTAAGTGCACTCATATTTTATATCTATGTTTTTTATAATAGTATATTGCTCAAATTTGTGAATACGCGATTTATAGCTTTTGTCTATAATTCTACTGCCTACATATGTAGGTTTTATCCTATTTGTAATTAATTTTAAACCTAAAAATCTAAAAACAAAATAGCGCCGTAATAGGATAATAAATTTAAAGGTTAACCCTAATACGGCCCTATGGTCTGTAATAGGAGAAATATTGCCTCTTATTTATTGGCTTATAACTGAAAATATGATAACATAATTAATTAGTTATTAGTTTACTTGAAATAATGATTAATATCACAAACTAAAAACCTATTTCTGTGCTATGCTTTATCCTCTAGAAATCTTATTTAAATATGAAAACCATTGAGTGCAAAATGACGGTTTCTTTTAAAGGTAAAAAATAGAAGATATATTTTAGTTAATCAAAAAGCAGTCATATAGTATAGCTTTTGACTTGAGTCTTACATAATCTTAACCAAAATACAGTTGCCATTCGACTGAGTTACCTTCACTTTTTATGTATCTAAATTTTGATGGGTCAGAAAAAGGATTATTAAAACACGGACAGTTCTCCTATTACGGAGTTAGGATTTCAAGGTAGCTCCGTAACAGGCTCTATGAGCTCCTATGGCGGTGGCCATGGCTCCGTTACAGGAACTTCATAGTGCCTATTACCACAGTCTACTTACTACATACAGTCGTTCATCGGAGGCGTCTAGACAGAGCAGTCGTTCTCATCTAGCATACAAAATGTTGTTAGCTAGATTGGATTAGAGCTTTGCGACAAGGCTTTCGCATTTGATTTCAAATATTGAATTGAAAAAAATAATATTTAGTTCTTTTTATATTGGTTTTATGTAGAGGGCTTTTAAGTGTGTACGATTTTTGGAATTCATGATGGCAGCCGCGCTTTTTTTTTAAGTTTTGTGATGTTGGTGTTATGTAAGGGGTTTTTTAGAAATGCTAAGCTCGATTTTGATGTGAGTTTTGGAATCCAAGATGGCGGCCGCACTTTTTTTTTTCAGTTTTGTGATATTGGTGTCATGTAAGGGGTTTTTAGGGATGCTAAGCTCGATTTTGATGTGAGTTTTGGAATCCAAGATGGCGGCCGGGCTTTTTTTTCAATTTTGTGATGTTGGTGTCATGTAAGGGGTTTTTAGGGGTGCTAAGCTCGATTTTGATGTGAGTTTTGGAATCCAAGATGGCGGCCGCGCTTTTTTTCAGTTTTGTGATATTGGTGTCATGTAAGGGGTTTTTAGGGATGCTAAGCTCGATTTTGATGTGAGTTTTGGAATCCAAGATGGCGGCCGCGCTTTATTTTTAATTTTGTGATATGGGTGTCATGTAAGGGGTTTTTAGGGATGCTAAGCTCGATTTTGATGTGAGTTTTAGAATCCAAGATGGCGGCCGCGCTTTTTTCCAGTTTTGTGATATTGGTGTCATGTAAGGGGTTTTTAGAGGTGCTAAGCTCGATTTTGATGTGAGTTTCGGAATCCAAGATGGCGGCCGCGCTTTTGTGCGGCCGCCATCGAGTGCGGCGAGTGCAGTGCGATGCGCGCTCGGCAACGGACGCGCACAATTGCATAGGTGTCGAATTACATATTCGTAATTTACGATTAGCGCGGCATTAGCCGCTGCGCGTACTAACATCACTATGGGTTCCCAACAGCTCATAGTGAACGAAGTTTTGGCGTTCATCCAGAACGCGATCGACACCATGGACGAAGTCAGCATCGTGCAGATCTGCAAGTCTAACTTCAACGAAGCTGAGATTTGCAGTGGCAAGACGCTGCTTTACCAGAGCATCGGTAAAGCCGATGAGATGCCATCGCGCCGGAGAGATGGAGGTGTGAAAAGTCTCCAGGATATTATAACCCTGATGAAAGAGATCGACCCAGACGACGTGCCGACTTTCGTGGCGAAGCAGTTACACAAACTACCACCCGTCACATTCGACCACGTCGACGTCACCAGACTGTTGAAGGATATCACCTCCCTGAAAGCTAGTCTGGCTGAAGTGCATAGAAAATTGGAGGCTTCTGATAACACCATAAGTGAGTTGCGTGCCCAAGTTGTGTTGTTAAGCAACACCGCTGCGGTATGTAGGTCACCAGAGGCCTCTAATGTGAACACACGTCGCGGAGCGCAAAATGCATCCGTCTGCAGTTTCGAGTCGGCGCATATGGATACGTCACCGGCCGCCGCTGCAGCTAGCGATGCACCGCGCCCCACACCCCGCTCCTCCGCCAAGGCGGAGACGTCACGAGTGAGCACGTCGACCCCTCAACGTGTGCCGTACGCCGCTGTCACCGCAGCCAACCAGCCCGCTAACCAACAACTTGAGCGGGTTACAAAGGATAAGGAGGGAACCAAACAAGGATTGGTCTCCAAAGCTGTGCAACCAGCGCCGCCGCGGAGACAGGATGCAGGATGCGATGATGACGGCTTCAAGAAGGTGGAAAGGAAGAAGAAGACCTCTCGTCGTAACCTGTGCGGCACCGCCCCGACCGGACACAACCACCTGCTTCGGCCGGCTATCCCGACGACGCTGGTGTACGTGTCCCGCTTGCATTACTCCACAAAATCTGAAGACATTGTGGAGTACATGAGAGTGAAAACTAAGTTCAATCTGAGGGTCGAGCGGTTGGAGTCCCGCCACAATGTGAACTTCAACTCATTTGTGGTGAGGGTGCCGACCGATCATCTGTCGACCTTCATGAAAGAAGACTTTTGGCCGAAGGGTGTCCTGTTCCGCCGGTTTCGGGGTCGGCTACCGGACACTGCATTGCGCAACACGTCGCCGCCGATTATACGTGAAAATAAATAGTTTATAATTATGTATAATATAAATGTATGTATGTTAGTCTGTAAGGTATTTATTGTATGGGCCTGATTTTGTAAAATTTCATTGTGTTGCCTGAAATAAATGATTTATAAATGATTTATTATTTATATTATTATTTATATTTGTGATATTGGTGTCATGTGAGGGGTTTTTAGGGATGCTAAGCGATTAACTGTCCTAGTTTTAATAGATTTTTCCAGCGCATTTTAATGCCGTTAACCGCGTAATTCTCTAAGCCATGCTCGTTCGGTTAGGTATTTCTTATATGGCAACTACTTGGTTCTCTTCCTATTTTGGCGATCGCCAGCAAGCCTCAAAATATCAAAATATATTATTTTACATGCTTTAATTTAGTTTCAATTGTCAATTTTAACATTGCGTTACTTATTTCTTGTCAAAATAGTACTAAAAACCAAGTTTCATCTAAATCGGCCCACAAACAAAAAAGTTGGCCGCCATCTTGGATTTTTAATATTTTTAGCATTGTGTTGCTGTTGTCTTGTCAAAATAGTACCAATAACCGAGTTTCATCAAAATCGGCTCACAAACAAAAAACTTGGTCGCCATCTTGGTTTTTTTATATTTTTAACATTGCCGTGCTGTTGTCTTGTTAAAATAGTACCAAAAACCGAGTTTCATCCAAATCGGCCCACAAACAACAAACTTGGTCGCCATCTTGGATTTTTTAATATTTTTAACATTGCGTTGCTGTTGTCTTGTTAAAATAGTTCCAAAAACCGAGTTTCATCAAAATCGGCATACAAACAAAAAACTTGGTCGCCATCTTGGATTTTTTAATATTTTTAACATTGCGTTACTGTGTTGTATCGTTGTCACTTTCGCATTTCTAATTTGTTAGAAGGAATATAATTTATCGTACGGAACCACAATACATACCTTTATGATCGGATAAGGAACACAGACGTCCTAAACAAAATATCGACATATTACTCGGATACATAGATAGGTACATGTGCCTCCTCAGCCAACCACTCGAAAAATGACGTTACAATGTAATTAACAAAAATTAAATTTCGATTTCCGCCACCACAAGTTCGAGACTGACGGGTGTCAAGTTATTGATGGACTTGACACATCTCCGAGCGTACAGGTTAACTAGTCTACGCTCCGTATTAGGAGCCTACTAGCGCCGTAATTGGCTCTAACCTTAATCATAGCTCCGTAATAGGGAAAATCGACTTAGGCACTAAAATGTTATTTTTTTATTTTAAATTCCTAATAACAAACAAAGTGTCATAAGAAATATAAAATTTAATCTCCATTTTATACAGAAGAATATTTTTATGCCTAACTTAATGCTTACAAATGCTTATTTTTGATACTTACTTTCAAATGTTGCCATTTAACTCCGTCATAGGAGCATTTACCTTAATATCTTTTGTAGCCCATTTTTAGAAGAGCAATTCTCAGCTCGGTTACTTATGAAAAACTGAAATCTTATGGGTTTTATTTCTGCTTCTTGAACTAAAACAAAGAAATATTAAGATTGAAAATGAAGTAGGTACTAGAAAAAATCGACCCGTCTCAAAACTAGCTCCGATGGGACTTGAACCCACGAACGACCTTTCACTTAAAACTTCTATAAGTAATAAAAATTGCATTTTGAATGCAAAAAAGTAAAAAAATAAGATTTTAATCGTAGTTACTGAACTATATTGCATCTTGTAGTTATTTGATAATATTTTTCATAAAATAGTATAGTACTAGTGGATATCCGCATCATCGTTCATAATGTTATAATGTTGACATTTAAATTTTATGCTAATCACACCAATTTTATCTAGGTACTGTAAGTTCCTGTGGTGTGAATAATTCACAACTGTAGCCCTGTCTCAAAAAACAAATCATTTCAATAGGTATCGTGATCGTAATGTCTGCATGAAAACTGAAGTAGCGCTGCTTTCGATCGTTTCAGGCACAAAAATTCTATTGTTATTTCGCAGCACCTTAACGACAGTTTTTCGTGCTTGCAATACTGAGAAAACACTTAAATCCTTTTGTTCGTACGTAGACGGTCCTACATGATAAAATAACATAATAAAACAAAAAACATATATTATATGCAACTCTGTATCAGGGTACTGAAACCGTATTCTCCCTTCCTGACCCCCCATCCAGTCGCAAGGACTGGGGTCAGGAAGTGGCTGGTCGAATCCCACATAACCACTGTCCGCACACGTACGCGGACGGGTATGCGTAAACGCATTCCCCTACTATAAAAAAGGGTACGGAAACTAAATTTTCACTTTGCAACCAGTTGCAGAAGTTGGTTCGCACCCAGTCGCAAAAACTGGGTTCAGTCCACCACTACAGCTTCATTAAATCTTCGGGATACGCCGCTGCCGGGCCGCTCATTACGATATTCGCAATATTTTTGCTAATGACCAAGTAATTGCTTAGATTAAGCTCATTGCGAAGGTTCTGCGTAATCAA
Source organism: Crambus lathoniellus (assembly GCA_949710035.1). Taxonomy (NCBI): domain Eukaryota; kingdom Metazoa; phylum Arthropoda; class Insecta; order Lepidoptera; family Crambidae; genus Crambus; species Crambus lathoniellus. The sequence goes on from OX453306.1 coordinate 23,847,009, forward strand.
TACTTCAATTAGGAGAATGTTTGTCTATTATTAAATATAATTACTCGTTATCCGTGATTCTATTTTCGGAACTGTCTGCGAAAAAAGTTATTGTGCTAGAGTTCTCCTTAATTCTCTAAATATATTTACTTAAATATAAATACGACACAAACAGTAATGACTAATGAATGAGACTTTTATTTTAATACTCTGTTGGAGTTTTTGATTTAAACTTAAGCCACAAGATACCTGACAAACTTAAGAATCCTTCTATTATTTATTGTCAAATTTCTTTCACTCGTTAAGTTAAGGTACCTAACAAGCAACGCATAAAAAGAACTCTATTATTCTATTCAATAACATTTGTACATTTTGAATCACTCATCCCTTCGCAATGAGTCGCTTCTCCGCATGTGCAAAATATGCGCCGATGGGGGCAAATCCCCGCTTCAGAGGACGCACTGCGATTGCGGACCCCCAACTCAGATCGTGGAGCACTTGCTTCAGTGCCCATTGTGCCCCCACTCCTGTACTATGGACGACCTAATTGAGGGCAATGAGTTGGCAAACTGGTCTGCCAAAATATAGAGAATCACTGACACGCAAAGAAGAAGACATGTTAATACTATTAGCGAAACTAAGAAAATAGTTTGTTCAGAATAGAGAGTAGAATCAATTCCACTCATTTTTGATAAGTAGAGGTTGAGTTTTTCAAAAAAAATGTTTCGTTATTTGCCGCTTCTAAAAATGTTTATGTCTACTGCCTATCCATTCTATACGCGCGCAACCCATCACGTGCTCTCTTACGTCATAGTAGAGCTTAAAATCTGTCAGAAAGTCACGGAGTCCTATGAGCACAAATAACTTGAAAGTTACTTTAAAAAAATCAATGAAATTCAATTTAACACAAAATAAATTAGTTGGGGTGTATGGGCTTTTCGGTTATTATATTAACACGTTGTATAAAGTACATAAAGTAATATGCAAATAATCTCCAAACAATTATCTTACTCATAGTTCTCGTTCAAAAGACAAACATAATATCTAAGTTTGTATTTTAAACGTGACTATTTAAAAGAAGTGGGCATCAACATGACGGCTTCCTTAACCAAATCATATTCTTTTTTTTATTTCTTCCTTCTCATTGTGCCACAAAAACTTGTGAATTGAGTGGCCTGTGAAATTACCGCAATTTGTCACGTCGCGCCGTTTAAGACCGGTACATTGTTTTCTTAATCGTGGTCTTCAAGGCAGCCCGATATTATCACGGACGCTCGTTTGACCTTTGGCTACGATATTTCACGGCATTACTTTAAGGTAATGTTATTCTGATTAATTTTAAATCATGTTTGGAGGGGATCCGGAGCGGCAACCTATCGCCTTTTACATTTTAGTTACCGACTCGTAAGAAGAGCTGGCCTTTTTTTCCTTCTAAAATTGTCTTTGATTTTGCCGCGAATATAGATTCTTCTTTAAAAAAACGGCACATAATGTAGGTGCGCGCTACAAAAGAGATTATCGAAGATAGAACTAACATTATGACGTCGGAAAAAGGCTTATTTTAAGCAATTGTACGACATCGGCGCTTCCCGATCGGGACTTCTTTTGTGGCGGCCGTTTTGTGTAATACCTACTTTTTAGCCAACTTTAGTATATGCTATTATTGTAATTTCAAAAAATAAGAACCTAGTCATGGTCTCTCGTTACTTTAATATTAAAGTTTTATATAAAATACAATACAGTGTCAGCGAAATCTAAGTATTATTGTCTTGAAGTTTATGGAATGTGAATCTTAGTCAGAGTCGAGTGGAAATCTTCTGAATACGCTATTGTGACGGGAAAGCTATCTCTATTGTGAATTCTCGTTATGCGGAGTCCGATCTCTTGACTCTTGACTATTCAACTCAGAAATTCCTACATTAAAACTAGTACAAATTAAATAAATAAATATGACGGCACCTCATGAATACTATGATCTGCTTCAGAAGTGATGTGACCTAATTATTCTGAATTATAAATACCAGAACAAAGAAGATATTGCAAATATTGAAAATGAATGAAAAGGAAAAAATCGACTCTTCTTACAATTAGCTCTTCATATAGCACTCGAACCTTCGTGGGTTCGAGTCCCTGGTGAAGGGCTATGAAACGTTGAAAATCAAAATAAAAATGAATAACTTTTATTCAGTTTAGGCTGATACAGCACTTATCCTTGTCCTTTCACTGCAGCGTCCTTTCACTGTCCGGGCGAATGCTCTAACTACTGAGCTACGGAGTCGTTAGTAGAGGCGTCGTTTTTTTTTCTAATAGGTACTTAACTATTTATTATAAAAAATATAGAAAATGTTTCAATATTTTTAATAAAAAAACGCATTGTGAATGCAATATTAATATGATAATTAACGAATTAATGAATAAGATATTGCAAATTTTAGCTCTCTGTAATATCACGGTATTAGACTATCGCAGTATTGTTTCTTCCAATTCAAAACTGCTTAGGAGATTTCTTATCACAGTAGCTAGTCAAATAAATTTACCTAAGGTAAAAATATTGACTAGGTAATTCAACACTTTGTACGATATCAAACTTTAAAATTTATTACTTTGTAATATTGCAGTGACAACCTCACACGACTATGATATAACTAACAAAGCAAGTGTACAATTTTCACTCTTTATACATAATTTATACACTTAAGTCCAAACGCAATCGAGAAAGACGTTGGTAACCTAGCACGCTTACGTCTAAGGCACATTCCGTACCTTATGCGTAAGCAATAAAATGTTTACTACTACTAAAGCGACTTTATTGTGATTGTAACAGCGCCTTTCTTTCCAGGTAAACGGATCAGGCGGGATACCGAGTGCGCGTCCGAAGGCCGAGATGCGGGAGGCGGGGCCCCCGTGAGGTCCCGCCGCGCGATGGGCTCCAACATCAGCCAGCACTCCGCCAAAGGACTGAAGGGGAGACGCGCCAGGTCCAGTGGCGACCTCTGCAATGGAGACTCGAAAAGCCAAACTGAATCTTCAGTATGCGGGTCTGTCGTCGGCGATGTCATGGGCTGGAACCGATCGTTACCCAACCATCTGGACGGCAACCGCCATCTAGCGGACTACAGCAGAGTTAATAACAACTATGGTGATTTTGGCACTTACAATCGATGCCACCCTAAAGGCGGAAGGGGGTTGCGGTACAGGGTATCCAAGTCTGGTAAGTTTATTTTTTTAATAAAATCCTTTACTGTGCACTTTTAAGTTTAGAAGTTTGCGTTCGTATCCTTATTTTAATTTGTGTTAATGAATTATTCGAAGAAAATGGATAAACCAAATGGAAAATACCAAAAAGGTCTTTTGATTGAATCAGGCGTCACTTGGCGGAAGTCCCTAACCATTGTGAAAAATAAATATATGTAGCTTTCTTCCGCAAATAATCACAAAACTTGCACCTTCACCGATCACACTACTCTACACGTGTTTCGCCCCAACCCGGGGCATCCTCAGGGAATCATTCGGTGCTGGATTGCATACGGACAAACATCTCCTGAGGATGCCCCGGGTTGGGGCGAAACACGTGTAGAGTAGTGTGATCGTTGAAGGTGCAAGTTTTGTGATTATTTGCGGAAGAAAGCTACATATATTTATTTTTCACAACCAAAAAGGTCGTTACGAAAAAACCAGTTTAAATGCAAATTTAATCCAAAAGTACCCAGAACTAGATAAATAAAAATCTAGCAATAAGGGAAATATTTAAAAAAGAACCAATTAAAGAGTTCGTAAAGCGGCAACTTATTGAGACCACGCTTTTCGAATAAAATATTAAAACATTAAAACGTCCAAAGCAAGTAATAAGTCAAAAGCCTTATATCAAAAACGCCATTGCGTTTATTTTATGAGTTTTAACCCCAGAAAGTCGGGTGAAAGTGGCGGTATACAAAATTAATGACCAGACTTGGCCCTTAATTGAAATCTCTTCAAGACGTAGATTAGTTGTGGATTAAATTAACAAGCATTTTGTTGGACGGCTAACTTATTCAATAAAACTTATTTGAATACAAATTCAATAACAAAAATGTCATATTTAATTTTGTTTAAAGGCATACTATTACCTGTATATTACTTATTAAAATGTTTATTTTTAGTTGCCAGTCTAAAAACTTCCTACTAATGTTTGGATGTTTGTATGTTTGTTACTCAATCACGCTAAAACGGCTGAACGGATATGGCTGAAATTTGGAACACAGATACTTTGTAGCCTGCAAAGGAACATAGGCTACTTTTTATCCCGGAAATATATCCCATTCCCGCGAGATATTGTCATGTAGTCCACGCGGGCGAAGCCGCGCGCGGAAAGCTAGTAGGTAATATTTAGTTTATGAAATAATTGACGCTCAATCGAAGAACATAGAAAAAATACACTACGTACGGGATATTTACCAACAAATATTCATAAATTGGAAACTCTACCCAAAGAAAATATTGTTAAAAGCCTTTAACAATAAATAGAAAATGGTGGACGATTAATCTCATGTATACAAAGTGTAATTTAAATGGTTTCGGCTTATTGTGTTCATGGATGGTAAAAATTTAAGGCTTACCCAAATATTAAACACCGATCGATCTTTGTGAGCTTTTTAATCGGCTGTATATTGTCATACAACATGTATGTTTAACTCAATTGGTAGAGTGGAATTTAAAAATTAATTATAGGTCGTTATGATTAATTTTTAAATTCCACTCTACCACACAATATGCATTTGCAAAGAAATTTATCCTACAAGTTTTATAGATGTTTAGATGTTTGTTTGGATGTTTGGATGTTTGGATGTTTGAATGTTTGTTACTCAATCACGCCAAAACGGCTGAACGGATTTGGCTGAAATTTGGAATACAGATACTTTGTAGTCTGGAGAGGAACATAGGCTACTTTTATCCCGGAAAAATAACACATCCCCGTGGGGTAACTTCGTGTAGCCCACGCGGGCGGAGCCGCGGGCGGAAAGCTAATAATTATATAACTAGCTACGGCCTGGAACTTCGCTCACGTGGAATTTAAGGATATAGAAAATATTTTCCGTAATCTCAAACCTAGCAAAATATACACAAAAAAATTCATATAAATCGGACAAGCCGTTTGGAGGAGTTTGGTTAGAAACACTGTGACACGAGATGTGTATATAATAGGTCTTTACCTATGAAATTGCCGTTTTGTATGGAGATTTTTGTAATTATTTTTTTTTCCATACTAACGTTTTTGTTATTATTTAACGACTAATATTATGTAAATTTACAAAATTTTACACACGTATTTATGGACATTTTAACTACTAAATGACACATTCGTTAAGAGAAAATTTTTTTTTTCACTAAGTTACAACTAATAAAGTACGAAATTCTGGAAACAAAAATAGTCGTAACTTTCGGAATAAGTTTTTTCTATGTAAATAATCAAATATCGTGGTTATTAAATTATCAAAAGTTGCTCGATACGGTCTTAATGTAACGCAATATTAAAGAAATTATATATTTCTAATATTATAAAAGTTATTAAGTTATATGTACAAAAGAAAAAAACGGCAATTTCATATGTAAAGACCTATTATTTAGATTTGATGCGTTAAAAATACCATTGTTTTTATATTCTCAAATTCCTGTATTACCTGAAAATAATACAGGAAATAATTCCGAATATTTACGTTAATCTAAAATGAATCCATCTATTGGTTCTTTGAGGAGCCCGTGGCGCAATTGTTAGCGCGCTCGGCCTGCCTGCCAATCGTTGAAATTAAGAAACTTTGGCAATGGTCGGTCACGGGATGGGTGACCAAAAACTTTACATCTCGAGCTCCTCCGTCCTTCGGAAAGCACGTTAAGCCGTTGGTCCCGGCTGCATTTGCAGTCGTTAATACCCACCAATCCGCACTGGGCCCGCGTGGTGGTTCATAGCCGTTCTCCCATTCCTTCCACCCATAAAGAAGACCAGTGCCCCAGCAGTGGGGACATTAAATGGCTGATTATGATGATGATTGGTTCTTTACAATCGTCATAAGAGTGATTTCCGTTATACCTCTTTTAAGCTTGCCATCTTTCTATACAACATACCGTTTTAGGACGATTAATGATAGTCACTTTTCTTTGTACTCAACTCAAACCGTGTCATTTATTTGTCCATGATTGTTAAAAGAAACAAAAACAAAAATATTATAAGCTATCAAGAGTTGCCTTATAAATAATGCATTTTCATTTCAATGTGCTTTCCCAGTGAGTCCGGACCGTGTTACTTTATGTTTTATGCTTTTTCATCGATTTCCTTCTTTCTGTTTTAACATCGAATAATACTTTCGAGGAAATGTACATTTTATATTTTCGAGCTATTATTGAAAATACTGTTTGTTCTTTCATTATGTTTAATTAAGCGATACATGAAAGTTTTCAGAATTGTATTTCATTGTGAATGTTCCAATTATCGCTATTTCCTTTTATTGTTTGCTTTTTATTTGGGAAATCAGTTTATTTATATTTCAAACTTCTGTACTGTTCATTGTTAGAACCGAAAATTGATTAAAAATAACTAAGCACTTACAATGATTAAAACAGTGATTTCAATTTATCGCTATTTCCTTTTATTGTTTGCTTTTTATTTGGGACATCAGTTTATTTATATTTCAAACTTCTGTACTGTTCATTGTTAGAACCGAAAATTGATTAAAAAAAACTAAGCACTTACAATGATTAAAACAGTGATTTCAATTTATTATCACGATTTTCTTTTATAAATCAATCAGTATTTTGTTACGAAGTATATTTCGGTAATACTAAAGAAGTAGGCACTAACAACTGCTTTTAAACTATCGCAGCCAGTACAGTATCACATCCCGATAATTCTACTCGCTACACAGAAAATTCACGCATGGAAAATTCGAAATTTATCTCGAAACGATAATGTTGTGCTCGAATTTCCGAAAACCGTAAAAGGCGGGCATTTCCTTGTGTTTACTACTGTAATAGCTTCCTTTAATCTCCGTACAGAGACGGTCACAGCGATCATTAAAAACGGTGTAAAACCCTTTCATTCGGCTTGTTATGCAAATTAAACGGATAAATGTCTGAGAAGCATTTCATATTATGTAAGAAATGTTATTTAAATGATATTTTGGTGCCCACATTTTACTTTAACTGTGTTCAACAATATTAAAATATTTATTAAAGGGTAGTAATTAACCGACCGACTTAAATACTTTTTTACCGACAAAAATACTAGGTGAGCGACTTTAGTCGCCAATCTAACCTAACCTAGACCTATTTTTTCCGCAACCTAACCTTGTGTTTTAGTCGGTAAATTTAGTAAGTTTTAGTCGGTCGGTTTATTATATTCCTTTATTAAAAGGTAACGCTATAAGGATAGGGATGCCATTCTGTAAGGATTTTTCACATTCACTTCACCTCCACTCTGCATTCGACCTCGAATATTTACGTCAAATTCATAACGAAAATCATGAAAAATAACGTGGAATTCGTTTGCGAATTTGCGATCGTATCATTGACTTGCATCAGAAGTTTTTTCAGAATCCGGAAAAATCACTTTGTTCCTTTCGACTTGACATCGTAAGTTACAAGATTAGGTAGAAAAAGTCGCGCATAATTAGAAATTCATAAAAATAAAACGGAAATAACTTTTAAATCCCACTAGCGGTCATCCTTTAAATATTTTATCTTAGATTATACTAGCCTTCCGCCCGCGGCTTCGCCCGCGTGTACTACACGACGTTATCCCGCGGGCAGATGATATTTTTCAGGAATAAAAAGTAGCCTATGTCCGTTCTCAGGCTCTAGACTATCTCTGTACCAAAATTCATTCAAACCGGTTCAGTAGTTTAGGTGTGATTGTGTAACACACAGACAGACAGAGACGCATTTATAATATAAGTAAGGATTAACTTAAAATGTTGATATTACCTAGGCCAGTTTAAACATTTTCATCGCGATTAAAAATAGCTTTGCCAAACTCTCTTTAACAATTCGAATCTTTAACATTTGTTTATCAAACAATATGGGTTCACTTAAATTATTTTAACTTTTTTGCATTCACAATGCAGCTTTTATTATTGAAAATGAAGCATTAAAAAAAACGACTCCATGCGAATGTTCTTCGCGACTTTTTCTAGTAAGTACTTCTTTTTAATATAGATTCACTTAGTCAAGTAACATTTTAGTAAATCTACCATAATTAACTTAAGTGCACTTATGATTTTAAATTAATTTTATGCACTCACATCACAATACAGCTTGTGTTACCCAATATATTTTTTATTACTTTTTTATACTTACGATACCTTTTTCTCCGTAATACCTACCTACGTATCGGAACGGTTGTTAAGGATAACGGTACAGCATAAGCCCGATAGGAATGTAATGGGCGCAAGGGTAGATAAAAAAGAGTTATGCTTTGACATGGGCATATCAATCATTTCTCTCACCTAGAGATTTTTCCGTTGTTAAGTAGTCGTATGGAGGAGCCCGTGACGCAGTGGTAGCGCTCTCGGTTCTCGATCGCCGAAGTTAAGCAACTTTTGCAATGGTCGGTCACGGGATGGGTGACCAAAAGTTTATTATCTCGAGCTGCTTCGTGTTTCGGAAGGCACGTTAAGCCGTTGATCCCGGCTGCTTTTGCAGTCGTTAATTTAATACACACCAATCCACATTGGGCCCACGTGGTGGATCATGGCCCATTCTCCTTATCCATCCATAAGGAAGGAATGTGTCTGTGCAGCAGTGGGGACATTAAATGGCTGATGATAACTGAAGTGATCGTATCCCGGTCGACCAATTTTCGGCGATATTCCTTCGCTTACTATCTACGTGCATGCTACTAAACCCGAAAGTTACTACTGGGTCTTTAACCCGTGGAGCGCTTGTTGATCTAACGGTAGATCTAACATAGCCACTGCCACGTATGACCAATCCATTCATCGAAGGGGTTTAGCCCAATATTTATAAATCGATTCCTTTTGAACGAAAATACGAAAAATTGGTGTTCTACCGTTAGATCAACAAGCGCTCCACGGATTAATTGGTGGGTGTTGTGATAGCATGATCAATGGATTGATTTGCTTCTTGAAGACACGGAGAGTTTTCCTTGAATACATATTCGCCCATTGAACCCATCTTAAGCCCATCCCCTTTCTTATATAGTAAGGGGAATGCGTGAAGCATACCCCACCCGCATACAGTGTGCGGGCGGTGGTCATGTGAGATTCGCCTAGGCGCTTTCTGATCTTAAGACCAACCTTAGCAAACGTTGTTTTACCGCTAAAATCGTAGAAAACAATTGATTACAATGGAACCCTACATCTTAGAAAACATACACAAAATCGTGTTTAGAAACGTACTGTTTCACAAATAGAACACTAGTAATCTTAAATAATATACAAAACTCCCACACACTAAAAACAAACAATGAATAACATAGTAACAAGTTGGTTTAGTGTAAGATTCGAAAGTTTAAGTCCGAAGCTAGACGAACTTTCGCAGCAAACTAGACAAAGAAAGTTTTTCGCACGGAATTTATGAGAATATTTTCTACCATCGCTTTCGTTGCAGGCAACAACGAGACATATTTCTTCTTATTCTTTCCAAATGTATCTAAATAATTATCTTAATAATCTTCCTTGTATTATAAATTCGAAAGTTTGCAAGTTTGTTACTCCATCACCGAAGCACCTACACAGACCTGGATGGAATTTGGCACAGAGCTAGAGTATAGTTAAGAGAATAGCATTATAGGCTATTCTCACCCCTGGGAAATATCTCATTTCCATAGGAAAACATCGTGTAGTTCACACCGGCAATGCCGCAAGTAGAAAACTGGTATGTGTCTAATAAATCATTAATTTAGTATTTGTTTTCAAACAAAATCATACAAGACAGCGATATGAACAGTATGTATCTAATAAATCATTAGTTTAGTATTTGTTTTCAAACAAAATCATACAAGGCAGCGATAGGAACAGTCATTGACGATTCGTCTCAAAATAATAGTAAAGTTATCCGTAATTTTTCACGATTCGTTATTGTGGGAAATCGGGCATTTGAAAAGCATTAACGCCGCCGCCAAAAACGACGATTTGTGAAAAACTATAACCTCAAAGATCCTAATGTGAACGAGGCGTTGTTTAATTTAACTATATTTTCGTATAATTTTCATCATAACATACCTTTTTCAAAGTCGAAAACTTCATAATATATATATATATATATATAATATATTGCTCAAAGTATTAATAAAAAATATAATCAATAACAAAATCCTGAACAGACATTCACAAAGTTATAGAACTATGACCATATCCGTGCATTGTATGTCTAAAGGGGCATTTACATTAATCGGTAGGATATTATGCGGCAAGCAGGCGGTTGCGGTACTTTCAAATAAGCCGGAAAGCTCTACTTGTCCAAACAAAAAATGTATGCAACAACTCTACAGTTAGAAGTATGTACGCAAATTATCTTAATTTTATAAATATTTTAATAAGCGACTGTAGAATTGACGGCTGGTAAAGACCAATGGACGATATAGACGTAATGCAATGTAAAAAAAAGTAACTAAACGACGGTATTTAGTTTAAGAAAAATTTAATGCATAAAATTAATTTAATTTCATAATCTAATTAGTTTTTCAACAAAATAGAACCTAAAATTGATATTGCCTAGGTTAACTTTAGAAAGTGGGTATACCGGCATTTTATTTGGAACTTCAATCTCGGCTTGTCGCAAACTCTATGCATATTGTAGCCTCCGGGAACTGCTACCATCGATCTTTAGTAAAAACATTTAGGTTGCAAGAGATTTATTACCGCATGCATAGACTTCCGCATAAGGAAAACCGCTTGCATTACTATAGGGTAAATTATGCAAACGATTTTCCTGTAAATCTTTCATGAATTTTTGTAATCTGTGAACAAAGGTGGGAATATAAGTCTCCACCTTTCACATAATGTATGACAGAATAATAAATTACCTACTTTAGATGTCACACGACTTTTAAGAATACCTAACCAATGCATTTGACAGAGCAATATTCCCATGCAATTTCCAAACGGGTGAACTACTTATATTGCAGGTAATCCCACCTGCAATCAAAATCCGCATGCGGGAGACAACAAAGCCAGTGTGTAAGCGCCGTAATTGACCGTTAGATGTTGTTTCCTTTGATATGCAAAATAAACGCAAGAGGTTATTGTTCAAATTTTATTCGTTAAAAGCATACAACGCCATTTCAATTCAAAACAGAAAGTGTACCATGTGGCTGAAAATGAATAACTTTAAAGCACATGTTAGTTAAATTAGTTTTGATAGCTTTAAGCGTTCACGCTCTCACATTTGGCGAAAATTTGCATTTTCGTAGTTTCTGGTGTAACAGTTTGCAAACGCGATTAGTCGCAAACAAAAGTAAAAAATCATTAGGTACACATGGCGGCACATCAGACTATACATGTTGACTTTGAGACCGCCTTTATGCTCTACGCCTATGCCCTATTGCCTAATAAAAGCTGTCACCGCAGTTCATCTGTTTAAATTGATATGCTTTCGAGTGGACATAAGAAATAGCGCTTGCTATTTATGATAGGAAAAAGTACTAATTAACATTCATCAATAGCAAATTTTGCAGGTACATAATTGTAATTAAGTACTTATTTTTTTGTATTATTTTAGTCTTGAATAATTTTGTGTTATTTTTTATATTTAGTTATTCAACTTTTTTCTATTTTGAGTTAGTCTTTCACTAATGTAAATGTGGTGCTTGCCTGTAAGGAAGTGCAGCACTTACAAAGTTTATAAGTGTTGCATTTGTTGGTGAGCCAAATAAATTAAATATTAAAAAAAAATTAAATAAAAAGCTTACTTTATTTTTGCTAAGTTTAAAACACGATTGAACAACATTGCAACAACAAAAAGGACATCATATAATGTGTTAAAAAGAGTCCTAAAGGGAAAGCTCCATAATACATCGATAATAATTCTGCATTGGTTAGCTCATGCCGCAGCCGTAGCCGGAGCGAGGCAAGGCAGTGACGTCACACGTTGCCTCGCTCGGGTCAAGGCCAGCCGGCCGTGGATGTATTGTAATTAAAGCAATTGTAAGAAGCGAAGCGCTAAATATAATCTAAAGTATTCAAGTTTAATCTACTATAACGGCTATTCCGAAAAAAGATAGATAATCGCTCTACGACAGCCTAATAGCGAAAGCTTCTATACTAATATTATAATGAGAAAAGATTTGATATTTTGTTTATTTGTTCACTATTGGCCACTGAAGGGCCCAGCCCAGATTATTTAATTTTATGTTTAAGTAAGAAGTGTCGTTATTATTAGAGGAACCCACGTAAGGTCAGGCAGGAGCCACAACAGAACTTGAGCTATTTAAAATCACAGAGGAAATGGTCTCAGACTAAATAAACAGAGGAACGTTGTTTCATTAAGTTAATGTAAACAAATTGTGTAAAAGAAAAAGCTTAACTGTGATAGAAAGGGACGTTTTTATTTTTTTTACATTCCAACAGGAAACGGGTACTACGCAGGTAAAACCGCGAGAAATCACTATCCATACTAATATTATATATGTGTAAGTGTGTTTGTTTGTTTGTCCTGCTTTCACGTCAAAACGGAGCAACTGATCGACGTGATTATTGGTATGGGGATAGTAACGTAGGCTACTTTTTATTGCGGAAAATTATAAAATAAAAATGGTAATTTTGTATGGAAAATAGTTTTGACTGTCGTATGATTATGATACAAAACTGTAATTTATTCCATGCCCGCTTCCGCGTCTGCGCGTGGTCAAAATCGAATACTAATCTTTTCCATAAGATTATAACAAAAAAATGTACTGTAACTTGCGCCAAAAATGCACGAGTTGCACATGCGCGCAGACATATGTGTCACGTACTTATAAAACTTTTTCGTGTTTATTTATTTTCATCTGTCTAATATTGGTGATACAAAGAACTATAATAAAGTATAAGTACTACATATTATATAATTTATATGGCAAAACTACGTTTGCCGGGTCAGCTAGTAGTTAGATAATTCTGCATTGGCTGATGCCGCAGCCGGAGCGAGGCGAGGCAGTGACGTCAGACTTTGCCTCGCCCGGGTCAAGGCCAGCAAGGGTAGACGTATTGTACAATAATTAAAGCACGTCTATTAACAAAGCATTCCGCAGAATGAATTCTACCTACTGTATTTTATAGCGCTTTGTCGCTTTATGGTGCGACGTTTAGTATTTTAAGATTATAGGAAAAAGTACTGAAGCTGGATTTAAGTTGTTACGTTGAGTATAATTTTAATAAAAGTAAATGCTTATTATTAGCCAAGCTTTAGATGTTGTATTGTTTTTATTTGTAACATTTTATTCAAGTCTGATTTTTTAATACAGCGCTATAACTTTATGAATACTATGAACCAATGTAAAAATATATAATAGGTACTCACCATATGGATAATAATTTAGGTATAATCAAAGTGATAAAATAAAAAATAGCTCTAGCTTTCTTATTTTTTAAAAACAGCTGCCTATTGAAAATCTTTTTTCGCCATCATCGAAAGCTTACAACTATTAATTAAAATCGACGTCAAGGGTAACTAAATCCGACATCCCCTCGGTAAAGGGAAGGAAACTGATGAAAATTAATCCCAAGCCGAAGAAAAAGTTGCTTTAAAAAGATAAAAGATAAGAAAGTTTTTTTAACGAGTCTGGGAAAAATGATAGAACATTTTTCTTTCTTATTTTGTTAGATTTGTATTACGTGTTCAATGGTTAAGATCAAGTATTTCACAATAGATTTTCTGAAAAGTAAGAAAATTTTAAAATACAAGCAATATAACTACTTAACACAAAACCTAATAATACAAGTATAATGTAAATAAAAGAAGCTAGCTTCTTATGCTTCGGTTAGTTCTCGGTGGGACCAGTGAATGCATGTTGTACCTAATTAGGCCTGATTTTTACACTTCAAATGCTCCTTTAGGTACTGAACGTAGGTACTAATAGAACTCAAAACTACTTACAATAAATTTTATAAAGTTATTGAAAATCACTTTTAAATTTAACCGTCAACTACGGAACAAATTTTTTTTTCAACATGGCGAACATATTATGAGCTGACATAATATGTGCGCTCCGCAGTTAGGGGGTAATATACGTAATACGGACGTATCAAAACAAAAATAAATTCGCAATATTTAAAAAAGGTTACTCTCTAGACATTCTCATACACGGAAGATGAAAATAAAATTCTAATAAGACGTCTTCTGAATAAAGCAGGAAAATCTGAATGAGATTAATTTACGACGTGTGCAAGAGGCGAGCGTTGCTTTCAGGAGTCCAAATTAAAGTGTGCAAAGATGTCATGAAAATAATATTCTTTGCATAGGCTTTCAGTTTTGAACTAGACGTGATCACACGTCTGCAAAGCGTGAGCGACGCGGTAACGTTTTGGTCGCGGGTCAGTCGCGCGGCGGACGATGTCACTTTGGCCGAGGCAGCCACTGTTATGCTGCGGCTACATTAGCGGACGATAATTGTCGACTATCTCTTTCCATACGCCACTACCGGTTAGTTAGAAAGAGAAAGATATTGCGATACTTCGCCGTAGCTCGCTAATGTAGCCACAGCATTACGGCCCGGCCACGACCATGTCGCGGCGGCGGCGTGAGCGGTGAGCGATTTGTGCATTCATTGCGCGCTCGCGGCAGACGTCTACTCAAAAATGTAAATGTGACGCAGCAACTGATACGGAAATCGGTCGCCGCTGTCACCGGCGCCGTCGCGGCATGGTCGTGGCCGGGCTCTTATGGCGACTACAACGCAAAGCTGACAGTGATTTCGTGAAAATCAAACTCATAGAAACATTTGTCGGTGGTCGCAACGAAGAAACGACAAGTGACATTTATTTGTTCCTATTGCGCCGCGCCGCGTCGCTGTCGCCATACTAGTCTTGGCCACAACCACGACCACGAAGCGACGCGAAAACTCTGCGTCAGAGTCGTGGGCCACACTGGAGCGGCGCGTCTTGCGTCCGCGTTGAGCGGGAAAAACAAATATATTGAGACGGACGGGAGGGGCCACACTGGCGCGTCCGGCGGTTGCCGCGACCGGGCGGAGGGAATGGTACGTGTTCGCGCGTCCTGCGGATCCGCAGGTCGCCTCCGCGCCCCGCGGTTGCTCCAGTGTGGCCCACGACTGTGAGAGGACGTACTTTAAAACGCAAAACTGAAACTTCGGTTAGCTCCGCCATTTTCACTCGATTCTGTCATGACTGGAGAGTATAAAAAAGTTTTAGGTTTTGCGTTTCTGAGTAGGCCCTCAGGCGGCGGCGTCCTACACGCGACGACGACGCTCCCGCTTCGCAGACGCTTAGTCACGTCTGTTTGGTAAGAGCTTTAGGTGTATGTTATACTGAGATCGATAAATCCACATCTACGAATATGAGAGTTAAGAAAGATAGTTTAAATTGGATTTGGGCAGACTCTTCTTTTTTCCATTGAAACTTCAATAATAAATTGTTTGATGCTGTACCATTGAATTAATTGGGTTCATGATGATAATATTTTTTTTAACACAATTGGGAAAGATGAAGGCTTGTAATGTGGTGATAGATACTAACAGTTAAATGATTCCATTAGTGCTGAGCTGATTTGGGTTAAGTGAAATTGCTGTATTTTGTAATGTGTTTGTTACGATATTTTTATACTGCTTAAATCAACTTGAACTTGACATTAATCTTACTTTCATTTAGTTACATTCTTTTGTAATTTGCTTTTGTTCATTTTTTATACTTTCCTATTTTATTTTCAAATTGCTTTTAGCAACCGATCACTTTGATACTGAAGAACTGATCCGGTAAAAGTAAATTTCTACCATCTGTTATTTTATTCAAGTTTTTATATTTGCTAGATAGCTGTCCGAATTGATACATCGCACATGGGTTGCCTAACTCAATCCTGTGCCTATGATGTTAAAAAAATAATTGTTTAATTAAAAGAAAATGCTTAAAAAGATGAAGAAAAAGAAAAGTATTAGGTATAAGTATGTACTCGTATGTATAAAAAAATACTAACGATATCAGAAACCAGTGTCCAATAAACTTCAACAGTAGTTGGAATATGTATTCTCGTCTCGCTCCTGAGGGAAGCTCTCAGGCATTTCACACTATCGGAAACTTGAGGCTGCGGTCGTACTAGTGCTGAGATAGCAAACGTCGATATATCGATGATACGAATCGTGCCAATTCCCTAGGAACTTGTGATCGGTACCGGAATTCGAATATTGCTTGGATGTGCTGATAAGAGACAAATAGATAGGCGTTGCGGATTTTGCCGTTGTCTATACCAATCGAAGTAAGAGATGATCTTTAAAAGTAAGAAATATGAGTTTTTGCAATAGCTGTGTGAAGGCAAGCTATTAGAATGGTTTTTCACAACTGAACATATTCTCATAAAAGTATATCGTATTTGTAGTCTCATTAAAGTATTCCGTTATTTTATAGAACAAATGCAAAAATTACAATAACAAAAGGTATTCAAAATACATAACATAAAAGAAGAAATGCGTAATTTACGTACGGAGTGGCTTCCCTTAAATAATATAAAGGATTTCCTTGTCTGAAAAGATAATGATACGAGTAGCTCTGATCAGCGTGAATGTGAAACCTTGCTGAAAAGTCTTTGAAGTTGCTCTTAATAATAAATACAATAATATCTAACAAAACATCGATGTCTACATCTATTGAGATTTTACAACACTTCTTGTAAAGATTTTATCTAGTTCTGATATGCTAACTTGCCTTAATGTGACTAATGGGGGAGACGATCTTTTTTTTTGCTTCAGTTTTGTTTATTTGTAAGTGATATATGTTTGTGAAGGCAGCCAAATCTGTTCCTGCCAAAACTCAGGCGTTTCGCTTCAGTTTTGCGTTCTTCTTTTTAAGTAGGTCACAGAACGAGGCACTTTTACAGATTTCATTGTTTTAGATTGTGTTGTTATACAAAGGAACGTTATTTTCAAGTTAACCTCTCATTTATTTATTTATCTTTTCAATGCCAATTAAATATTATCGAAAAATGAAAGACTATCATAATTGGTCACACACAAGTCACAACCCTCTTTTCTGGTCGCTAAAACCATAAAATTACAGGCAATTAATTTCAGTTATCCCTTAAAACTAACTAAGCCTGCACATCCTCATAGTGTAATGTAAATAGCCCCTTAAAAAGCCGAAGTAATTACTATACGCCATGGGTCGAATAGCCCCGTACTTATCAACGTTGGTTATTTTTTTGCCGCTTTTAATAAAACATTTCTTGCAATCCCACTTATTATGTAGATGTCATAAGCAGGATTTACCCGAAGCCAATACATGAGACAACCCACTAAGCCAGTGCAATATTGGCATTGTATAAATAGCGACAGTCCACGACATTGGATTATCCTCAAGATAGTGACCAATAGAGATATATCTATTGTCATAGTGGACTAGCTTAGTAGATTGGCTTAGTGGACTGGCTTATTGGATTGTCTCAACAAGTAGGTATTGGCTCCGTGTAAATAGTACATTAGGAAAGTTTCGTTAAATTCAATAAATTTGTGCCATTGTCATCGAGATAATGGATAAACGTAGTTATATACTTTGTAATTTCAATTATCACAAGACCAAGTCAAATATAAATAATCAACCAACCAACGACCAAGTCACAGTGTTAGTTGCCTTACTCCTTCGAAACGGCTTAACCGATATTGATGAAATTTTATATGTATTTTTAAGGTCTGAGAATAGGTCGTAAACTATTTTTATCCTGAAATTCCACGGGAGCGAAGCCCCGGGGCGCAGCTAGTCAAAATATAAAAACAAATAATGCACACAAATATCAAACCCGCGATCTCTGCGCAGAAGCTATTTATCTCTAACTTTGCGCCATACATCATAGTTAAATTTAAATAGCCCATCAAAACGCCGAAGTAATTACTATAATCCATGGGTCGAACAGCCCCGTACTAATATGTCCGAGGTTCGTTATTTTTTAGCCGCTAATACATCAACGTCGAGGCGTAATTCCGGCCACAGAATTAGGATTAATACCGTCCTTACAGAGAAAATGCCTCCACATTTCTTACTGATTAGGTGCGAAGACAAATAGGAAGATTGTCGGTGTAAAGAATAAATTGTTCACCGAACTTGTTTTAGAGATTCGTTGACAAGAATAGATGTTTCGTTCAGGGGACTTGTTTTTTAAATTTCGCCACTCGCGTCGAGCGCTCGCTTAGTACCTACTCATTTTCAAATTGTAAAAGATGTCAAATATAAGTAAAATTTGTCAAAAATGAGTAAAATATGTCAATTATGAGTAAATATGTCAATATGAGTACTAAGCGAGCGCTCGACACGAGTGGCAAAATTCAAAAACATCGGCCAAGTGCGTGTCCGACTCGCCCATGAAGGGTTCCGTACCCACTTAACTCTCCGATTACATACACCTAGCAAAACTACCACTATCATTTTTCAAAAAATAACTTTGTTTTTGCGGTTTTCGAAAATGTGTTATATCTCAAAAACTTGTAAAGCCTACTTAGCTATGATAGTTTTCCTTTTGACTTCGTCATATATTATACAACTATTGTGAATTTTTTCACGTATCCAAAAACAACCATTTGGCTGGAAGGGGGTGGGGACACTAGACTCTAACAAAATTTTGCACTTTAAAGCATAATGATTCACACGGATGCTTCAATCAAAAAGAAGAAAAGATTGAATGGTTTTCGCAACTTATTGGAGCGATCTTAAAAAAATGGGTAGTATTTACCGGTCGACTAAAATACTTTTTTACCGACTTACATACTGGTGAGCGACAGTCGCCAATCCACAGATCACCTGTAGTATTGGCGGTAATCTGTGACGCCAATCTAACCTAACCTAAACCTATTCTTCCGCAACCGAACCTTGTATCTTAGTCGGTAAATTTAGTAATTTTTTGTCGGTTGGTTTAATTATATTCCTAAAAAAAATTATGCGTTGATTTAGGTTTAGATTTTCTGTCACCTTTATACTTTATCGCTCGTTTTAACTAGTTACTGGGAAATTATGCTGCGCTTAAAACTCACTAAACGTTAAATGCAATTGACTTCATACTCAAGTAAAATGAGCTTAATGGACGTTGTTTATCTTTGCTTTTAGTCATTGTATTGCAGGTACAATCCTCACTAAAGATCAACTTCTGGTACTTACATTTTTTTAAGAAAGAAAGAAAGAAATACATTTATTTGGGACATCACAACAACAAAACATAAGCACTTAGAGCATAGGACAGGTAGGTATGTCCCAAAACGGTCCCGACTCAGCATAATGCATGGCTTGAGGCCAGCGCTGATCTTCCGTCGGGACCGTGTTTGGTAGGGCTGCGAAGCCTACACAATATCGGCCAACATAATAAAAGGCACAATTAATACAAACAAAACACACAAGACTTAAACACTTAAAGGCCAGGGCTGGTAAAAAAAAACATTCATAGACAATGACGCGACGCATCTAGCCGTCTAGCGTCGTAGCGTCCATTTAGATGTAACCGGTCTGCGTCTCCAAGCGTCACTACGAAAAAAACTTGAAAATAGTTTTACTTACAAACTAAACTTCAATAACTTACAATATAAAATACTTAAAACTAGGTAATAACCTACAGTAAAAAGCATAAGTTGCATCACGTAGTAGTTGGAGAAAGAAAAGAAAGAAAACTGCGCCAACAAATTTGCAAAGTGAAACAAACAATTCATCAATAATTATACTACGACGAAAAACTAATTAGAAATTAAACATAAGTGGGCATCATAAAGTGGTATTTTTTGGCTGTACAAACTGAAAAACAGTTACAATGTGTTAGAAAAAGTGAATAAGTATACTATTTATGTACCTCAAACAAGAAATATTATGGGTTTGTAAACAACATGGATGCATGGAAATTTTTTACACTTATGGTACCTAATGATCTTATACAATTTAACTACAAGAAAGCAAAAGAACTACAAAAACTATACTTAAAACATAAGAGGGCATCACAAACTTTTTTTATAAATATTAAATCATTTATTCTCACTTAAGGATCTGCTAATAAAACTATCATCACTCTTTGTCAGCTAGGTACTTCATTCTTTTAATAGGTGGAAAGATGGACCAAGATTTGGACTTACTAATGGACTAGGGACGGCGTAAACTTTGATCACCCGCTATATTCTTTATAGGTGAACATTAAAGTAAAGTGGGTAAAAGAGGACACGTTTTAATAATTAATTTTGCGTCCCTAAAACAGCAGTCTCCGTGAAGGCTCGTTTTGTTTCTTTCATTTACGGATCTTTATATAAAATTAACAACACTAGTTGTCAGCTTTTTCAGTCTAATAATAAGTGAAAAGAGCGTTCATACTACTTGATGAAAATTTAAGATTAATGGACTAGGGACGTCCCCAAGTTTGATCAGCCGCTATTTTCTTAATAGCTGTGTGTGTGTATTAAAATGAGGTGGGTATAAGGGGACACGTTTTAATAATTAATTTTGCGTCCCTTAAACAGCAGTCTCCTTGAAGGCTTGTTTTATTTGTCTCATCTACAGATCATTATATAATATAAACAGCACTAATTGTCAGCTATTTCAGTCTTTTAATATGTGGAAAGTGCGTCCAGATCGGGATATGAATTTAACGGACTACGGACGTCACGTTATTTTCTTAATAGCTGTGTATTAAAGTGAAGTGGGTAAAAGAGGACACGATTTAATAATTAATTTTGCGACCCTAAAGCAGCAGTGTCCATGTTACCTTGCTTTATTTGTCATGTCGTAACGTAAGTTGACTCGACGTTTTGAGTAATAAGTTATTCATGTAAGCCACACAATGCACTTTAGACTTGTAGACCTATTTGAATACTTAAGAAGTGAGAACTGTGAGTAACGTTAACAATAAAACACGTGTTTTACAACGACATTTCATGAACAAAATACTTGCTGGTTTACACATTGCTGATACATTATTGAAATCTATTGTATGAATTGGTGTATCTCCATCAGAACACAAATATGCCCCATTAATATTCAATGGTGCGCGTCAATCTAAGATAATTCTACAAAAAAGCTTTTTATTAAAAAAATATCAATTCTGTTCAATTGTTCATTCCAAGTGAAGTTAGAAAATATAATATATTTTCTTCCTCCGTTTATAGGAATAGTCTGCTTAAAACAAAATAGGAACCTTCCCATGGTTTTATAAACTTTTTATTAAAAAAAATTTATGATTATCGTAACATTGAAAACATAAACCGACCATGCTAAATGGTAGTGTAATTCCTTAGCCCCTAGTTGAAAATATAAAATTAAGAAAATTAAATACGTAAACGTATTTAGAAATAAATGCAAAGAAACGAAGTGACCCTATTTACTTTAGAGTAGTATAAATAATAAATAAATAAATAATCATTTATTCACAACCCGACAGTACAATAGGTACATAATTAGTACAAAACACAAATTAAATCTAGGGTTTTACATAAGTCGAGACAAGAATTAGTAGACCCCTGACCCTGAAACTAGTTGTGCTGTATTTTCAGGGTCAGTGATTCCTCGATAATTTTATATAATTTTACAGTAAAACACAGGTGTGTTATATAGACATGCACTAACAAAATCTGCACGGGAAGTTGAAATGAGTATTTAATATATAAAGAACTAAAATAGGTTTAATACAAAGAAATATCCATCAGGAAACACACACAAAAGCGAATATTAGTTGCTTCCTCGCCTCTGAATATTATACACATACAGTAAGAATGAGCCCGATATTTGCACAAAGCCGTAGACTGTTTATTTTCCCGAACATGACATCCGTACAAAACGTCGGCTTGTCTGTCCGTGTAGAAGCTTCCCGTAAGCGCTGGTGAAATGCTTTAATACAATGTAAGCTTAAAATTTAAGCAGGTTTCACATTTCGCTAGAAATATTAACGTTATTGTTGGGAAACGGGAGCGGTAGAATTTTCACATTATTTTCGTGTCACGATCAAAGCAGAGCTTTTTTCCTTATGATGTTTTAAGCTTGAAATTCGTGAATGG
Source organism: Crambus lathoniellus (assembly GCA_949710035.1). Taxonomy (NCBI): domain Eukaryota; kingdom Metazoa; phylum Arthropoda; class Insecta; order Lepidoptera; family Crambidae; genus Crambus; species Crambus lathoniellus. Next base: position 23,869,129 of record OX453306.1, read on the forward strand.
ATTGATAAAATTATAATAAGAAAATAATTATACACCACTAAATTTTAATCAGAATTGATGAGATCCGCAGGAGAACTAAAACGACCGACATCGCTCGAAGGATTGCTCAGTTGAAGTGGCAGTGACACATAGCGCGGAGAACCGATGGCCGTTGGGGCGGAAAGGTTCTCGAATGGCGATCGCGAACCGGACGACGCTCCGTGGGCAGACCCCCTACAAGGTGGACCGACGATCTGGTCAAGGTCGCGGGAAGCCGCTGGATGCGGGCAGCGCAGGACCGATCGTTGTGGAGATCCTTGGGGGAGGCCTATGCCCAGCAGTGGGCGTCGTACGGCTGAAATGACGATGATGATGATGAAATTTTAATTAGTACAAAGATTTTAGGGGACGATAGTGTCCATCAATATTTTGGATGGACACTATCATCCCCTAAAATCTTTGTACATAAATAAAATTTTGTGGTATATAAGTAGTACACGATTCAAACTTTAGAAATATTGGGAGTTATACCGATTATTTTGTGAAATAAAATATTAATTGGTACCTATGATATAAGTAGGTCCCTAAAATAATATAGACTTATTTTTTGATGAAACAATATTTTAACGTATTAAAAAAATTTAAACCGAATCCGGTTTGTAAAAGGCATTTATAGCCATTACAATTTTACTGGCGCTTTAAAATAATTTTTTTTTGGTAGAGCCAAATAGAATCAGTGCGTTTCCCGACTTTATTTATTTAAATAGCTTAATTTGTCCAATTTGTAGTGAGAGTCGCAGCGTCGGATAACAGCCCAATGAACGGGATTAATTCACTTCGCACAGATTTACATTTCGCAAGATTACTGTGCAGATTGCTATCAGGGATGGCAATCCTTTGGTCTAGTTATATGTGAAGAAACTTTTTTATAAAACATTTCTTCTAAATAAATCTTTTTTTTATTAAGCACTAGTCAAACATTTGCAAAAAAAAACTTTTTGAATTAGGCACTAAGTCACCGCCTGCTAATTTGCCTGCGAAGACTAAAAAATATCGTGAAATGTATACGCAATATAGTGTACTTCTTATTCTAAATGTTGCTTAGCCCTAAAATTTTTATGGCTGATTTTCATGTGTTTCAAATTTTTATTTCTTGATATAAATCCTAGATTTTATCCTTGGCACTTAGTCAGTTCTTATAGCGACTATTAGCGAAGATCGTCGAAATGTACCAAATACCATATCAAGGAAATATCGTGCCAATACATTTATCGAATCGTTGTATTTCCGTATGTTATTCACCAGCGTATATCATACTACTTTATTACACTGATTTTTAATTACTACGGAATGTGCTGTTAGGAAATAAAATCACAATATAGAATACAGTCGAGTTTGTGTAACCGTTTGATTGAACCATAGCTTGATTTCTTTTCTGAATGAAACAGCTCGTAAACGTGGCAAAAAGGAAAAAGGGTGTGAGATGGTACATATACCTACCTTCTAAAAGTATTAAAAAAATAAGGAATAGTTATATTACCTAATCTCTGACAATTAGAGGTCTAAAACATTTGGCTGAAAAAATAATCTTTCGTACCTAGGTATTTTGTTTGTAATTTATGAAGGGAAGTGAAATTTTTCATTAATTTTTCATGCTAAATGTATTTTTATTTTATTTTAAACGCTTATATTTGACCTTTTGATAATAGGAATAAAATTGAATCAAATTACTCCTTAATAGTCTATTTGAAGCAATAGGTCTATGTCACCACTGTTTAACATACTAGTACAACATTCACCAGACATACACCATACAACGCCTTTGTTGTCATCATTGTATAAAGTACAATGTACTCACGTTGTCTCATCACATCCCTACGGACGGCAGACAGCGGGGCGACAAGGCCGCCGTCACTCTTATCACGCGCCACGATTTCGGCTGTAGGGGTCTACTAGCTATTTCACGAATCGGTATTTTAATAATGAAGTTTCGTATCTTACTATCTAGATGACACTCTTTTTAGCAAGCAAATGATTGGGTATGGTTGCATTCTTCCTGACCCCTCTTTTTGAAAGGGATTCAATTGGTGGATATTACCTACTTTACGGCCTATTTGAAGGAATAGGGCTATTTCACCGCTACTGTTCAAGATTCACCGAACATACAACCCTTTGTTGTCATCATTGTATAATGTACAAGGTTGTCATTGTCACATCACATCCCTACGGACGGCAGACAGCGGGGCGACAAGGCCGGCCGTAACTCTTATCACGCACTACGATTTCGGCTGAAGGGGTCTAAGTAGCTATTGCACGAATAATTATTTTAAAAATGAAGTTTCGTATCTTACTTTCTAGATGACACTATTTTCAGCGAGCAAATAATAGGTATGGTCGCATTCTTCCTGACCACTTTTTTGACAGGGATTCAATTGGTGGATATTACCTACTTTACGGCCTATTTGAAGGAATAGGGCTATTTCACCGCTACTGTTCAAGATTCACCGAGCATACAACCCTTTGTTGTCATCATTGTATAATGTACAAAGTTGTCATTGTCACATCACATCCCTACGGACGGCAGACAGCGGGGCGACAAGGCCGGCCGTAACTCTTATCACGCACTACGATTTCGGCTGAAGGGGTCTAAGTAGCTATTGCACGAATCATTATTTTAAAAATGAAATTTCGTATCTTACTTTCTAGATGACACTATTTTCAGCGAGCAAATAATAGGTATGGTAGCGTTCTTACTGACCCCTTTTTTGACAGGGATTCAATTGGTGGATATTACCAACTTTACGGCCTATTTGAAGGAATAATGGGGCTATTTCATCACAACTGTTCAATATATAAGCAAATTCACCGAGCATACGATCCTTTGTTGTCATCATTGTATATCCTCAGTACTCACGATATCACATACCTACCTACGAACGCAGACAGCGGCAGCAGCGTGGCGAAAAGACCGTCGTCACTCAGACCACGCGCCACGATTTCGGCTGTAGGGGTCTACTAGCTATTCCACGAATCATTTTTTTGAATGAAGTATCGTATCTTACTTTCGGCATGAGTTTATTTTCGGAGGTTGAAATGAATAGTATATAATATTGCGCTTTTAGCTTATTGCCTTACGGAATCATTGGTTTAATTTGTTTTTTACTTTATAGATTTAGTTTTGCGTCTTGTTACTTTAAATTTCTAGTTTTTAGACTATTTCATTTGACAATGCCAATGCCTTTCTATGACCATATTTTTAGTTGTCAACAGTACCTAATGAGTATTGATGTAAGTAATGGTTCAAATTCAAAGTAAATACCGAAGTAACTAGAAAATAAATGTTGTTATCTTTAGAGTTCAAAACTTCGTATACGGGTTTGCTGAATAGTCCCCTTCTGTAAACCTCCTTGCCTTCTCTGTACACAACCCCCTCTCTTCTATTGAATACTAAGTTCCCTCTTGTTTGTGCGTCTGTGACTGAAATAACTAGTGTCAATGTAGGTATTACGTTTGCTTATGTCACTGCTACTTATAAACAGTGTATATGACAGTTGCAGTTAGAATAGAACAACCTTCTAAACGAGTAAACAAGTTATTAGTTAGTAGTTTGCGCAAATCCTACTATCCTACTTAATATTATAAATGTGAATGTTTTGATGTTTGGATGTTTGTATGTTTGTTACTCAATCACGCCAAAACGGCTGAACGGATTTGGCTGAAATTTGGGACACAGATACTTTTTATCCCGGAAAAATATCACATTCCCGTGGGATAACGTCGTGTAGTCCACGCGGGCGAAGCCGCGGGCGGAAAACTAGTTGTAAATAAACCTCAATTCGAGCATCTAAATTACTGTAACATTACTTACATTTTACTGTAAACAAAACATGAATACAAAAGAAAAATGAGATATTTTCATAAAAAATACATTATCATTTCTACCATCAAACCAATCATGCCAAAACTGCCGCCACCAATTCGATTAAAAAGCATTTTTTTTGAAAAATGGAAAATGAAGTATTTAGAAAAATTCGACCCGTCTCACAATCAGCTCCGATGGGATTGTGAGACGGGTCGATTTTTTCTAAATACTTCATTTTCCATTTTTCAGTAATAAAAATTGCATTGTGAATGCAAAAACTAAACATTAAAATAACAAACATTTTTTCCTTTAGTTATGGTTATGTATAATAATAGGTCTTTACCTATGAAATTGCCGTTTTGTATGGAGATTTCTGTAATTATTTTTTTTCCATACTAACGTTTTTGTTATTATTTAACGACTAATATTATGTAAATTTACAAAATTTTACACACGTATTTATGGACATTTTAACTACTGAATGACACATTCGTTAGGAGAAAAAATTTTTTTTTCACTAAGTTACAACTAATAAAGTACGAAATTCTGGAAACAAAAATAGTCGTAGCTTTCGGAATAAGTTTTTTCTATGTAAATAATCAAATATCGTGGTTATTAAATTATCAAAAGTTGCTCGATACGGTCTTAATGTAATGCAATATTAAAGAAATTATATATTTCTAATATTATAAAAGTTGTTAAGTTATATGTACAAAAGAAAAAAACGGCAATTTCATATGTAAAGACCTATTATTACAACCATCAATAACAGTAAGTTTATGCTATTATCTTTTTTTTTGTTCGCATTATAAGTTGTCGTGTAAGAAAAGAATTCTCATTAAGAAGCATCGGGTGAGGCATGCATGCTTCCACGTATGCATATTCAGATGCACGTAACTAAGCTAATGGTCGGTCCCGACAGGGTGAGCCGATGAGCACAGTGAGAGCGATGTAGGTAGCGGAGCGTGGTGGCGGTATCGAAATAAGTCCAAACATAAAGTCTAATTAAGTATATGAGATGTTATCAATCTTGTTTATTCGCATTACAAGTTGTAGTGTAAGAATTCCCATTAAGAAGCATCGGGCGAGGCATGCATGCTGCCACGTATGCATATTCAGACGCACGTAACTAAGCTAATGGTTGGTCCCGACAGGGTGAGGCTATGATCACAGCAAGAGCGATGTCGTAGCAGAGAGTGGTGATGGTATCGATTAAGTCAAGGCATCAAGTCTAATTAAGTATATGAGATGTTATCAATCTCGTTTATACGCATTACGAGTTGTCGTGTAAGAATTCCCATTAAGAAGCATCTGGTGAGGCATGCATGTTGCTACGTATACATATTCAGACGCACGTAACTAAGCTAATGGTTAGTCCCGACTAGTATGTACCGTGCCCGGGCACGTACCCAAGGACTGGAAATTTTGCCGGCAGCGTTGCCGGCAATGTTCCCAGCAATGTTCCCAGCAATATTCCCATGGACCATTTTTAGATGAATATAAAACCATGCAAGACAAGTTATTTCTAGCTTTCTAGTAAGTTATATCTAGCAAATAAACAATTTTGATTGATTGATTGATTGATTTAAGTTTTTACTTTTTTGCATTCACAATACAATTTTTATGGTTGAAAAATGGAAAATGAAGTATTTAGAAAAAATCTACCCGTCTCACAACCAGCTCCGATGGGACTCGAACCCACGACCTTTCGCTATCCGGGCGACTGCTCTAACCACTGAGCTACGGAGTCGTTACGAGAAGCGTCGAATTTATCAAATACTTCTTACACGCTGTGTAGCCAGTGTTAATTTCATCAATGTGAAGATATTAGTACCCCCACACGCGTGAGACGTTGTGAGACGTGTCGATTTTTTCTAAATAGGTACTTCATTTTCCATTTTTCAACCATAAAAATTGCATTGTGAATGCAAAAAAGTCAAAATTTAAATAACTTGCCATAGTAATTTCTTCTTTAGCGATTGTCAAATATCTGGAAAGGTATTTCTTTCGCGTGTGGGGGTAGTAATATCTTCACATTGTTGAAACTAACGCTGGCTACACAGCGTGTAAGAAGTATTTGATAAATTCAACGCTTCTCGTAACGACTCCGTAGTTCAGTGGTTAGAGCAGTCGCCTGGATAGCGAAAGGTCGTGGGTTCCAGTCCCATCGGAGACGGGTCCATTTTTTCTAAATACTTCATTTTCCATTTTTCAACCATGCAAGACAATTAAAACTGTTTGATTACATTAAATTACGTAATAAATAGCCACCAACATCAAAAAAAAGTACATATGAAATGAAAAACACTTTTAAACAAGATGTTTTTTTAAAATCAACAAAACTAAAACAAACAATAAAGAGTTATCTTGCCATGATTATCAACAAACTATAAAATTGTAAGACACAAAAGAAAAACAATATTTATTTATATAATTTAACAAAACAGCAAAAAGTCTACTGGGAATTTTGGGCTATATTCCCAACGTGCCCGCAAATTTCCCGGGCATATTGGGAGTGGAAAATTTCCGGCAGTGGCAATATTCCCAGGCGTACATCACTAGTCCCGACAGGGTGAGCCGATGAGCACAGTGAGAGCGATGTAGTAGCGGAGAGTGGTGGTGGTATCGAAATAAGTCGAAACATAAAGTCTAATGTTATCAATCTCGTTTATACGCATTACAAGTTGTCGTGTAAGAATTCCCATTAGAAGCATCGGGTAAGGCATGCATGCTGCTACGTGTGCATATTCAGACGCACGTAAGTAAGCTAATGGTTCATACCGATAGGGTGAGGCGATGAGCATAGCGAGAACGAAGTTTATGTGAAAAATATCTGCGAGCGGTGATGGACTTACACGGTCTCTACAGAGGATAAATAATGCTAAATGACTGAAGATAAAACGGCCCTTTACTCGTTACACCGCCGCTCGCGTACCTACGACGGCTAATCTATAAATTTACACCATGACAGAGAGAGTTACTTTCGCATTTATTTATTAGTATCCTTCATTATCATCATTTCAGCCGAACGACGCCCACTGCTGGGTATAGGCCTCCCCCAAATTAGGTGTTTAGTCATTTTGGGGGGTTTGCCATAATCGCCACGCTTGGCAGGCTAGGCTTAATAGTATGCTTAGTATGGATAATTTATTATGGTATGGATACCCTCCCTTGGACTGCCAAATAACCCATAACCCGACCCGCTTATCGCTGCCACTACCACCGCGCCCGATCACTTACATTTTTGAACAGTTACCCATATTTCAGATCATCTATGTAGCTCCGAACGAGATCACGTATCACTCGTTACCGAACGATAGCTAATCTATAAAACATTATAACACACAAAGTTATTTTTTGCCTATGCCTTCCTAGCTTTCCGCCCGCTGCTTCGCCAGCGTGGACTACACGACGTTATCCCGCGGGAATTTGATATTTTTCCGGGATAAAAAGTATCCTATGTTCCTCTCCAGGCTGCAAAGTATCTGTGTCCCAAATTTCAGTAAAATCAGCCGTTCAGCCGTTTTGGCGTGATTAAGTAACAAACATCCAAACATCTAAACTTTCACATTTATAATATTAGTAGGATATGCCTTCTGCGCCAGAGGTCTCGGGTTCAATTCCCGAACAAGACAAATATTTGTTTTTATCTGTCTTGGTCTCGGTGTTTTCTATGTAGGGCAGGCGTACCGGTATTGGCCACTGTACCGGTTTTGGTCACTTTTAACTTTAAAGTTATATAAATAGGAATTAAAAATCTATTGCTTATATTTATTAATGGCGAATAAAAGATTGGACTTTTAGTTAATAATTACAGCATTTAGCTTTTTTACGTAGTACGATATTTTAGAAATAAACACCATGTTATGTTTCAAAGTTAACATTTTGTAAAATTCTTAAGCAAAATGTTAAGAGTAAATGTTTTGAAAAATATTTTTTTTTCTACAATAAAATTATTTTATGGTTATTTAATATTTTATATCACATTAGAATATGTTTCTTCTAGATGGATTAAGTGTTGTTTTCTCACTGTTCTCACAAAAAGTTGGAAAACAATAAGTGGCCAAAAGTGGGGCTGGAAATTTTAGCATTGTGCCACCTTTGGCCACTTTGGCATTAGTATACTTCCTTCCAACTTTTCAAGCTCATTTATTATAAAAGACTTACAACTCACTAAACTTTTAAATTAATAATTTTTAGGTTGTCCGCTGTCGCGGTAGTGGAGCGGAATGAGTCAGCAATGCAGAGCGGAGTCGGAGACTGTTTCTGCTTCGGAATCATTTGTTTTTGTTAGGGCCACTTTTCACTTAAAAAGTGATATAAATCTCCGTGTTTTATAGTGTCACGGTAGAGGAAGTGGAGCGAGCGAGTCGAGTGGAGAAGTGGAGTCAGGATGCTTGCCCCGCTTGGCTCTCTCTCTCCGCTTCTCTGCTAGGTTTCCTCACTCCGCTTCTTTTTAGGGTTCCGTACCCAAAGGGTAAAAACGGGACTCTATTACTAAAACTTCGCTGTCCGTCTGTCTGTCTGTCTGTCACCAGGCTGTATTTCATGAACCGTGACAGCTAGAGTAGAGTAGAGTAGAGTAGCCGCGGCGAAAAGCTAGTGTTACATAAAACACTTGTTTTGCTACCGCGCTCCTCTTGGCTACATAACTCCTTTTAGCTCCTTAAGGCTGCCTGTCCGCTGAAGTAGAGGGATTGGAGGGGATTTGCGTTTCCATACTAATTGAAAGTAGAACCTAAATGTATAAAAACACAGCTCCGGTTCGCTTTATTATATGGAAAGTTACAAAATTTTACCATTATAGGTAGATACACACGGCGGCACATCAGACTATACATTTGACCGCCTTTATGCACTATGTAATAAAAGCTGTTATCGCAGTTTAACTGTTTAACTTGATGTGCTGTCTAGTGTACTTCGGAATGAGTGTTTAAGAATAAGGTACAAGTTCGTAGCAGACTCCTTGGAACTTCAAGTGTCTCTTAAAGTTAAGCGACACTCACTTGACCTTGACGTTGATTGCATCGACGTATTTCTGATATCAAAGGTAGAAAAAACCTCGTGGTCAAGTGCCACTTAAAGCTGGGTATCGCTTAAAATTAAGTAACACTCAACTGAACGTGAAATCGGCGTGTTTTGATGTCAAAGATGGAAACCACCATAGTAGTTAAATGCCCCTTAAAGTTAAGTGACAATCATATTAACGTGAAATCGCCGTGTTTTGATGTCAAATATAGAAACCACCATCGTAGTTAAGTGCCCCTTAAAGTTAAGTGACACTCATATTAACGTGAAATCGGCGTGTTTTGATGTCAAAGATGAAAACTACCATAGTAGTTAAGTGTCCCATAAAGTTAAGTGACACTCATATTAACGACAAAGATACAAATCACCATAGTGGTCAAGTGCTTCTTAAAGTTAAGTGTCCTTCAAAGAAAGATAACTCTTATTTTAACTAAACGTGGCGTTGACGTGTTTCTGATGTCAAAAAAGGTAGAAGACGCCGTCATGGATAAGTGCCCCTCACTGAACGTGACATTGACTGATTTTGGAGGTAGAAGACAACATCAAATTCAAGCTTCCCTTAAAGTTAAGTGACACTTATCTCAAACATGACATCGACGTGTTTCTGATGTCAAAGGTAAGAGGCACTATTGTTTTATTGCCCCATCTACCTAAGTTAGCGAATTGAAGCTAGTGCCTACAACACTAGCCTAAATCTGCTAATTTTCTTCTAATCAAGTGATAAAGGTATACTTATAAAATTGTAGTAAGGAGCTAGCCGGGATTGAAATACTATTTCATGTAGTGTTTTAGTCCAGAACTCTAATAAGACATCAATTAAGCATAAACTCAACTTCTAAATATAGTAATTTTATGAAAGTGGCCAAAACCAATGCAAACGATGTGGCCAAAACCAATGCAAAATGGCCAAAACCGGTACATTTGGGCCTCCCTGCAGAATTTGTTTTATATAAAAAAAACTATTATTTTTTTTTTACTTTGTAAATTGTACCCTTAAAGGTCGATAAATTCTCTATAATTCTAGACATATTTTTTTTCTTAAAGACTTCAGATCATTAAGCAATAAGCGTTTGAAAGTGAAAAAATCCTTAAAGTGGCCAAAACCGGTACGCCTGCCCTATTTTAAGTAAGTATGTATTTACAAAACAAAAAGTATTTAAGTAAGTATATATTTATGCGTTATCAACACAGAACACGGAAATATTTTTTTCTCTTGTAGAGTAGAGTTATCAAGTTCATGTAGACACAGTTTCTTAATGAAATTTACTATGAGCTTAGATAATAATTGGTGTGATTGTAAGAAAATATTTATTTAATAGAATGCATAGTATGGAAGTATGGATAATATGGTATGGTATGGATACCCTCCCTGTCTGCCAAGTAACCCGCAACCCGACCCGCTCATCGCTGCCGCTACCACCGCGCCCGATCACTTACATTTTTGAACAGTTACCCATATTTCAGATCAGCTATGTAGCTCCGAACGAGATCACGTATCACTCGTTACGCTTCTCACGAACGATGGCTAATCTAAATTTTAGATCTTAATCGAATGCATAAATTACCTTTTTAATACCAAGTCTTAGAAGCGAAAATCCTGGATAAGGTAATCGCTAATTTTAAATGGATTTGCGAATTGTGGATTTATGGTTTTGGATCGTGATTTGATGTATCCTAATGTAAAGGGGATAAATAGATCTTGGATTGTATCAATGGTATTGCGGGCGGTCCGTACCTATACCTCCATATCTGTCGAATCGAATAAGAGGCTATACCGTCGTTCAAAATCTGTCAAAGTGCTGCTGTCAAATACCTATATGTCGTAGCCAAATGGTTGAATCCGCCATTCAATTAAACGCCTAGGCCGATCATTTTTTCCGTAAGCTATTTTATCTTCCCAAAAGTTGACGGAGTCACAAAAAAAATAACCACGAAATTTCTAACCTATCACGTGTTCTACAGGATGCCTACCATCAACTCTTATTGCGGTTTTGTTTAGGACCTAAACTGATCTGCTTCGCTTATTCGTACCACGACAGCTTAATATCAATGACAGCGATTCAGTGATCATTCAATGACATTTCAAAGCCGACAAGCTGTCATGAACTCTTATTTGACTTATATATCGGCCAAGCTAACATGACACCTGCAGGTTATACCCGTCCCTCTCACTCTCCGGGCATGACAGAATCGAGTGAAAGAAACGGGTAGAAGAAATAAGGACACAAATCGTTCGGTCAATCACATTTAGCAATTCATTTGCGATCCAGTTTTTAGAAGGTCATAGTACGAAAGAAAGCAATTCATTTTAGGAACCTATTCTGCATCGCGCTAGTTTTGAATCGCTGTCTTAAAGTTGATGGTAAGGACCCAGGACTTCCGAGAGGTACATGCTGCCATACTTAACCATCCGGCGGATTCAACCATCCATCCGCCTGCGACATATATATTGAATTTCAGTTCCATATACGACCGAAAGAGGCGCTGCTCTGGTTTCCATACAAAATAATACGATCACGATAACGGTTACTATAACATAGTTTTTCGTGCTTGGGATACAGGTAGGTACCCGTGGTTTTCATCGTGTGGAATAAATATTTTTCAGACAGCATCAGTAAGTCCGAATTTTCTCTCCTGTCATATGACGATAACAGCGATTTTCAACAGCACATACGCAGTGAACATATTTCACAAGTTGAGAGATAAAAAAACCACTCGTACGCCATGTTCCATTATTCACGGTTTTCAAGAGCTTTGCAGGTGTAAATCAACTGTAAAAGCACACCGTCCGTTATGATAAGTAATCCAACATTCTATAAAACATCTAAGTTGCAGTTTAACCATAAAATATGACAGTATACAAATTTTATCTGTTTCTTAGATAAGTTCGCTGTAATATCTGTTTTAGCTTCCGGAAAGTTTATGAATGAGAATTTTCTCTTATCTTAATAAATAAATAAAAATAATTGTAAAAAATTATAATTAAAAACACGTATTGATCTTACTTGTGATATTATATTCCAGTTGTGATATATATATACCTACCAACTTTATGTAGATTTTCCTAACGAAAGAAAAAGTGTTAAAACTTGGGAAACTGAAGTCAAGAATGTCGCAATAGGGTATTTTACTGTCGTTGAAATGTAGATATTTAATGATGACGTTAAAAAATATTGCAATTAAGAATACCAAATGTGAAATAATAATTTGAATCTGTTTTATAATAAAAGAATTATAGTCTGTTTGATTTTGACTATAGCTGTCTCTTTCTAAAACGAAATCTTCTATGGCGTGACTATGACGCTACTAACCCACTGACGTCACTAAGATAGCGTCCTGTCCTTGTCTAATTATAAAGTTTGAAGTCCTATATCTTTGAAAATATTCAAGATTATTCAAAATGAAAATTTGTTTTGTGTAGCTAATATTTCGAAAAACATTTTAAAGAAATAAAAAAAAAACAGTAAAATACCGTATTTTAATGGCTTTCCGCCCGCGGCTTCGCCTGCGTGCACAACACGATGTTATCCCGCGGCAATGTGATATTTTTCCGGGATAAAACGTAGCATTTGTTACTCTCCAGGCTACAAAGTGTCTGTGACCCAAATTTTAGCCAAATCCGTTCAGCCGATGGCGTGATTGAGTAACAAACATCTAAACTTTCACATTTATAATATTAGTAGGATAAAATAATTAAAACAAAATAGTAACTATAGTTACACAAAATTGCATTCCGAGAAAATTATGAATTTGGATCTAAAACTAAGGCAGGAGTTCATCATCATCACGTTCACATTCGGTTACGGTAACCGGTGGTTTGTTGGTTGGTTAATGTACCTGATTGGTGTTCGTATGGGTTAACCGACGGTTAACCAACGGTTAACGTAACCGACTGGTGAACTCGGCCGTTAGCCTTAGTCGGCAACATGGCAAGGATTATGCCCCTATCACAATAAGAAAGGCGCACGTGTAAAGGCTTATATTTTCCTCTATAACAACTTACTGAACGAACGCTTTCGCGAAAATTCTCTAGAGGCGTGTAAAGGGTTTTACGTAAGGAAGCAAATAATGATATATTTAAACTACTTATAGAAATTAGGTACAATGAAGTCACATAATTATCTTTGCTATCACAAACAAACCATTACTCAACTATTTGGAAAATATGAATTTAAAAAAGTTATGTATTTCATTCATTCAGATTTCTTTAACGTTTTCGAATTTTTAGAAGTGGGTTATTTTATAAACTAGATGTAAAATCATGAATTCCCACAAACAAAATTTAAAGAAGGCAAAATCAGCGTTTGAACCATAAAATACTCAATAAATTCGGCCGAATATATCCTCATTTAACTGCGGCAAAGTCTGCTATTATTCATGGTAAATAATGGCCGCATTTGTACCACCGATCTGAGCATCAATATTTCCAAACGACTCGATGGCCTTTTTCTGTACGTACTTCGTATTAATCAAGATACATTCCTTGATATATTCAGTTCACAACCTAGTAGTATTTTTAGTTTCTACTTACTTCCTGTGCACAAAATAATTTAAAAAATAGTTTCAACCGTCACGGTAGGTACTCCAGTCATTTGAGTTTACGTTTAAAGGATAATGTAATGTATGTCGTGTTCTTAAAGTTTGGTTTTCCTGGTGTGGTTTCTGTGGGATTTCCATAGAAATGTCCGGACTGAAAGTGTGGGGCGAGGAATAAATCAATGCTAGAAACGCCATATTCCTGCACTTCTAACAGAGTAAACTAATGAACAGAGACAATCACTTTGACTTCAAAATTACAAAAAAAAAGGAATTGTCATTTCAATATCAAATCGGACAAAAGTGATAGCTAGATTTATCCTAAATATTCAGAATTTTAATCCACGGAAAAAACTTTTCAGCAGTAGAATCATTAGGAGGCTCATAATTCAAGTTTTTTTTTTTTCAAATTAAATTCATGTTTATCCTTAAGTACAAAGTCTGTGCTATAAAATGTAACGTGTTAATTTGTGAACAGTAAAAAACGTTATCTATACCTATTATAAAAGCAAAAAGTGACTGACTGATCTATCAACGGACAGCTCAAACTACTGCAAGGATCGAGCTGAAATTTGACACGCAGTAGGAATTATGATATAGGCATCTGCTAAGAAAGGATTTTGTATAAGTCAACCTAAGGGAATTATATTAGGGTAATGCGTTTAACTAATGGCACGCGACGGGAGCCGCAGGCAAAAGCTAGTTATGTATAATGGATTTAACTATTGTCATTTACAAAATTATTTAAGAATTAAACTCTGTTTTAATGTACATTGCTCGCATATTCGTATTAAGTACATTGTTCGCTTCTTTTTACGTGAATGTGTGACTTGAAACGCGACTTCTGTTCTATTATTCAACTGTGCACTAACTAATCCTGAACACGCAAGCCGATATTTTACAGGGCGTACCTCCATACATTAGTCTCCGCGTTACATTGAGTTCCTCGAACGTTTATTATGTAACGTGCCTTGTTATAATTCAAGCTATGCGATCTAACTTGCATGCTGTATGACGCATGCCGTTATTATTTTCAGGAATTATGCGAAAAGTGTTGTTGCTTGTCGTGTTCAAGCTGGCAGCACATAAAACACATCCTATTTCAGAAAGCCTGCTATAGAAAAGAAAGACAAAATGATAGAGGGTGTTTTCTTATCTATATATATAAAATTCAAAGTCCTGACTGACTGACTGACTGACTGAGATATCAACGCACAGCTGAAACCGCTGAACCTAGAGACTTCAAATTTTGCACATAGATACGTTATACAGTGTAGGCATCCACTAAGAAAAGATTTTTAGAAATTCCACCCCTAAGAGGGTGAAATAGGGGATAAATGTTTGTATGAAAGTCCGTCAGTTTTGAAGTTAGGATCTTCAAAATTTGTATTTAGGCTGGCAATTGAAAATTAATATTTACCTGTGTCAGCGTTTTTGACAATTCCACCCCCGAAGGGGTGAAAAGGGGGATAAATGTTGTATCTGGAAAGTCCTTTATTTAATTTATTATTTAGGCTTATAGTTGGAAAGTAAAACAAATAAGCAAACACATATTTCGTATTTTTTCGAAAATCTACCCCTTAGAGGTTAAATGGGATAAATAAACCTAAAAATCGATATGGATGTCGTTATTGAGGTTTTGTGGGATGACGATTGCAAAAATGGCATCTATTTTGATGTTTAACACCCTGAACATGATTCAACCTCTAAAAGGTTGAAATAGGGGTGAAATTTTGAATGAAAAATCAGGGGTAAAATAGACATTTCAACTTGAAACTTTGTAGGCTTACTCTTTAAACAAATAGGCAACCCATTTCGTAATTTTCCCATAATCAAACCCAGGGGGTAAAATAGGGGATGAATATGTGTATGAAAGTCCGTCAGTTTTGAAGTTAGGATCTTCTAATTTTGTATTTAGGCTGGCAATTGAAAATTAATATTTTCCTGTGTCAGCGTTTTTGACAATTCCACCCCCGAAGGGGTGAAAAAGGGGATGAAATGTTGTATCTGGAAAGTCCTCCATTAAATTTATTATTTAGGCTTATAGTTGGAAAGTAAAACAAATAAGCAACCACATATTTCGTATTTTTTCGAAAATCAACCCCTTAGAGGTTAAATGGGATAAATAAACCTAAAAATCGATATGGATGTCGTTATTGAGGTTTTGTGGGATGACGATTGCAAAAATGGCATTTATTTTGATGTTTAACATCCTGAACATGATTCAACCTCTAAAAGGTTGAAATAGGGGTGAAATTTTGAATGAAAAATCAGGGGGTAAAATAGACATTTTAACTTGAAACTTTGTAGGCTTACTTCTTAAAACAAATAGGCAACCCATTTCGTAGTTTTTGGAAAATCAAACCCAGGGGGTAAATATAGGGTAGGTATAGAAACCTAAATCATCTTAAGTACCTACCCTAAAAGTTCTTGGTACCTAACAAGTTCTTGGTACCTAAGCTACTCAGTACTAACTTTTTGATTGTGAAACAGACATTTAAATAGTAAATGTCTGTTTCATATATATATATATTTCATATTTTAACTAGCTTCCGCCCGCGACTTCATCCGCGTGGACATTCGAGAAAATACTTAGGGGACCAATAACCAGGATAAAAAGTATTGTATGTTTTAATTTCATAAAAATCCGATCAGCCGTTTTTACGTGATTAGGCGGGTCCTCCCTCACCAAGCGAGCAGCCTCGTGCGAGGCCCGCCGCACGTGGCAAGCGTTCTGCCTCGCGCGAGGCTGCTCGCTTGGTGAGGGAGGACCCGCCTAATCACGTAAAAACGGCTGATCGGATTTTTATGAAATTAAAACATACAATACTTTTTATCCTGGTTATTGGTCCCCTAAGTATTTTCTCGAATGTCCACGCGGACGAAGTCGCGGGCGGAAGCTAGTTAAAATATAAATATTTTTCCTGCCACCGCGACAGCTAAACTAAGTTTAGTTTAGCTCACATAATTGAGCCAGGTTTTCATACATATGCATCCACTGCACATGAGATGTCTCCATCCTACTTAATACTATATAATTTATGATTATGTGATGTATAAAATTATACCTTTTAATACCTTTAAGTTGGATCTCAGTCCAGGTAGGGATAATTATTCTATTTATAATTTATAAGGTGTATTTTATTTCATAATTAATATTATCAACATAGGTGAGTTTTTGGTAACAGTCAACCGAATGGGAATCCCCTAATATACACACATCTTGGCATTGTCAGTTATAGTTGCCACACTAATATCTAGCTATAAGCTATAAGTGTGTGTTATGTATGTACATACGAGCACATTATACGGAAACAGAATATAAATATGTTAAATTAATATGATTTTTCATAAAATCCTAAAAAGCTTAATTAAACACGCAACTATTGCGCCAACAGTCTTCATAATACATCGCTCAGAGAATATTGTTTGGCTGTTAAATATTGCTGGCTGTGCAAACATATAAGATATACTTGGCAAGATATACGAAGCGTCGTATACACGATAAAAACGAAGCAAGCTTTTTGCCCTCAAACTTTGCCGGTTTCAGAAGTTAGTAGTGCTGGTAAGAGGAGTTGGATCAAATTTTCTTGCTCGCTACGAAAATTGTTTTCTTCCGAGAAAATCTGAAGAGTTTGTTAGTATTGCTACTTTCGCGTATTTTGTGAAGATGTGAAGTCACATTTATTTTATTTTATTTATAAATATCGTAACAATAACGTGTGCTATTATTTAGCAGGGTATACAATGTGCTAGTCCTTGGTAATTGACGAGTGATCAAATGAGAATAACTAATTCTGTATAAATTATCTTCTTATATAAATAGAAATGAATGTTGCTAAGCGCAAAACTTAAGAACGGATGGACCAATTCGGATATTTTTTCCTTATGTTCCTTAAGTCCCGTGGAAGGTTTTTATGCAGAGAAAAAACATAAAAATTGCGTGGAAAATAGTAAAAACCACACTTTCCTTTTCCCATACAAACCAGCTACATTTGACGTAATACGTTTATCCGTCTTACGGATCGATGTAATATTTGGTATGCGGATAGTTTGGGAGCTGAAGAGTGATAGACAAAAGTTACTTTTTATCCCGAAAAAAATATTAGGTTCCCGCGCGATAACGTCGTGTAGTCCACGCAGATAAAGCCGCGGGCGGAAGGCTAGTTATGAATATCATAACTCGATAATAACTCAATCGAATGATAGAAATACACTTTTTTTGCGATATTTCTGAACATTTTAATTAAAGCACACACAGAGACCAGTCTCTTACTTAATATATGTCAACTTTAAATATTTCTAGTTTGTTTGAATATCTATGTAACTACTTAGTGTGTAAGAGAAAAAATAAATAAACAAAATTTACAAAAAAGTGTGGCTTTTACAGTGGCATCTATGTAAACTAAGTAATATGTCTTATAACCAACCAAAATTCATATTTTAATACGTGAGATACCTTATTGCTTTTAATAATAAATTCCAAAGCCTTCTGATGTAAATCTGAGAAGAACCGTAATCCTTTAAGCTTTCTACTTATTTCGATAGGGAGCATGAATTTAAATAGGAAATTTTATCGCAATTTAACTTAAATATAGAATTTGCAAAACATGATACATCATTAAAAGCCAACATGTAATAATAATTCACCTAAAACAACAAAACGCCAACAATTAAATAACTAACGTAATTTTGTATTCTGCATCAACTTGTTACGAGTTTTGATATGGGTTGCTGCTCAGATCATATCAAACGTAGGAACTATATATATATTAGTAAGTACCTACTACCATATTTCAAACTTATAACTAATTTACTTTGTGCGCCGTTTATACCTGTAATCGCAGTAGTACCACTATTGTATATTCTGTGGTAATACATCTTTTATCCAGGGTTATTTTTTAACACCATCCAATTTTTTTTAGGGCATTAAGTATCATTCAAAGATTTTATTTATAAAAAAATTAGAGGTCAATTGTTGGGACGACGCTGGGATATAAAAGTTTCTGGTACAATATGTATACCTACTTAATTACTTCTGAGTGTCTGCTATATTTTATCCTGATACCTATTCAAACAGAAACGTGTACCACGCGGGTAAAACCGCGGGGAGGCACTATTGTTCTATAAAATTATATTTATTTGGCTGCAGGTTCTGACGCGGAGCCAGTGTGGAAGCTTCAAGACCCCGGCTTCGATCAGGGATACGGTTCGGAAAGATCACCAGAAGACGACTATGTGCCTCCGATAATACCTGCTATTTCACTAGAAGCGTACGAGGCTGAGCTCCGGACCGTGTACTCTTTCATCAATGACGGTAAGTATTCATATATAAGTTAACTAGCAGCCGCCCGCGGCTTCGCCCGTCATCCCGGGGAATTAAATTAATTTGTAAGATAAAAAACAATAGAAAATATTCATCACGTAAACAACATTTCTTGACGCTATGTTTGTATCTCTTATAGTTTAACCTGGCTGCTAGGGTTCCACATCAGGTAATTCGATCTTCAAAATAAATTATAGCCTATAAAAGTTTCATCAAAATCCGCTCAGTAGTTTTTGCGTGAAACGCGGACAACAGACAGACAAAAAATTCGAAAACCATAATATTTTTGGTATTAGTTTCGTTTAAGAAGACCCTCGGAGTTATTTTTTTCTATTTCTTTTCAATGTACAGAATTGGCTCGTTTACAGATTTTAGATTGAACTCAAAATTGACCGCAACTGTCGGTTACGGGACGTGTGACAAAAAGTCTATCATCTCAATCGGAGCGTCGGAAAGTGCATGAAGCCGTTGGTCCCGGCTGCATTTGCAGTCCTTAGCATTTACCAACCATTAGCAACCAAGCATTTGGGCCGCGTGGGTGATAAGACTGATAAGGCATGGTCCATTTTCTTCGTTTACCTATGATCAAAATTTGAAGTAATACAACAGTATCTAAGCCTCTTATATCGCCCAAAAGACCATTGATCAAGACAGAAGGCCTTTTTTACACCTACAAAATATCTGTCTTATCGGTGCCGCAATTGCTGAGCTGATTGCAAGAATTCTGAGTTTCCATTATTGGGCATTTCTTCATTAACGCGAGCCGTTCTCTGAAATGCAGAATCCGGAATTTTAGTAGCCACGCCCCTTTCTCTCAATTCTGTCATGACTGCAGAGCGAGAGGAACGGGAATACCGAAGCTTCGGATTTTGCATTTCAGAGTAGGTCCTCTGACACGACACGTCACTCGACACGGACATCAAGTGTACGAAATTGTAGCCGGCGCCGTGCGAATGGGGCAGCGTACCATACGATTTTATAGAAAAGTCATTTTTGGATATCGTGTGGTGTCGTTTCGGCCAATGAGGAATCGCCCATTCCGTTCCTAAAGATCTATTAATACAGAACATTAGGAACTACGATCTGAATTAATTGTTACACGAAAGCTCGCAACAACGTGTGACGTAACAGAATAGATCAATAGTCGCGCTGACAACGGTGATCAATTATTCCTTGTAAGACGGATCGAAGCGATAACAGCGCGAAGTAAAACATTAACAATTTCTAGTGTCTCAAAGGAATCGCGATGTTGCGGATTTGATGTATAATGCAATACCGAGACCGATTTAAGTGTCGTTCTCTAATGTATAGTTCACTTTAGGTGGAAGTGAGGGTGGAAGGATACAACTATAAATTTACGTTGACACGCACTTAGCTCGCATGGAATTGTCTCACATGAACCTACTATACTACTACCTACTACCTATTATATTGCCAAAAAGTATCCCATATTCCCGGACAAGGTTAAAGTATTAAAAAACTCATTCAGACAGAATAATATAAAAGCTTCGTTTTGATATAAAAGGAAAGTTCATCAAACTTTTTTTGACACAGTAAAATCTTGGTATAGTTATATTTTTTACTACATCATCATACTTACATCGTCCGTCTTTCGATGATAAAGTAAATTTTTTGCAATGATCCTAATGAAGCCGAATTCCAATCATCAACTTTTCTTCTCAACTTTCTCAAATAAATGCAAAAACTGCGTATTATAAATCCTGAAATTGACGAAACACTGCGCGTGGAAATTTCTGAGTACCTATGTACAGATGAAAGTTATCAAGTACAATTTGACCTTTAGCGTATGAATATTAAGAGAGTTTTTCAAATAGCAAACGTTAAGTTTCACGTGCTGTCGCTCTTACATTAATTAAGAAAGTTTCAACGTGACGTTAAAAATATTAATTAAGCCTGAGACACGAGTTTTGATGGTAAACTTTTTTGGAAACACTGGCTGAGGCATTCATTAGTCTGAGCTTGTAGCTTCGTGAATATATGTAGGTATATGGAATTAAATACAAGTTAGGTTTGCTGGTGTTAACATACTTGGTTGCGGAATGGAGATTTTATTTTCTGCGATTGCTTAAATTTTCCCGTGCATAATCCGTTTCTTGTACTTAGTATCTGCATAGTTACTACAAGAATTACGTACTTATACATAATACATACGCAATATTTAAAGGTATTCATGTCGCAGCCAAATGGTTGAATCCGCCATTTAATTAAGGCCTAGGCCTATCATTTTAACGGTAAGCTAATTTATCTTCCCATAAGTTGACGGAGTCCCAAAAAAAATAAGCACTTAAATTGCTAACCTATCACGTGTTCTACAGGACTTCCGAGGGGTACATGCTGCCATACTTAACTATCCGGCGGATTCCTCCATCCGCCTGCGACATTCATACCGGAAGGCTTAGATGAGATTCTGTTATAGAGCGAGCTACTTTATGTTCTGAAGGAGCTTAAAGAACAGAAGGTGGCCTGAGGCGTGTATACTGAAGATGTGGGTACACAACTTAAGCACAGCTGGGACTTGGGGTAATAAAGGATCTAGGTGGCGCCACCATGACGTGACGTCACATTTTGATACTACTTTTACACTTGAAAGTCGTGTAACTATTAATGCAATCACAGTGTGTTTTTTCTTAGAAACAAATTGTCTGCAACTGCTAAACTTTTCCCGTTTTTTTATGTAGGTACGTACACTCTATCGACACGCATTCATATCGAAAGGCTTGTATGAAATTCTGTTATAGTTTGAGCTACTTTATGTTCCAAAGGAGCTTATAGAACAGGAGGTGGCCCGAGGCGTGTACACTAAAGATGTGGGTACACAGCATAAGCGCAGCTGGGGCTTGCGGCAAAAATAAGAGGAGCTATGTTGCGCCATCATCTTATCAATATATACTTTAACTCGTTAACTATGTAATTAACTGAAAACCTTACTTTTGGGATTGGATACTTAGGTTCATAGCACTAAAATATTACTTTAATAATAGAGTTATGGTTTGTACAATCATTCTTTATTATGTTATAAGGTGGCCACAATACCACAATAATAATAGCGTCTAGTGGTGCCTAGCCTGCTTTTTTTATTGGTCATTTTAAAAATGGAGTCATTTAATGACCCTTTTAACCAGAGCTTCAAACTTCAAACTTTTATTTGTAGAAGTGTTACATAGTTCTGTTCATAATTTTTTGTCCTTTGACCTTTATCCCGAAATTGAAGTTCAGTTAATTGCTCGCCAAACATTATTTATCACTAGCTTTCTTTGATCAACAATACCACTAGATAAACCGTTGGAGTGTCAAAAACGGTTAAGTGAATAAGAGCGCACTTCAAAGGTGCGCCCTTATTTCATATGGATTTATGGATTCCTGTCATTTTCATTTTTGACGTAAGATCGTAACATGCGTAACCTTGTTTTCCATTTGAAAAAAGTCATTCAGTGCCACATTTGCGTTGTGTTTTAGTTTGTGAGATGTGATAAAAAATATACCGTATACCGCTAATGGCAGACACAGGCCTGTCTCTCGCCGTACTCAGTCCTCCCGCCAAGCCTTATAGGCTTCGCGTCAGGGCTGGGCGGTTCTGACCCCTGCCCCGCCCCCTGACGAGCTATGGCTCGAGAGGTGGCCGTACAGAGGGAGAGAGCCTCTTCTCAATCTCCCCATAAGATTACCCACTTAGAGTGGGCTGACCAGATAGGACGGTCGAGAGTAGGCACCACTACCAACTAAACCCCTCCACTACTTGCTCTTCGCCGTCAGTTTTAAGCACACCGACTATGCCCCCCCCCCCCACAGTCGGTGTGCTTAAAACGTGGCGTGGTGGTATGCACCTGTGAGGTGTTATCTAGTCTTCTCGTATTGTTGATCAAAGCTTGCTTTTAACAAATACTGATATCGCATTCATACTCAGTTGTGAAATTAAACAAATTAAAAACCTCACAACCGAAGCAAAGCCCAGCCAATATCGGAGCATTCGGAGTCATACGTTGATTAATGTGCGTGATAAATCACGGTACACCCCCGGCAGGCTGTCTCATCTGTGATAACCGCGTTTGACATATTAATTCGGTCCGGGGTTTGACGCCGACTGTACATGGCAAATACGCAAACATCATCTGTTTCCGTGCATGTCATTATGCGGCAACTGAGCTGCAACACAATTTTTAATAACAGCGTTTTTAATAAGAATAAAAAAAAAAAAAAAAAAAACAGTGTTAAAAATTGTTTTTTATACAAAATTTGGTAGTCCATAGCCCTCATCTTGACTGATGCTGGGAGCGCGCTAATCCTGGAATCATCAACCACTGGGGAACTGGCTATCTTATTGATATCTGTCACTGCCGGAACGCAACTATGCTAGAGACATTGATGTCTTGGCGACAGACTTACTTAAGTAGCTAGCCAAGTAGACTTAGGAACAAGACATACCACCAACAAAACCGAACACGTTTGCTAACCCCACTGGAAGACGAACCCGGGACCGCTGAGTCAGATACCGGAGACCACAGAAGCAGTTTTTATTTATCTAGATGTTGTTATTCAGAAGTAGTATTTATTCAGAGTCCGTGATACGCAAAGTTAAGACACAATTTTTACACCACCGATTTCAGATCCAGAAGTCCCGGGTTCAATTACCAGTAGGAGTTCAAATTGTATTCGGTTTGGTTGGTGGTAGGACTTGTTCTTAGCCGCCTGGCTAGCTACCACCATCTTATCTAAGTCTAACGCCATAACAATTATGTTTGCAGCATTATTGTGTTCCGGCAGTTAGTGATCTGATAAGATAGCCAGCTCCTCAGTGATTGAGGATATCGGGAGTTGTGCGCTTCCACCTTCAGCCTTATGACCACTTAACATCAGGTGTGATGAAAGCTAAGAACTACCCTGTTGTAGATAAAAAAAATATGTTCTGAAAATGACACAATAGAACTACGTTCATAGAAGACTGAACGTATTTTTGGTGGTACGCAAAGTACTTACATTTAATACAGTATGAAAAGATTTGCTCCTGATTTGGCACCTTCGAAACTGGTCATTTTTCAAACGCGTCATATTCAAGATTCGTCATAATCCACGTCTTGTCATTGTACTATCGCGAAAACATTTTAAGAGAGTCTTCAGAATTGTTGTGCACATAAGGATTCATGTACTAGACCTATATCATATGCAATGCAATAAATTACTGAAAGATATTGCTGGCTTGTTCAAAATAAAACCATAAAAACTATTGATTTGTTAAAATTAAATTTATTTGGGACTGAGTTCAAGAAAATAGAGTTACTTTTCTATACTTTAATAAAAAATAGAAAAAATTCCGCAAAAGAAAAACTTCACGTAAACAAACCAAGACATTCCAAAAGAATTTTTTTGTATAAAATCTAGCTAATAATAGCTAGGTTCGAAACAAAGTATAGGAGCTAAAGAAAAACGTTTAAAAATTCTTTGAGATTTTGGAACTTTCAATAACTCGGACTGTATGTAAGCAGGCGTATGTACATACATGGTATGTCGAAAACATCTGGATTATGACGAATCAGGAATATGACGAGTATGAAAAATTACAAGTTTCGAAGGTGACGAATCGCGTTTGTGGATTAGTAAAAACCACTCAAGCACCTAAGATCTTCGCTATCGCGCACACTTGAGATTTTTCTTTCTCTAGAATTTTATTAATTAAGTACTTGGGTTTACATTTCAATCAATATAAATCACAGGATTAATTTACATTCGAGTGACGCAATACCAACTGATGCGTTTCTTAACTTCAAGTTTGTACCGTAGGGTTAGTTGTAAGTAATTAATTTGTATTACAGATATCGAAATGATTAAAATGTAATTAATAACTTCCATTAATAAAATGTGTGTGGTTTATTTAACGCGCGCCAACTTAAATATGTAATTAAAACTTATAATATGCTCACGCTAATAAAAAAACCAGTTAATAACGGATTGACTGATTTATTTGTAATTTTGTACATTTTAAATTGAAAATTAATTCTATTATTTCTGTATAGAACAAAGATTCGTTAGTCCTCAAAATAGTTAAGTAAAGTTAGTTATAGTTAAGTTTACAACCCTCTTTATGCCAGCTGGCGTTTCGTTCCAGCCCGTTTTATTTCTACTTTCTCTTATTTGGCAATCGTTCCATCAACCTCTAAGGTCATCAATGTTCATGAGCCACCGATCTGAGCTCTAAATCTAAAAACGCGCCATTAGGCTCAGCGGCCGGAGCCAGCCCTGCGACCCAGTATCAACCCTCAAATAAAAAATATTGCCCATTCGAACGCTTCGGTAATTCAATTTCCTTAGGGAATATCTGTAATATCGGTACAAAATCAAATAGCGCTCGAATTTCCCGTGCTGCATTAACGCGATATTGGCTCAAAACATGGGACAAATCCATTAACAAGGGGCTTTTTAATTAACTTTGCTCTTTTGTTTTTTGAAATGACCACCCGTTTTATGGTCGTTATTATCTGATATCGGTATCTGGATCAATTTTTGAAAATTACTGTTTGCCTTTTTGTGTGCCATCTAGCTAGAGTTCTATGGATATACCTACTCGAACCAAGGCGTCATTTTGTTGTAGTTGTTGCTAAACTTGTCTTTCAAGATTCAACTTAGGTAAGGTACCTACACATTTTACATTTTCTTTCAATATGTTCCATAATGTAACAAAACTTTGAGACCAAATCTATATGGAACAGTTTAAATAGAAATCAATCAGTTTCTTGGCACCCACGTTCCATTTAAAACGTAACAATGACCGAGTTTCCTTATATGAAGATAAGTAATACAGTGTTATTGATGTTGGTAACTTAATACCGAAGGTTTAAGTCTTGCGACCGAGTTTGTGTAGGGTTACAAGTACTTAGGACCAATACTGCGAAACTTGGTTTATATTAATACATTGTTTGATGGTTGAGTAAATGATATGAAAAATAATTGAATGGCAGAATGATACCAAACAAATTTTTAAATTAAGGGTCACTTTTTTTAATCCACAACGGCGTAGCACTTAGCCTTTACACACCTGATGTTAAGTGGTGATAAGGCTGAAGGTGGAAGCGCACTACTCCCGGAATCCTCATCCACTGAGGAACTGGCTGTCTTATCTCTAACTGCCGGAACACACCAATGCGAAAACATAGTTGATAAGGCGTCAGACTTAGATAAGACTTAGAACAAGTCCTACAACCAACGAACAGGGTTTTGTGTAGGTCACCAACAGAGGGTATCATATCTTTCGTAGTAAATGTTATGTATATACTCGTAATTTACATTGAACATCCGAGCTGTGGTGTCGCAATCACCCAAATTTCAGTAATAACTTCCACCCATCCATCTAAAAGTACCAGGATAGCATGAGATATCAGAAGGTCTCATTCCGCGTTTATAGCATGCCCGTTACCTCCTGAGCGGGGCATACGCTATCACATTCACACCTTCAATTTGTATGCAAGGCTTAGCACTCCCCTGGTAACATCGCAACCGTCTCATTTGCACCTCAGCGAATCGGAAGCCTTTTGTATAGCGTGTACACTGAAGCAAATTCCTGGAAACAAGGAGTATCTATTCAAATCCAACTATTATTGGAGGGATATAAACCTGCATGATAGGGAATCAAGGTATTGTATCTTATTGGATTGTTTGTTTGCCTCAATCCACTCACTTTACAATGTTGGGACTTGTTTTAAATGCAATAAATTCATTGTTTCTTTTCTGAAAGTCTGTTTAGAAATAAAATCTATAATTTGTCACACAGGAATAGCAAAAAAAATTAACATGTAATAAGTAGAAATTAAAATGCACTTTCTTAATTTAAGGACGTTAATTAACAAAGGCTATACCTATCATAGATTTTTGCAAAGTTTAAGTCTCAAACGCTCTCAAAAAGCACTAGAACAACAAGTTTCGAACTTTTCCTCGATACTTATCTACAGCCGACACTTGGCGTTCCAACACGGGAATATTTTCTTCGGTGATCAAGCTTCATCTTCATCTTCATCAAGCAAAACTAATACTTACAGCAACATTATTATATGTTTAATAGTGCCTGAATGAATCTACGAAAGCTTTAAACATATAGATTTGTTGTAAATTTTAAAAAAATAACAACAAATCGCTTATTACATACTAGGTGTATTCTAGAAAATAGGTTTACTGTACACGTAGCTCCAATAAAATATCGTTATCGTAATGGAATAATAAACTATAGCATCCTTCGATCATATAAACATGATAGAAGACAGCATCCCTCAAAAGCTGTCAAAGTTCTGCTGCTAAACATACGAGTATAGGTATTGCGGCGGAACTAGCGGATCTTCGCGGTTTTACCCGCGTGGTGCGAGTTCCCGTGAGAGTATCGGGATAAAATATAGCCTATAGCCTTTCTTGATAAATGGACTATCCAACACAAAAATAATTTTTCAATTCTGTCCAGTAGTTTCTGAGATAAGCGCGTTCAAACAAACAAAGAAACTCTTCAGCTTTATAATCCTACTTTATATCCATACTAATATTATAAATGTGAAAGTGTGTTTGTTTGTTTGTTTATTTGTTTGTTTGTTTGTTTGTTTGTCCATCTTTCACGTCAAAACGGAGCAACGGATCGACGAGATTTTCGGTAAGGAGATAATTTGAGAGCTGGAGAGTAACATAGGCTACTTTTTATCCAGGAAAATTATAAAATAATAATGGTAATTTTGTATAGAAAACCGTTAAGCTGTCATACTTCACACAACTCTCATTTCTTAGCAGCTTCCAAAGAGAAGGTATGTCAAAGAGTATGTAATCACTGACATTTTTGCCGGTTAGGATTTCTTTTTTTTTTAATAAGTGGCATTGTGTCAGGCATATACGAAGTTCGTGTCTAATAAAATTTATATGGCAAAACAACGTTTGCCGGGTCAGCTAGTAATATTATAAATGTGCTTAGATGTTTGGATCTTTAGATGTTTGGATGTTTGTTACTCAATCACGCCAAAACGGCTGAACGGATTTGGCTGAAATTTGGGACACAGATACTTTGTGTTATTGTTATGGGTCGGTGCATTATATAAATAATAAACACTGGACTTTAGAAAGACTTGGTTTTATTATAAAGTAATTGAGATACAAATTAGCACACATTATTCGTATAATGGCTGACAGGCCGAAAGCCACACGCGTTCCATAGGGATGTCCAATGACATAGTGATGTGACATGTTCATATCATAACATCCTCCTTATTAAAGAAAGTTAATTATTATAATATTTAACAGCTTGACACAATTTACAAAACTTAACTCTTAGCAATAACTTGACAACAAAGACTGTTCAAGTAATTAAAAATAAGACAATTTGTTTAACTAAATCTATATAGGTATATTCTAGACTTAACTAAATTAATCAGTCCTTCAAAGTCATTGCTAGAATGTTTACTTAACAAAATATTTACTCTTATAAGTCTAACCGTCTTGGTGGTCTTATGACTCTTCCAAACCTAGTACGCTTTTCAACTGGAGTTGTATGCTCTTCAGTAGACGGTGCTACTGTGTGTGATTCAGGAGATGTCTTGATATTTGGACTCTTTTGTAGTAACATATCTTGAGATGCAGTTTGAGGTGACTGCGGAGGTTTCAAAATATGTTGTCTGTTTCTCCTTCCTATAAATCCATCTGACCCTTCAACAGTATAAGACCTAGGCTGATCACATTTGGACTTTACTGTGCCTGGAATCCAAGGAGTAGCTGGCATTTTCTTGAAATACACTTTCTCTCCTTCTTTTAGTTCTGGTAATAATTTAGTCTTTCTGTCATAATAATCTTTCATTTTATTTTGGTTTTCTTCCTTAGTTTTTACATATTCTTGAAATTTTACTGTTCTTGGCTTTAAGTTTTCTGTGACTGTTGGTAATTGTGTCCTAAGTGAACGTGACATTAACAATTGGGCTGGAGATGGTAGATTTCCTCTAGGTGTATTCCTGAATTGAAGCAAAGCAAGATATGGATCTGTTCCCGACTCCTCAGACTTGGTAAGAAAACGTTTACATATCTTTACTGCCGACTCTACCAACCCATTTGACCTTGGTAAGTAGGGACTTGAAGTATCATGATGTATTCCCCATTCAAAAATAAAATTCTTAAATTCAGCCGAATTAAATGGTGGCCCATTGTCAGAGACTAACCTAACTGGGATACCATGTCTACTAAAAATACTTTTAAGACAAATAATTACTGTTTTGGCGTTAGTACTTGCCACTGACATTAATTCAATATAATTTGAGTAATAATCTTGTACTACTATGTATTTTTTAGACTTAAAATCCATAAAATCAACACCAACTTTTTCCCATGGAAATAATGTAACATCATGTGGAAAAAGTGGTTCTGGAGCATTCGAACTTCTATGTGACAAGCAAATAGGACACGACTGAACAATGTTTTTTATATCAGTTGACATAAATGGCCAAAATACATGACCTCTAGCAAATGCTTTTGACCTTTCAATTCCTAAATGACCACTGTGTATTATTTGTAAAATATCTGGCCTTAACTTTTTAGGTATTACTATACTATTACTTCTGAATATTAAATCATTTTCTGTATGTAAATCAAATCTATACTGCCAATATTCATGCAGATCTTTATGAATTTGAGTTTTACTTGACGGCCATCCTTCTTTACAGTATTTTTTCAAAATTTGCAGACTTTCATCTTCATTAGTGCCTTTGATTAACCACTGTAGACGTTCTGAAGAGACTGGTAATGACTTAATCAGTAAATTAACGTGAACAATGACATCTTCATCTAATTCATCTGAACTTGTTTCAGAAAGTGCTGCTCTTGACAAGGTATCAGCAATGTACATGTGACTACCTTTCTTGTAAATTACATTTAGACTATAGGGTTGTATCTTCAACATCATTCTTTGGAGCCGTATTGGAACCTCGACTAAAGGCTTTTTAAACAATGTTATTAAAGGAGCATGATCTGTCTCTACAGTTACAGTTTGTCCATATATAAATTGATGGAACTTGATGCAGGCAAAAACTATTGAATAGAGTTCTTTCTCTATCTGAGCCATTTTTTGTTGTGTATCTGTTAAAGTTTTTGAAGCATAATATACAGGATGTTGATTTTGTAACAACACCGCTCCGACAGCACTATTACTAGCATCACTTTGTAGGACAATAGGATCATGAACATTAAAATGTGACAACACTGGAACTTGACAAATTAATTGTTTCAGACAGCAAAATGTTGTTTCATGATTGGCAGTCCACTGCCAGTCAGTAGATTTTTTTAATAATTGGCGTAGAATTTCCGTCTCGCTGGCCATGTTTTTAATAAAAGGACTTAAATAATTAAGCATGCCTAGAAATCTTTGTAGATCTTTTAGACAGGTAGGAGAGGGCATCTCTTTGATTGCTCTGACTTTGTCCGGATCAGCTGTGATTCCGTCTGCTGAAAAGATATGACCCAGATATTTAATACTCTCCTTGGCGAATGTACATTTTTCTTTATTAAATTTGACATTAAATTCATTTGCTCTTTTAAATACTATATTGAGACGCTCATTATGTTCTTGTAGTGTTAAACCACTTACTAGAATATCGTCGCTGTACACTGCCACCCCTGGTATGTCACCAAACATTTCAGTCATGATTCTATGGAAATACTCAGGAGCACAGTTGACTCCATATGGGAGACGTTTAAAACGGTATCGACCAAAAGGTGTATTAAAAGTTGTGAGGTAAGAACTCTTCTCACTTAGTTTACACATCCAAAATCCACTACTAGCATCCAAGGTGGAGTAAAATCTTGCACCAGCCACCTTGGCGCGGACCATGTCTACAGATGGAATAGGATAATGAGTTCTCTTAATTGCCTGATTTAAATTACGGGGGTCTAGACATACCCTTAATTGACCATTTTTCTTTTCCACTAAAATTAACGAACTCACCCATGCAGTAGGCTCTGTGACCTTGGCAATGACATCCATTTTTTCCATCTTCTCAAGTTCTTGTTGAAGTCTATGATGTAAAGCAAATGGTACTTTCCTCGGAGCATCGACTTTTGGCTGGACTTCAGGATTTGTTCTTATGTGACACTCACCAGGAAGACAACCAAGACCGGTAAAAACAGAATGATTAGATTCAACAAGTTTATTTAAATTTATATTTATTGACTGACTTGACTGTAATGGAAATGACTTTGATTGACTGTTTGTGACTTTATGACTTATTACTTGACTTGAATTTGACTCATTTTGACTTATTTCCAAAGACAATTGACTAATATCACTTTCTGACGCTTGCATGCTTGTAGTGTCTACACAAAAAACTCTTTTAATTAATCCAATTTCTGAGCAAGTACGTTTACCTAGTACAGTTGGAGATTTCACATTTGCAATTATAAAATTAATTTGCTTTGTCATGAACGAGTCATTAAATTGGAATTTACACTCTAAATTTTGTTGACCTAGTACCTCTAGACTATTACCAGTGTATGACTTAATTTTTACATCAGTTTTAGACAACAAACTTTCAGTATTAAGTGATTCATAAACACTTTTAGACATAATATTGACATCACTGCCGGTATCAATTATACAATTTATTTGTGAATTATTTATATATAAATTTATTGTCCACTCACTTGACGACTTGGATGACTGAATGTGACCTATAAACAATTCATCTTGTTCTGACTGTACCTGTTGCATATTATTATCTGACTGTACATATTTTACTGACTTTGAGTTCATCGACCGACAACAAACTGCAAAATGACCCACTTTTTCACATTTTCTGCACTTTACATTTAATGCTGGACACTTATGACGATGCACCTGACCACACCTTGTACAAACTTCCTTTCTTGACTGTTGACTATATTGACTGACATTCCTTGAGTTAGACTTTGATCTTGAGCGTGACTGACTCTTATTATACAAGACTGAACTTTGTTCTGCTGCCAATTCATCCGTTTGGTGTCTGGAAGCAAGCATGGCTTTTGCCATCTCTAAGGCCTTATCAAGATCTAGCTTGTCTTCAAGCAATAACTTTTCTCTTATAAAGTTGTATTTTTGATGCATGTTACATATAAACATTATTTTGACTAAGCGTTCCTGTAGCTGTCCTAGCTCACAGTTTTGTGACCTTAACTTTAATGTGCAAGCAAAGTCGTCTAAGGTTTCATTTTCACCTTGTTTGTATGTGAAAAAATTATGACTTTCATAAGTGAGGTTAGCTTTTGGGGCGAAGTGACTTTGAAATAAATCTATTAGCTCGTCGTATTTAACGTGATCTTCGTTTTTTCCAAACGTATTGAAGATATCTACGCCCTTTTCACCAATGACATGTAAAAATAAAGCTACCTTTCTGCCATCAC
This sequence comes from Crambus lathoniellus, assembly GCA_949710035.1. Lineage (NCBI taxonomy): Eukaryota > Metazoa > Arthropoda > Insecta > Lepidoptera > Crambidae > Crambus > Crambus lathoniellus. The sequence continues at coordinate 23,901,252 of OX453306.1, forward strand.
TTTCTTCATCCATGCCGGACGCACGTAGATAAAATTTAAATGACTGTACCCATTTTTTCCATTGTTGAGCCAAGTTTCCATTCATCACCATGGGCTGCGGACAAGACATTCCAGACAGTTTCTTGGGCTTCTGGTTTTCTTCAGGCATGGCGGGACACGAGGTTTACGCCGACTTTTTTCACACGAGAATTTGACAATGACTATTCGACCCACTTCTGACACCATGTTATTGTTATGGGTCGGTGCATTATATAAATAATAAACACTGGACTTTAGAAAGACTTGGTTTTATTATAAAGTAATTGAGATACAAATTAGCACACATTATTCGTATAATGGCTGACAGGCCGAAAGCCACACGCGTTCCATAGGGATGTCCAATGACATAGTGATGTGACATGTTCATATCATAACACTTTGTAGCCTGGAGAGGAACATAGGCTACTTATCACATTCCCACGGGATAACGTAACGTAACGTAAACGCGGACGAAGCCGCGGGCGGAAAGCTAGTATTAGTTTAGTATAGATTTTATTGCCGTATTCGATCGAAAGAGGAGCTGCTCAGGTTTTCATACAAAACAATATGATCACGATAACGGTTACCATTACGACAGTTTTTCGTACTAGGGCTATCTGTAGCCCATGCATGAAAAACTATCGTAATGGTAATTCCAATTAGTAAACTATACCGTCCTTAAAAAGCTGTCAACGTGCTGCTTTCAAATATAATTATGTTTTGTTTTTGACGACCGATTTGGCGCAGGGGTAGGATACCTGCCTTTTGCGCCGGAGGTCTTGGGTTCGATTCTCGAACAAGAAAAATATTTGTATGCATGAACATGTCTATTTGTCTTGGTCTGAGTGTTATGTATGTATATTAAGTATGTATTTACAAAAAAAGATATATATTTATCTGTTATCTAGTTTCTATAACACAGTTTCTTAATTATAACTACATAAGAGCTAAATAACTGGTGTGATTGTAAGTATTTATTTATTTATGTTGAATTTCAGTTCCATAAACGACCGAAAGAGGCGTTGTCTGGTTTTCATACAAAATAATACGATCATAATAAAGGTTACCATATTATATATAAAGTGGATCACACGGGAATGACGCCGCCGATGAGCTGGCTAGAATGGGATCCTCCACAATAGTAGCAGGACCTACACCTATTCTGCCACTCCCGTTCAGCCAACTGCGCTCATGGGTAAGGCAACGAACTCGTGCTGCACATAATACTCGTTGGGTAGCTCTAACAAGCTGTAGACAGTCTAAGATGGCGATGACTGCAGTCTCGCCGCGTTTGACCTGTAGGCTGCTCAGCCTTAATCGTCCAGACCTCCAGATAGTTGTTGGTACACTTACAGGTCACCTAACCTTAAACCGACAACTATTTATTGTGAATGCGACAGACAGTCCTCTATGTAGAGGTTGCCTGAACGCAGAGGAAACAGCCGCCCACGTGATCCTGGAGTGCGTGGGTTTGGCCGCACAACGAACAGGAATCCTCACAGAGGTGAGGTCGCTCCTAGAAGCCTGTGAACGCCCCAGGAGGCTTCTGCGCTTCTGGAAGGAGCTAGGATGGTTCGACTAGCCATGTTCACGCATAACGGACCAAATATGAGTCTAAATGCGGAAAAGTGTCAATACCAAATACCAAAATACCAAAAAGTTACCATAACGACAGATTTTTGTGCTAGGGCTACTGGTGTTTAATAGCAGATTTTCATCAAACAACCACGACGCTTGAAATATATTGATGTTTTTATAAATGTTTGCTATGTGTCCCGTCCACTGCCACTACCACTGCCACGGACACATAGCGCGGAGAACCGATGCCTGTTGGGGTGGAAAGGTTCTCGAATGGCGACCGCGTAGTCCGCGTACCGGACACGTTCCGTAGGCAGGCCCCCTACAAGGTGGACCAACGATCTGGTCAAGGTCGCGGGAAGCCGCTGGATGCGGGCAGCGCAAGCCCGACCGTTGTGGAGATCCTTGTGGGAGGCCTATTCCTAGCAGTGGGCGTCATTCGGCTGACATTATGAATGATGATGATTGATGATTTTATAAATTTTTAGACAGTTGTTGAATAATTTTATTGTATCTTGAATAATTTTAGTAAAATCGTTTCAATAAGTTAAACTTTGTGAAATGAGGACTACAAGCCCCAAAAGCTATTTATTAAACCAAATACCACAACAAATACGTAATGCGCTTAAATAAAATAAGGCTATAAATAAGGGTACAGACAGGGAACAAAAAACGCTTGCAAGAAGCAAGGCCTTTCTTTCAAATTCTTCTTTAAGAATAAAAAAAAAACATTAAAACCTCTTTCGCATCACGGCCGCCATTCAAATAACAGAACATTAAACGTGAATAAATTATGCGTGGAGCAAGCGTAATACCATCCACTTTTCTATTATCTTCAAGCTTTTAAAAATTCCCTTTTACCGGTTTTTTTTTACCTGTTTGTTTATTTGTTCATGAACGTTGGGCGCTGATGACTGCGCTAATGCCAATTTACAGGCGTTCCAACTCCTCGGGTAAATAAAAGAAAATATTTCGTTCTTAAAATGGAAACCTTATTTACAGACTTTAACGCGTCAAAGGTTCGTTCGGTTAATTGGAAACTTTAAGGGGAACAATAAACCGAAATACTGGTGATTTGGAGGTTAGACATTTTAAACTGGTACTAAGACTGGTAGAGAATGCCTTATGGCATTAGGTCCGCCATTTGTACCCTTTTGTGCAATAAAGTTTAAATGAATAAAACAATCACATCTGTAATAGGATTTACTCTTTGTAGTTGTTTTTGTAACTTTTTTTATTATTCTTCATCATTACTATAATATCCATTATTAAATAATATCATAAAACACATTATTAACAATACAACAATTATTATCTCCTTAAAATTTAAACTGAAACTATAAGGCGCTTTCCAGACGGTGGGGCGGGGCGGGCCAGCCCCGCGGCAGTATTTTTGACCGCGAAGCAATAAAGGCTGCCACACACCAAAAAGTATCGCAGACGTGCTTTACTTACTGCAACACCGACACAGTGTTGCATAGCAATGCGTCTGCGACACCGTCGATGTGAACCTACGCGTACAAGTTCAAATATTACAAATCATGACGCACGCAGACGCGATGCAGCACGTCTGCGACACTTTGGTGTGCGTCAGCCTTAAACACCGCATCTGCCCGTCGTCGATGCCCGCGGCTAATCTCATCTAACTAAATGATGGCACTAGGTGACTAAATGATGAGGTGACAGCACTAAATGATGGTCTTTTTTCCCTCGTCTGCGTTGGTAGTATAGGAATCCCATTGAGATATCGTCCGCGGAAAAATTGACCAGCCCGGCCCGCCCCGCCACCGTCTGCAAAGCGGTGACAAAGCGCCTAATTAGGGTATATGACTGTTTTTTTTTTATTGGCTTAAAATGTTTATTGAAATGATAGCAACACAACATAGGTATTTATTTTTAAATATCTTGCAAATTTTAAGCGATATAGAGCTTCAAACTTTCAAATTAGACAATGAGAGCGCGCGCTACCAGCCAGTGACGTCACATGCTGGAAGCGCCATACTCTCGCCATAGAAAATTTCGTTTTAGAAAAAGACAGCTAGAGTCACAATTAAATAGCTCATAATTGTTGAAATACAAATTGAATTTCTTTTTTCACATTTGTTATTCAATAATGTTATATTTCTGAATGTCATAATTAAATTTCTACATTTTAACAACAGTCAAATACCCTATTGTATTGAAAAGCAATTATTAATTGGTACGAGTATACACTGTTTCGCTGACAAATAATATGAAGTGATAGTAAAAGGTTGTTGAATTACTCAATAACTCAGCTGTAATAAATTGTTTTTGTTAATTACAGCATTACATGAACAAACAAACATCCACAGTCATACGTTAATACACGTTCTATTAATTAATTCATCTCATCAGCGATACGAATTTTATTTGATTTCCATCCATTTCGCTTACGAGATATTTTATCACTCTTTGCCTTTCCAATATTTGCAGGGTTGTCATACTTTACATAAATAATTTCAAAAGCAGCTCTCGCTCGCCCAAATTACTTGAGAATTTGTTACTTGTTCAGAATATCAATTTAGCTTGTTATTTTTACAGTACCTATTCGCAGAAGGAGAAATAAAAAGGACGCTGAATATTTTTTGAGAGATAGAAAAGGAAATTACTTAAATAAACGAGTTTTAAGTATTTGATTAAAAATACTACGAAAAAAATGCCTTTAACACAGAAAAAAGAAGAGTTTCAGGGGGCCAAGTCTGCTAACGTTAAATCATAATCGTGTCTCAATTGTAGTTCAAATTGTAATGATTTTTACACTCTAGCTACAAGAATTATGACAGTATGATGTGATGTGAATGTAGTGTGTGGTGTGACCGTCAGTAGTAATGTGAAAAAAGTACACATTTCTTGTAACTAGTGTGTAAAAAAACACTACAATTGCACTACAATAGAAACACGATTGTGACTTAACGTTAGCTGACAGGACCCCCTGCAGTGTTGATGCTAAGATTTCTACTATTCACCAAACTAACATTTAAGGCCGATTCATACATATCAGTCACGTCACAGTTCCGTCACCGTTCCGGCATAGTGAAAAATATTCTTTCATACATTTTCAATGAAAGCATCCCCACTTGTCAGTGTCAGTTCCGTCACCGGCATCACCATGGAGCTAGACTACATACTGAGGTAACTGGAGAGTGCAGTACTAACACTTTTTTGACCACAAATTACACGGTGGCTGTCTAGGTGAGACACCTACACTTTGAAAAAATACGTATGGTCATAGGAGACAACTGACAGCCACTACATACTAAATGTCAAATTTGCTGGGCTCACTTTTTTATTAAGGGTGAAAACTCCAGTTACCTCAGTGTTAAGTCTAGCTCCATGGGCATCACGGGCGGTGTTCATGAAAATGTATAAAAGAATATTTTTTAATGTGCCGGAACTGTGGCGTGACTGATATGTGTGAATCGGCCTTAACAATTTATACCTACTTTCGCATCATTATTATAATATAAATATTTGTGTTAAAATAACACCTTTCTGCACCACAAAAAGTTTCAGAGTAAATAGAATCACACACAAATTCACAAAGTACGCGAAGACATTATCTCCTTATGATTACCAGACTTTGTTTTGGTAATCTCGTTACCGTAATTTTGCATTGTGTTCTATTGACAGAGCAACTTTGGGCCTTATTACGTCTCCTCAGAACTTCTGTTGACATGAAATAACTTTTGTTCCACGATCAATACCGACTCGAAAAGAACTCAGCTCGGGAAACAAAAGTAATTTTCTGTTTGTGGATCGGAGTCTGACGATTGTAATGAATTTTGCTGTTTGGAAAAGGAACCGCGGGTATGTAGCTTGTGAGTTGTTCAGTAGAATGTGAAGTCAAAATATTATTAAGATTGCTATTCTTATAAGTATAGCCGACGAATGTATGGCATGCACTGTTCGTTGAAGTTAAGAACTTTACAAAAAAAATGTTTATTCTGGTAGAAAAGTTATCTTTATACACAGGTTCCTTTTTTACCACACTTTTATTAGCTTCACTTGTAACTAAGTCACAATGTAAGAAAATCTTGGAATTCAATTTTAACCTACTTTTAATTGTCGTATTGATTTGAAACTTTGCAAGTCTAAATGAATCCGATGACAATACAATAATTTGCTACCATCGAGCTGATCTGATGATGGAGTCAAGAGGTGGGCAATAGAACTCTTTAATGGCTGCTAGGAAATCCCTCGAGTTTAGGCTCATTTGTTTTGTTCTGATCAGACCTATTCGCTACACTTGATGATGAGGGTCTGATGATGGAGCAGGGAGGAAGCCAGTGGCACTCCTTAATAAGCAATAGGAAACACCTCGAGTTCTAGCTCATTTGTTTCGTTCTGATGAGACCTATTCGCTACAATTGGTGGTGGGGGTCTGAAGATGGAGCAGGAAGGAAGCCAGTTACACTCCTTAATGACCAATAGGAAATTCCTCGAGTTTGGGGTCATTCATTTTGTTCTGATGAGACCCATTCGCTACACTTGGTGGTGAGGGTCTGGTGATGGAGCTGAGAGGAAGCCAGTGGTACTCCTTAATGACCACTAGGAAATCTTTTGAGTTTGGGCCCATTTGTTTCGTTCTGATGAGACTTATTTGCTACACTTGGTGGAGAGGGTCTGATGATGGAGCAGGGAGAAAGCCAGTGGCACTCCTTAATGGCGAATAGGAAACCCGTAGAGTTCTGGCTCCATTGTTTCGTTCTAATGAGATTTATTCGTTACACTTGGTGGTGAGGGTCTGATGATGGAGCAGGGGAGGAAGCCAGTGGCACTTCTTAATGACCACTAAGAAACCCCTCGAGTTTGGGCTCTTTCTTTGCTTTTTACACTTGGTGGTGAGAGTCTGATGATGGAGCAGGGAAGACGTCAGTGGCACTCCTTAATGATCACTAGGAAACCACTCGAGTTTGGCTCATTTGTATCGTTCTGATGAGATCTATTCGCTACACTTGGTGGTGAGGGTCTGATGATGGAGCAAGGAGGAAGTAAGGGTTCGGCTCGCGCATCCGGTAACTAATAGACTCAACATGAATTTGTAAAACTTAATACATACAATCGCGTCTTAGAGTTATAATGTTTACGGGGTGTGTGTCTGCCACACATAAATGGACTGTGAAATCCATTAAAATCCATCCATGGCTTGCCATTTATTAAACTAAAAAGTAAAAAATAAATATGTAGTTTAAAAAACTAAAAAACACACTTTTATAGGAACAGACTAAAAAGTGCAAAATAACCGTGTATTCAGTAAATGAATTTAGAGGCGTGGTGCGCCCTTTTTAAAGCATCAAGTACTTAATATTGATAACGCGCACCACGCTTTTAATTTCAGTTACTGCATAGACGGTTATTTTGCACTTTTTAGTCTGTTCCTATAAAAGTGTGTTTTTAGTTTTTTAAACTACATATTTATTAAATTTGAAAAATGTACTTTTAAAGGTAGATAAATTATCTATAATTTAAGATATAATTTGTCTCTTAAATACCTAAGACCATTTACTACTTAGTGCTTAAAAGTCAAAAAATCCTTAAAGTGGCCACAAAGGGTACCTCTGCCCTACCTAATGTTTTCTTGTGTAGGCCATTTTGCATGATCTCGCCGCAATTGTAATATTTAAAATGGTAGGAAAGCATTTAGTTACTTTATTACCTGTTCAACTGTAACAAACCCCACAAAAAATAGTTTTATTTATTACTTTCAAAATGAAAAGACTATTGTTTATATTTATAGCGAAGGAATAATAAGAAATGTAAAATATACGAAGAAACTCGGTAAAAAGTCTAGAAAAACAACTGAACAATGGGAAACCGTTTCCATTGAAACAATCAAATTCTAGGTCGATAAGAGTAGCTAGAATGCTATTTTTAATTTAATCGATAATTATTGGTGATGCTTCATAATGCTTTATGGCGTCTCATCGACATGCTAGCTAGCTAGCTATATTATTTACTAGAAGTTTTTTAATTTTTATTATCTACCAAAAAACAACGCTGTAATAATTAGTTACCTTTGGAAGATCACAAAATGTTGAAGAATAAGTATTTACGGTTTTCGTACATGATAACAACTGGCAAGGCCGTTTCTGAAGTGAGCTCTTTACTTAAACTTACTTACTTACTTACTTCGCTTACTAACTTATATTTTACGTATAAAACGTATGTAAAGGGCCTTTTTTGTAATTCAACTTTTAAAACTTGTGCCTAGCACCTAGACTGTAGATACATTTTCGAATTGCATTTTCGAAATAATATTTTGATGAAACCCGCGACTTCGTCTGCGTAGAATTTAGATAATCAGGAACTAAAAAACGATTTCGTGTAACTATCTATTAGTTAATGATTTTTATAAATGGCGATTAAATTAATTAGTCGAGAATTCACAAAATTAGTTTTTGAGTTTATTCGTCATAGCGACTCCGCGCAGTTTTACCCGCATGTTACCCGTTTCCATAGGAATATCGTGATATATGTAGCCTATGTAAATGTAAGGCTACATTATATATAGGTGAAATAATTTATGAAATCGGTCCCGTATTTTTTGTGTTTATTCGTTATAGCAACTACACGTGGTTTAAGCCGCACGGTAGGTACCCATTCCCGTAGGAATATCGGGACAAATTGTAGCCTATAACACTCAGAAAGAATGTAGGTACTTAGCTTTATTAAGGTGAAAGAATTTTTAAAATCATCTCGTAGTTTTTTAGTTTATTCATTATCCCCTTTTTTACCCCTTTTGGCCGGGGGGAATAAAATTCCAAATAACCTTTAGTAGTGCTCACTTACGTTATTAAAAAGAAGTTTCAAGTGAATCCATTGAAGAAATAAAAAGTTTCATTCTTTTTTTTTTTTTTTTTTTTTTTTATTCACAACGGTGTAGCACTTAGCCTTCATCACACCTGATGTTAAGTGGTGATAAGGCTGAAGGTGGAAGCGCACTACTCCCGGAATCCTCAATCACTGAGGAACTGGCTATCTTATCTCTAACTGCCGGAACACAATAACGCTGAAAACATCATTGTTATGGCGTCAGACTTAGATAAGACGGTGGTAGCTAGCCAGGCGGACTAAGAACAAGTCCTACCACCAACCAAACCGAATACTATAAGTACCCCCACTGGGAATCGAACCCGGGACCTCTGGGTCTGAAATCGGTGGTGTGAACCACTAGACCACAGAGGCGGTTAAATTCAACCTCGGACCCCCTTTTTTAACCCGTTAGATGGGGAATTTGAAAAATTCCTTTCTTAGTGCTCATTTACGTCACTAGAGAAACCTATACAAAAAGTTTTGACTGAATCCATTAAAGAAATAAAAAGTTTCATACAAACTCTGATCCAATTACAATTTCTTAGTGCTACCCTACACTCCCCAAGTATGTTATATATGTCGCAGGGATTTTGTGAAAGTCGTGATATTATAATTCCACTAGTGAAATTATAATTTCACGTGATATTATAATTCCACTAGTCAAATTATGAATAGACAGTATTTTTGTATCAATAAAAAAAATTACCACGAAATATTTCTAACCTATCACGTGTTCTACAGGACTTCCGAGGCTCGTAGTAGTGCATACTGTCTCGTACCGTCTATTCATAATACCACGTGAAATTATAATTTCACTAGTGGAATTATAATATCACGACTTTGACAAAATCCCTGCGACATATATATATATATCAAATTTAGTTATTATATATGCCAAATTTCAGCTTCTTGCGCCCTCGGTAGTTTCGGCTGTGCGTTGTCTGTCAGTCAGTCAGTAATGCAAGAGTTTTATATAAATAGATAAGTCCATGTTGTTCATGTTTCCATGTATACCTTTCACCCCTTTTTGTTCTGGTTCAGTTACCTGACTCATAATCTCGCTCTACTTACCCCATTTCCGTCACTTATCAGCCATAGATAGTCTACACTACATTGTTTGTATCGATTCTATAAAGTTACATTCTAGTTATTCTGCTAAATATACATTACCCTTTCAAAACTTTACAAGATAATTAAAAACGTAATTTAAAAATTAAACCGACTTCAAAAAGTAAGTACCTGTCAACTGTAAAGAACAATATAATATCTTTGAAGTACATACCTTTTTGAGGTTGGTGCCAGCCAGTAAGCCTAGCATGACCACCCAAAACGCGATATGTATCGAATGATAAAGCGACTTATCGACATTCAAACGTCAAAACCCATAGTCTTTTGACAGTTAAACCGGATAACTTATCATATCATATCCCATTTTGTTGGTCATGCTAGGGGGGCAGGAGCACCTATGTAGATGAATAAGGCACCGACCTCAAGAAAGTAGGTACTTCAAATATTATTATTTTGTTCTTTTCAATTGACAGGTAAGTACTAATTGGAGTCTGTTAAATTTTTATTTATTTTTTAGTGTAAATTGTACCACAAGGTACCCATTTCCCAAAGGCTCTAGACAGACGGACTGCAATTCAACTGCAATCCGACTGCCAAAATGCAGTTCCGATGCAGTTTGAGTGCAGTTGGTTAGACTGCATCGAAACTGCGCTAGAACTGCACGGCGGCGGCTGCAAGTAGACTGCACACCGACTGCGCAGTTCGTCGCAGTTGGTTCGCAGTTCTAGCGCAGCCGGCTTGCACTTTCATTGCAGTCGTGGCAACTGCGCTCAAACTGCATCGGGGCTGCAATTTGGCAGTCGGATTGCAGTTGAATTGCAGTCCGTCTGTCTAGAGTGTCTAGAGCCAAAAAGGACTGGATCGATTATGATGTATTTTGGACTATTCCCTAAGTTGGAATACACCTGAATTAATAAGGATTTCGATATGACTTTTTAAGTTTCCGAGAAATTCGTGGACAAACATACATACAAACACACACCTACGAAATTTAGCACACATGCTTGGAAGCCTAAATAGAACGTTTTACCCACATATTTTCAAAATCAAACTATTTCACATACATACAGGTCAAACTGATAACCTCCTTTTTTATGTGTATTAAAAACAATACATACCTACGTAATAATCCTCTTGATTGAACTTTGAAGTGTACCTTGCGGTGCATGCACCATCGCGCATGCTTTAATAGGGTTGATTCGTTTGTTAAATTTAATGAGAGGATTTAATAGAAAGGACATAAATTTAGTTAAGTTGAGTTTACATTAACTTTAAGCTTAAACTTAAAATTTCACATTAAAAAAATATTATTATTTAATCTCCGGAATTACTTATGTAAGTACCTATAATTATTGTAAACTATAAGCACAGACCAGAACCCCAAACTTTCAAGTTTGTAGCTCATTTACTTCAAGGAGTTATGCAAAAGCAAAGATTTTTTTAATTCAACACTGATTCACTGATTTACTGACTAATTGACTCACTGATCATCAAAAGAGAACCAATACTTTCCATAAACCCAGAGACCCGTAATTTGGTACAGGGGTAGGGTTCAATGGCCACATAGAGGGAAAACTATCAAAACTAGGATTATGGAAGCTCCTGATTACCTAATGAACCTGAGGAGAAACCTTAACAGACCAGACAAACTATTAAAGTTATTGGCATGTTGTCTTCACAAAATTTATTCAGCGTGGTTGTACCTATTTCTTTTGAGTTACAACATTTAAGCTCTTGAGTATCTGATCAAGTACCCTAAGAGCTCAGTTTAAACTATGAGAGATATGAAAGAAAATGTCGCGTTAACAACATTTATTCAGTGTGATGAAACCCTTTTATTAATCTAAAATAACACAAGCGTTCTGCAAAAAGATGTGAAATCCACCAAAAACATGATGTAAAAAAACTGGCCTAATCTCGCTGGAGCAGCTTTGGCCAATTTGGCCTCCAGCAATATCCAAAATAATTTATACATAAATGATCACAAAGAGTTTAAAACCAAATTACAATTAGTTCAACTACACAGCTATAGTCAATAGATATATAAATAATGGAAGTTAGAAGTTTAGTTTGTATATCACACATCTACAAATGACTGTGCAAATGACATACATTGAAATATGAAGTAATTGATATGAATGTTTCGGTTAGTCCATATTTTGGGACATGTAAACATGAAAAGTCGATTATTGATGTGAACAGATATTGTAAATGATCGCTTCGCGTGTGGCACACCTGCGGAGGCGGTGGCGTGAGGCGTGCCACTGATCCAGAACAAGCTGGTTCAGTGGGCAGCGACGGAATGCTAACATGATGAGACATGTTAGAGAAGACTTTGTTGACAACCCTACGTGTGCTAGGGTCTGTTGACCTAACTACATTAGCGGCGAGATGCTAAAATCTATTGACGTACAGTCGAACTAACCGAATCGTGACCCATCGTAAGTCGAAATTCAAACTTGTTGACATTGACACTGACCTTTATAGTTTTGACACTTTCAAACAAATTATTAGCAAAATGGGTCACGATTCAATTGTTTCGACCGTACCCATGTTTCCGGCGTATTACATTATCAAGAAGAAAGAGTTTGCGCCTGCAGTTTTGCCCGCGTGTACTACACACTACACGGTCTTTTCTCGAACAATATGGTCTTAAATAGTGTCAGCTCAGGTATCTTATCTACATAAAAAAAAAAAAAATTGACAGCAGTATTATAGTAACGCCAATTTTTAGCACGAAAAACTGTCGTTATGGTAACCGTTATTATTATTATTCGTATTATTTTGTGTGAAAGCCAGAGCCACGCCTCTTTCGGTCGTAAGTAACTGAAATTCAACACATTATTGACAGCAGCACTTTGACAGCTTTTGAAGGACGGTATAGTTTACTATTCGATTACCGTAACGATAGTTTTTCATGCTAGGGGTAATGGTAGCCCTACAGCTCTCTGTAAGCTACAAAGCTTAAACGTGAAATAGTGAACAGAGCTGCTTTTGCATTTTATGATATTATAGTGGATCAAGTAAGGTTGAGGTAATGAAGCACCCACTTTATTGCACCTATAATTCACTCTATGCACACTGCACAGTCGTTAAGTCTCACAGCCAGAACTTTGGAGTCCAGTTAAATATTGTTTCTACTTATTAAACTTTTCCTATATGCAATGCACCCCTTGCAGTAGTTATATAACAAAAGGATTATAATTTCTACCGGTGTCGTATTTATTCAGAGTTTTTTATATATTTTTACATCGTTAAAAGGTATCCGGTTATGATAAGTCTTCTGTACACAATTTATTTTATGTCAATGCTCTCAATGAAATGGTGACACATCATAATATAAGAGATTCCGAATAATCACATCGATTTTGTGACATGAGAACGTACCTACTTTTCCAATGTTTATTTCTTAATTCTACAAATTACAAATCAAGTGATGATTGCAATTTGTATATATACTTCCTCTACTCTACTTGTAAATAACTACCAAGTAACTTAATAATAAATGTCATTCATTTGGTCATTTATTTAGCATTTCAAACGGCAAACAAGAAATATTACATTTTATAAATGCAATACAGCAACACACCCCAAGCTAATTTAGCCGAAGTGAACTAGAACGAACGTGCAGGAAATGGAGTTTACTTCGATCGAATACTACAGAGACTGTTCAAGCTATGCTGTAAATAACATCGATGAAGTAAATTACAGGAAATTGAATAGAACCTCTTGAAAAAAGGGGAATTTAAAAGCCATCCATTAGAAGTTTAAATATTGTGAATACATACCTATAATAAAACTTACCTATTATAAATGTGGAAGTGTGTTTGTTTGAAGGAAGCAACGGATAGACGTGATTTTTGGTATGAGGATGGTTTGGGAGCTGGAGAGTGACATAGGCTACTTTTCAATCCGGAAAAATATCAGGTTCCCGCGGGATAACGTCGTGTAGTTCACGCGGACGAAGCCTACAAACTAAAACAAACCTTTTAAGGCACCGACTGATTTTTCTTAAACGGAGAAAAAGGTTAGGAATGTTACGACCTTACGTCATAAATGACTAGAAGCGATAAGAAACTAGCCTTCCGCCCGCGGTTTCGCCCACGTGGACTACACGTCACTATTCCGCGGGTACGTGATATTTTTCCGAGTTAAAAAGGTGCATAATTAAGTCACTTTCATTCAAGAATCACGTCAATTGTTGTTCTACAAGAGAAAAATCTTTCTGTATTCTGTGGTTGTTTCGTTTGACGTGAAAGATGGACAAACAAATAAACTAAAACACTTTCAAAATATTTTTGTGATGCGCATAAATTTATGTGTGCTAACTATACCTAAATGACTCATATTGAACATCTCATCAGAAATGCGGAATCTGATGGCACAAGTTAAATCCCTTTTAAGAAAATCCACAAACATTATTGAAACTTTTCGAAATCCCGCGTGTTTGACGTCGAGATTCGAGCAAGTGAATTTCTGACAAGAATTCTGTTTATAAATGTCGCTTTTAAAGATAGAAAAGTTGTTTTCCAGTAGGTACATGAATCGCATTTTATATCCACGTAGACAAAAATAAACCTGTATTATAAAGACTGATAAACATTAAATCTTAGTAAGTATAAGCTATAAGTACTATTTAGCTTTTCAGTCGAACCTTTTATTTCAAAAAGGGTTGTAATTGAATGATCACCAAACTAACATCACCTAACCCATAAAAATACTGAGTTAGCGCCTAAAAATACTTAAATGGACACTTAACCACATTTTGTGTGCATTTCAGTATTTTAGGTTCTAACTTAGTATTTATTTAATAATAAATAAAATAAATGAATAAATTAAATACATCTTTATTCAATTTGACTTAATAAAATTAAATAAGCTCTTTTGTCAATACTATCGTCAAGACTTTTTTAACTGATAAGAAGAACAGGCGCTATTTGTGGATCAAGTTAATAATTCTCATTAAAAAAACTGGGTACTGCTAACAACAGAATTATCCGCCAATAATATGGCCAAACTAAAATGATAAGTTGTTTTAAAATGCTTTTCGCGCTACATCTTCCGAATATTTTAGATGCGAAATTTTAAATATTTGTTAGTCAATCACAACGAAACGGCTGAAGGATCTTGATGTGACACATCGATCGATAATAATAACGACAGTAATAGCATATTGGCTACTTTTAATCGCGGGGAAACGTCTCATTCCCACGGGAAAACAACGTTTTGTTCACGCCGGCAAAGCCGCGAGTGAAAAGCTATAGTGTTTTAATATAATAATATTAGGTACTGCTTTGACCGTTTTTTTTTAAACAACGTTAAACAAAAAGTTTAAGGAAAGAAGTTTTATTTTCATCGTCCATTTTCTCGGACTCACTTCATCAATACGGTATTTTACTGATTTTTTTTATTTCTTTAAAATGTTTTTCGAAATATTAGCTACACAAAACAAGTTTTCATTTTGAATTATCTTGAATATTTTCAAAGATATAGGACTTCAAACTTTATAATTAGACAAGGACAGGACGCTATCTTAGTGACGTCAGTGAGTTAGTAGCGTCATAGTCACGCCATAGAAGATTTCGTTTTAGAAAGAGACAGCTACAGTCAAAATCAAACAGACTATAATTCTTTTATTATAAAACAGATTCAAATTATTTTTTCACATTTGGTATTCTTAATTGCAATATTTTTTAACGTCATCATTAAATATCTTCATTTCAACAACAGTAAAATACCCTATTATAAGACTTTCGTGTGAGCTTCATTAAAATAGACTTTACAGCCCTTTGTTGTGGTACTTGTGGTCACGGCCTTAAAGTTGCCGAAACTTTGAGGAAACGAGAAACCAAACTATAAATAACACAGAATACAAAAAAAAAATCAGGCGTTATACCATGATCCTATCCTACTTCCTACTTATAATATTTATGTGAAAGTTTAGATGTTTGGATGTTTGTTGCTCAATCACGCCGAAAACGGCCTAAGGGATTTTGCTGAAATTAGGGTCACAGACACTTTTAGCCTAGAGAGGAAAACAGGCTACTTTTTATCCCGAAAAAATATCATATTCCCACGGAATAACGTCGTGTAGTCCACGCGGGTGAAGCTGCGGGCGAAAATCTAGTTTTAAATAAATTTTAACTAGCCCCATAGCAGATTTACAAATTAAGCTATCGTGAGCCTCTCGGTAGCCGGTGCCGGTGTGTGACGCCCCCGTGGTGGAGGCACCCGAAATCAGCTGTATAACAGCCGGCCTTAATTGAAAATCGGGTGCCTCCACTAAGGGGGCGTCTCACACCGGGGGCTTCACACACCGGGGGCCTAACCCACAAACCCACGGGTTCGTGGCAATCCCGTCCGATATACTTTTACTACTATCTACTAAGGGTTGGTTTTTTCTATTTATATTGTTCCATAAATTACTGCTTCATTTTGTCACTACAGCAAGCCTTATATTTTATTGAAAAATATTCTCTTATATTTTTCTTTGTTCAAGTAATAGGGCGCGACATTTTTGCTTTTGTTTCAGCTCCGCTTTGAAATTGCAGTATTCTCGTTTAACTTCATTTCTTCGAACAAGTAATATTTTCAACTACAGTCTTCTGTAGATATTATGCTTTAGAAAATAGGAAGAAATACATTAAAATTTCCACAATATTCATAACGTCAATAATAATATTTAGGTTATATCTCAATATACACCACTAAATTTATTTTCACTAAATTACCTAAGTACAAATATTTCATATTTTCAGGGTACGAAACTAAAAAACTGTAACAGCAACTCGACCAAAATGTGGAAAATCTGTTTAAAGAAATCAACTCGTTTTTACTATTTTCCTATAACTTAGCGCAGTTTATTAAATTTCACTTACAAAAACGTTGATATTAATTTTATTATAACTAAGAAACAGTAACAAACATCCTCTACAAATTAGGTCGGACCCAGTCGACAGAACTCAAACAAAGTTACTAACAGCGAAATAAAATACATTCACCCAACTTTATTTATAGCTCGGTATAAAGTAGAGTGATTTAAACTAAAGTTTCAGGGTCCCAGGGGGTTGCCCGCGGTGGTCTTTTCAATACATTTATCAATGCTTCTCTTAAC
Organism: Crambus lathoniellus; assembly: GCA_949710035.1. NCBI lineage: Eukaryota > Metazoa > Arthropoda > Insecta > Lepidoptera > Crambidae > Crambus > Crambus lathoniellus. Next base: position 23,917,864 of record OX453306.1, read on the forward strand.
CGCTAATAGATCACTGAATCAAATAATAGAAGTAGGTTACCGCTTCGGTTACAGACAAAAACTTATTATACTTTACCCCTAGTGTAAATAAGTTTATGGTTACAGATGAATGCGGACGGATTTTAAAAGTCTAAAGATAGAAATTTAAAGGAATTTTCCGAGTTCTATATTTCTTTCACAATTAACAGCATTATTGGTTGATGTTAGTTGATGGATTACCATACTAGTAGTTGTTATGTCGTCGGTATAAAGTAGGAGTGATTGAAGTAGTTTCAGGGTCCCGGGAGGTTTTCCGCAGTGGTCTTTTCAATATATTTATCAATGCTTCGCTTAACCGCTAATAGATCACTAAATCAAATAATAGGAGTAGGTTACCGCTTCGGTTACAGACATAAACTTATTATATATTTTACCTCTAGTATAAATAAGTTTGTGGGTACAGATGAATGCGGACGCATTTTAAAAGTCTAAAGATAGAAATTTAAAGGAATTTTCCGAGTTCTATATTTCTTTCACAATTAACAGCATTATTGGTTGATGTTAGTTGATGGATTACCATACTAGTAGTTGTTATGTCGTCGGTATAAAGTAGGAGTGATTGAAGTAGTTTCAGGGTCCCGGGAGGTTTTCCGCAGTGGTCTTTTCAATACATTTATCAATGCTTCGCTTAACCGATAATAGATCACTGAATCAAATAATAGAAGTAGGTTACCGCTTCGGTTAGAGATGAAAGCGGACGGATTTTAAAAGGATAGAGATTTTAAGTCTAAAGATAGAAATTTAAAGGAGTTGTCCGAGTTCTATATTTCTTTCACAATTATGCATTATTGGTTGATTTTCAGTTAGCGTATAGCCGTTTGTGACTTCGTCTGTGTAAACTTTTCCTGTCATCGCTAAAATCTTTTCAGCCAATATCTCGCGTCCTCCAATTTTATATTTTGAACCAATGGTATAGGTACCACTAAATTTTAATTAGTACAAAGATTTTAGGCGATGATAGTGTCCATACGAACATATTTTACTATGAGGCCAGCAGCAAAATGGTGAAAAAGCAGCTGTTCTATACATTTTAGTCAAGTCGATGTTGTACTTACTTTTCTATGGCACAGCTGATCTTTGTATTGCGATTCCGTGTTAGATTCCGTCTTAAAATTTGTTCATATTGATGGACACTATCAGCCCTTAAAAGCTGTATAGCTGTAGCTGTGTATGTACTAATTAAAATTTAGGGGTGTATTTATTTTATGCTAAAAAGCTTCAATACTGCAGACGTACAAATCAACAGATATATTATTTTTAAATTTTATAACATAATTAAGGATTCCAATAATTATTTCAAAATAATTCCTGCTTTTACAATGAAGTGATAAAGTGGTAAAGTTAGCTTATAGAGGCAAAGCATTTATTATTTGCTCAATCATAAATTCTTTTCCTCTAATTTAAGTCACGTTATCTTATAGGATTAATTCGCTACAAAAGACTTTCTTCTATTTTTGGCGGGCAAATTATACTAATTACTGTTTGATAAGGAAATGGCAGAGTTACAACTTTGTTTAAATTTTACTTTTATTAGGAAGCGAAGCGTTAATTTTTATACTACAAATGTTGAAATAAGAGGTGACAAAAAATTATAAGAAAAAGTACCTTTTGCCATTTGCGACGTTTTTACATTCTTCTAGTACCAAAATAAGTTTGTTAGTCACAGGACTTATTACGACTGGGTGGAGAACTGGAGAACGATCATTTTAGTAATTTTCCTACATCATCGTGTTTTGACTGTGACACATCCGAGTATCGAACTGTAGCTCACTAGACCATAGAGGTCATCATTTCTTGTATCACTGCACGGAGGAAGAAGTAGTCATACCTATATGCCTAACTACCTAATTTTAACAAGAATATATAAGTAGGTAATAATAAATTGAGCCACAAAAAAATACTTGGTTAGCATCTAAAATACTGAAATGCACGTAAAGTGTCAATTTCAGTATTTTTTAGATCCCAACTTAGTATTTTTGTGGGTTAAGTTAGTTTGGTGATACATTAATTATAACCTTAAATATGTTAACAGTTTTTAGCGCGCATGTTTATTACCACATTTAGATCATGTGGTTTTTTATAGCTTTTAGTGAGTTCCAATGTTTCGGCACCTTTCCAGAGACCGTGGTCACTTATGACGTCAGGTTTTTTTGACCGATCGCATGAATAAAAAAAATATCCGCTAAATTCTGAAACATAGACTTACAGTAACACCATCTAAATTTATATACTTACTTATTATAAATTTTGAAGAAAATTATAACACACGTTTTTTTTTCTTTTATTACCACCCAGTAGTAATAGTACATTACATCCGAGGACAGGTAAGTAAGAAATTACATTGTCGAGGATGGTTTGAAGCACGAGCCGCAGGCGAGGGCTTTAATCATTCGAGGCAAGGTAATTTGCTTACCGTACAAGGCTTGTATAGTGCTTTTCTCAAGAAATGCGAGGAAATTAAAAAAAACTGTTTAACTAAATAATATTTATTAAAATTTATATCACACATGTTCGGGCAATTATTACATGTAAATGTTATTGTTTTCACACTTATGTATAAATCGCCTATAATAATATTATTTTAATGATGTAGGTATCATTAAAATACGCCAACAACACAGATTCCGAAAACGTATGCGCCTTTTTTCACTTTTCCAAATCAGATCGTAGGTTTTCATATATCTTTCTTTTGATTTTGCTGGCAGTAAGTTTTCTGTTATTCATTTTGCTTCTGCTCTCAAATTTGGTGGAGTAGGTACATACAATGTCTGTATATGTTTCATTGGCAGAACTCATTTTGATAATTTATTACACAATATAAATAAACTGTATTGATATCAAATCAACCGCTGAAAATCATTCCCGCCGTTTTTTTAATATTGGTTTGTGAGGCCAAGTGGAACGGTCATACAGCCTATTGATCTGGATACGCGGAAGCGTATCAGCCAAGTTCAAAAGAAAACAGAACTGGCGAGCAGCACCGTGTGTATCTTAACACGAACCATTTGGAGCCACTTTTGACTCCCTCATAACTCAAAAACTATTACACAGAAACATGTCAAATTTGGCTTATGTATTGAGACTAGCGAGATAAATATGTGCTCCAAATTTTATATACACACCTCAAACAGTTATTTAGATATTTACGTCCAAAAATCGTTATTTTTATCACTGACTCACCTATAATCAAAACTATAACCAACTTCCAGATGACCTAGAAAGCTGAAATTTGGCATGCAGACAGGTAATCTGGTGAATACAAAGGAAAAAATCCGAAACTAGTATTTTTTTTAAATAAAACGTTGACAAACTTATATTTGCGTTCCCTATGCACTTATCCTGTATAAGATCTTGTATTAGATGAAGTACAAATATAAGTTTGTAATAGTTTTTATTCTGTTATATACCAATAATTCGTCATACCTCTTGAAGTTTGGCTAGCGCCAACGGCGTAGTGGCCATTCAATATTGAAGACTCGAGAGAACAAAGTTCGAACCCCAGATTACCCAAATACTTTTTTGTCCTCGCGTTAAATTAATTACAAACTTGCGCCGTCTAGCACGATATCCATATTATTATTTATTAATTATTAATATTAATTATTAATATTAATATAATTATACTTCATGCTTCGTCCTCAAGATTAGCTTGATTTAACACTTGTAGTACGCCCTAGTAATCGCCAATTTCACACTATATTGAGAATATACCTACTTATAAATTAAAAAAGTAATAAAAGAAAATTATTATTTTTTAAATTTCAAAAGTGGGTAGTCAACACCGATCTGGCTCAAGCGCCCATCATAGCTGTCATTCGCTTTCTAGTGCGTCGCCGATTCACATCTAGTTTTTAAATTGTGTTAAAAAAGTTGTTAGTTGTTGTTAAAAGTGATTATTTAGGATGCCCAAACGCAAAAAAGATAACTGTGAACACATTAAACGAAAAATTATAAGATTGGAGAGAAAGTTGGAGCGAAAAAGGAAGCACCACCACCGGTGAGATTTATCTTGTTCTGAGTTATCGGAACAATTCTATCGCTCGCCGTCCTTATCTTAAGGTACGTTATGTATTTTTATACATTTATAAGTCACTGGCCTTGACATATTATATTGCATATTGAAGTTCAGTGACCTGGTTTTCTAACGTTTCGCAAAAAATGCAAACGATAATTACGTTCAACGATAAAACGGTTTGACTATTTAACTACCTACTTATTACTAAGTTTGTAAAATAAATACTTTCAATAAAGTGTATCTAACAAAATTATTAATTAATTTTAAAGTTATAATTGAACATAAATGCATTAGTTCGTCACAGACTTTTACAAGTTCTCGTATAAGTAGATTTCAAACAGTTTGCGGGCAGTACTTTCTATGAACTGGGACTGCTTCTTACTGAAAATAATTCACATAAGTGACTAAGCTAAAAAAGAGCTTTGTACTCTAAAGTATTATGCTTATTATGATGTGTCGATTTTCAATAGTTTGCGGACAGTACTTTTCTTTTGAACTGGTACTGTTAAACAGTTTGCGGGCAGTACTTTCTTTGAACTGGGACTGCTTCTTACTGAAAATAATTTACATAAGTGACTAAGCTAAAAAACAGCTATGTACTCTAAAGTATTATGCTTATTATGATGTGTCGATTTTCAATAGTTTGCGGACAGTACTTTTTTTTTTCGAACTGGGACTGTCTCTTACGAAATTTAATTGCATACCTAAGGTTAAGCAATACATAATCTCAAATAATGATAACATAATCATCATTATATACACTGCAGTCACTGGGTCCTACAAACAGTACAACGGGACTGTTATAAGGTACTACTAAGTGTAGTTTGCGGACAGTACGTGTTGTTATAACTGGGGACTGTCTCTTACAATATTATACTGACATGCTAAAATTGTATGAACATGAGGCTTACTCTGTCCCTTACATACGACCAAGAGGTCATAGTTGACCTCGACGCACCATGTTCTAAGGGTTAACCTGAAGGAGAATTAGAACAAGTACTTGGAACCAATCCCCAGTACATCCCAGTCTGAAAACATTACAAATATACAGGCTGGTCATTCGTCGACTGAGGCTCCGAAGCGTGATCTACCTTCAGATCAAACGTCTGCTCTTGAAACAGAAAACATACACTTAGATAGTGAAGTATTAGAAATATTAGGTACTGACCCTACTTCAGTCAGGAGTGCTGGAGTTTTCCAGCACTGGGTCACAACAGGTATTAACAAAGAATTGCGTAAAGAACTCGTAAGTACATGACCCCAGAAAATTGCAAATTGATTGACCCACCTGAGCTTGATCCTAAGATTAAAGCAGCTGTTTCAGATATTATTGATAAACACAATAAGGCCATTCAACTGAAACAGAAGGAATCGACTGCTGGAAACACTTGTCTGGTAAAATCTATACTATTATATTGTCTGCAAATGAGAAAAATACAGCCTTGCTAAAACACTTATGGATTTGGCAAAAATTATGTGTGATTGTCAACATTCTAATTCAATTTACAATTTTTTTTCTGAATGCCGTGAAGATGGATCTAAGGGATTCTCTTCAAAAAATCAAAATTGATAAACAATTATTCGGCGAAAACTTAAGGGAAAACAAAAAATCAGCTAAAGCTATTAACAAGTCTAGCACAGACCCAAAGCAATCAACGACACAAAAGTTTCCTAATAAGTAAGTTATACAGTTCTTCGCGAAATTTAAACTGGAAGGGTCCGGGTCCTAGTCGCAGGCCGACGGGCCCTCCCAGGACGAAGGAGCCTGCAACGACTTCGACGCGTAGACGGCTCATCAACTTATCGAAGCAGTCGCAGTATCCGTGGCAGAGACAGAACAACAGCCGACGCTAAATACGTTAACGCATGCAGGTCGTTTATCATTATTCTATAAAGAATTTTTAATGATTACCAAGGACCCACTGGTTCTTTTTCATAAAAAGGATATAAGATTCCCTTCAATCGAAAGCCGATGCAACCTGTATCACCGTCAACCCAAAAATGTAGTGAAAAGGAAAAGGCTCTTTTCATACACGAAATAAAAAATTTGCTGTCTCTGCAATTTCAGAGATCTCTGAATCTGATCAATATCTATCAACTATTTTTTAGTACCCAAGCCAAATGGGAAAATGCGCTTCATCTTAAACTTATCACTAAATAAATTTATTGACTCAAGACATTTTAAACTCAAGGATTTAAGAACAGTAATAAAATTGATACCGAGAGATTGTAACCGTGCACAGTAGACCTGAAAGACATACTTTTTGTTAAAAATTCACAAGGAAGACCGAAAATATCTAAGATACCAATTTGATCAAAAAGCATATGAATTTAATGTCTTATTATTTGGTTTAAACACAGCTCTTTTTTTCACTAAAGTCATCATGAAACCGGTCATGAAATACTCATGATTATATGGTTACCTGTTAACAATATATTTGGATGACCTCTGTCTAATATAAGGGTCTTAAAACTTACAAGATACCGTAAAGTTGCTTACAAGCTTAGGTTTCATTATAAATACCGATAAAAGTAATTTTATACCTTCTCAGTCTTGTAAGTTCTTAGAATATAGTTTAAACTAAAAGAAATTCTAGGTCACTTTGCCAAAATTAAATTTGCAATACAAAAGTTTTCTAACTTAAAAAGGTGTAAAATTAAAGAATTTGTTAGTTTTATTGGACTGTTAATATCCGCCTGTCCCGCCGTGAAATGCAGCTGGTTGTATACTAAATCATTTGAAATATGTATAATTAGTACATGGATATACCTTGTTACTTGGAACAGGATTTCTATTGGTGGAGCCGCACCAAAATAAAAATAGACAAGTATGACCTGGAAGTTTTTCAGGTGCCTCAACTACGGGGTGGGGAATTGCATGTGGAGACGACAGAGCTAGTGGTTTATGGAGTGTAAAAGAAAGTAGCAGACAATAAATTATTTAGGAATTCTTGCTGCGTTTATTGGTTAAGATACTAACTGTCAAGTACTTCTACGAACTGACAATACCACGGTAATTTCCTACGTAAACCGTATGGGTGATATACACTCCCCACACCTGACAGAGATCGCAAAAGACCTCTGGCAATGGCGTAAACGTAAAAATCTTTACGTTTTGCATCTCATATTCGATCTTCAGATAATACTATGCAGGCAGACCAAGAATGGCAGCTAGCTGATTATGCCTTTCAACAAATTGTTGAAAAGTTTCATAGATATTTTCATTGATACGCTAGTCGTTGAAATAATAAATGTCCAAGATATATATCCATGGCATAAGGATCCGGATGCATACGCCGTAAATGTTTTTTTTTCAGTGTCGTGGTCGAAATTAAATTTTAATGTTTTTCCTCCTTTCACAATTATGCCTAAATGTTTAAGAAAGATTATCTCTGACAATGCCACAGATATAATAGTTGTTCCATTTTGGTCCACATAAACGTGGTATCCACTATTTAAGAGTCTTTTAATAAGTAAACAATTCGTTTTCAAAGCAGATTCAAACCTAATTTTATCTACAAATTCCAGCCGCAAACAAATGCGCAACTCCATTACCCTGGTGATGGTGATGATACGAAGAGGCGTCAAATAATTTTCTCTGGACGTCATGCTTAACCCCTTTTTTGGATAACTCGTATAAACAATACGAAGTTTGCTATTAAAAGTGGTTTATTTATTGTCAACAAAATAAACTAAACTTATACGAAAGTATAAATTCCCGATATACAAAATTTTTTGCATCTGCTTTAAACAGTGGCGCTCAGTATGGCACAATTAACTGTTATCATTCTGCTTTGGCTTTAATAACTAAAATTGATATATCACTAAATCAAGAAATAAAAAGTATTATTATTAGGTGTTTTTCGTACCAGACCTCCATCCCCTAAATTTAATGAAGTCTGGAATATAGCACAGATTTTAAATTGTCTTGAAAAGTGGTTTGCTAACGAAAGTTAGAATCTGGAAAACACATTGCTCGTTATACCATTCTATAACGAAAAGCCAAGTATTTGTCCTGCAAGAGTTTTGATTACTTACCTTGAAATGAAAATGTTTCTCTGTCCTGATTCCGACAATTTATTTATTAGTTACCGAAAGCCATATAAGCCTGTTACGTCACAAACCTTATTCAAATGGATAAAAAATACGTTACATTTAAGTGGAATTGATATTTCTACGTTCACTGCGCATAATACCCGGTATGCTGCTACGTCAGCTGCGCAAAATTTAGGTTTTAGCATAGACCAGATTATAAAACTGCAGGTTGGTTTTCAGAATCACATACGTTTGCCAAATTTTATAACAGGCCAGTAAACAGCAATTGTGATAAAAAATTTGGCACCACTGTTTTGAGTGCTTAATCAAAATATTTTTCGTTTATTTCATAAGCGATGTTGATTTTTTATGTAACAAATAATACTTTTTTATTGCTTTTTGTTTCTATGTTGAGAAAATAAAGAAGCAAGATAGTATAAGTTAAGTTATAATTTCAATCTATATTATTCAGTAGCCTATATATTACAATTTTTGCATATTTTTCGAACACTTAGTCTCTAAACGTCTACAAGTGTTAAATCAAGCTAATCTTGAGGACGAAGCATGAAGTATAATTAGAGATTAAACGAACTTACCTGAAGTGAAGTTCTATCTTAATTATACGAAGGCTTCGTCCGAAGAGATTAGCTTCCCTCCCTCCCAAAAGTTATTAACTACTCCCCTATATGATTCGAAAAATATAATACTTTAAACTAAATGACAGCTATGATGGGCGCTTGAGCCAGATCGGTGTTGACTACCCACTTTTGAAATTTAAAAAATAATAATTTTCTTTTATTACTTTTTTAATTTATAAGTAGGTATATTCTCAATATAGTGTGAAATTGGCGATTACTAGGGCGTACTACAAGTGTTAAATCAAGCTAATCTCTTCGGACGAAGCCTTCGTATAATTAAGATAGAACTTCACTTCAGGTAAGTTCGTTTAATCTCTAATTATAAAATTATTGAAATATTTACTTTTTTGCATTCACAATCCAATTTTTAGTATTGAAAAATGGAAAATGAAGAATTTAGACAAAATCGATCCTCATCTCACAACCAGCTCCGATGGGACTCGAACCCACGACCTTTCACTTAAATTAATTATTAATATTAATATAAATTATAAAGTTATTTAAATTTTTACTTTTTTGCATTCACAGTCCAATTTTTATTATTGAAATATGGAAAATGAAGTATTTAGAAAAAATCGACCATCATCTCACAACCATCTCCGATGGGACTCGAACCCACGACCTTTCGCTTTCCGGGCGGCTGCTCTAACCACTGAGCTACGGAGTCGTAATGATAAATGTGAAAGTGTGTTTGTTTGTTTGTTTGTCCTTCTTTCACGTCAAAACGGAGCATAGTACTTTAACCCGACCACCAGGGGGCGCAATCTTCATACATTCAAACGAGAAGCCAAAAAATGCGAAAGTTGCTATGTTCTCCCTGTAGGTGCACACTTTGCACATAAATAGTTCACTAAAGACAACGATAGATGGCTCCAAGTTAATACACCCACCCACAGTATAGAAAAGAAGAGAAAAATCCTTTTTTTCTATACTATATTGTTGAAAGTTGATGGAAGGGTATTAACTTTAAAGAGATTAAAGTGTACTTATGGAAAATAATGTCAAATAATCTAAATTATACTTTTGTTTGTTAAATTTGCTATGTTCTGTTTCGTAAAGATCCGTAATTCCGTTAGCAATTATATAGTTTCGTTGCTCGGAGTACCTACCGTTTTTTGAGAAAAAGACTCGTTTGTGTTGAGTGTTGATATAGAGTTCTTTGGTGATGTGCTGTGTTTGAAAAAAGACTTCTTTGAACATTTTTAATGCCTTTAGTGATGCATATTTGTTGATTTATTGTTAATAAAGGGTGCAGTGTTAACCAATGTTTCATTTACACTGAGTTTCCTTATAAATAAATAATATGTATACTATGCCTATGTGTGTCTGTGTTTATATGCCTTTCTAATTTGCATATGTGTGTGTTTATACACCAAATGGAGTGTGAACTGTGAGACTATAACTTCGATACAAAACTGCAAAACTGTCATCTCTTCCGTGGCCGCTTCCAAAGAGTATGTAATCACTGACGTCTGCGCGCGGTCAAAATCGAATACTAATCTTTTCCATAAGCTTAGCATAAATAATGTACTGTAACTAGCGCCAAAAATGCACCAGTCGCGCATGCGCGCAGAGTTATCTGACGCGCACTCTACTTTACAGAGTAATTTATATATGTAGGAAGTAGAGACCAATCTTGGCCCTTTTATTAGTAGTGTATACCTAACTAGCGCTATCTATCGTCTGGTGTAGGCAACTTTTGGTGTATAAACACACACACTAGACATAGTCTTCTTATTATTTATTCTACTTTAGTCCACTATAATTTATATGACAAAACAACGTTTACCGGGTCAGCTTAAGCTAGTTAGCAAATAAAGAATCAATAAGCAAGATTAGATGTCAACAAAAACGGCTACATCCATAAATTGTCAAGACATGGCGCTAAATGATAAATGTAAAAGACAAACTACTGCTATATACACTGACCTCTATAATATTATTTACACACTGGACTGGCTGACATAAATATTGTCAACTGCTGTAATGATTGTGTCAAAATTAGTTCTCGGGACACTCGTAGTGGCGGCGCTTTAAATTGCCACATAAAATTAGCTGTAATTTGTATGGAGACAGATTGTCCAGTGTATAAATAATAGAGGTCAGTGGCTACGTAGTAATAATTATATAGTATTCTTTGATACTGCCAAGGATTCTATATTAGTGCATTGTGCGGCAAAAGATACGAGTTTGTCCGGAAAGCTTTATCGCTTAATGAAACCAGAATCAAAACGCAAATGGAAATGCAATATCTGCTCAGGAACATTAAATACCTACTGCAACTTCGTCGAGCAAAACACCATACACTTTTACGACTAGGAAAAAGAAACTGTTGGAAATAAGAAAATCTGTTAAAAATGATATTTCTACGTCCACACCAAACACGAGCATAAAATTAGTTTCATTGTCAGTAGCTGATACACAAGGGCAAAGTAATATAACTGGCCAAATAAAATATACTGAAACATTTGGTATTAATTTATTATGAATAAGTAGGTACCTACTAATAATTTCTCTACAAAAAGTAATGATATCTCATCAAAAACATAAAATATGTGAAGTGAGAGCCAACTTCAATATTAGGAAATATGCCTTGGTTGTTGACTTCAACGACAAAAGATGTGAGATCTAAATGGGTGCCAAGTTTAACGGTCAGTCCTGAAAATTTAGTACTTACATAAAATGTTTCATAACAACTTAAAATATAATTTCTTCTTATAACTTAGGATAATATATTGAAGCCTAAGGTCTGACTTGGCTAGTTTTCATATATGAATTATATATATATTATAGCCTTTGCCAGCTCTAAAGCCGAAGTTCTTATTGTATTCTTCCGAAAATTTGGCTTGCTGGTAGACTAGAAACTAGAGATGAACATAGGGCTCTTCCATGACTGTTTCAGTAAGTACCTAATAATAATTCGTATACGAGAACTAGCCAAGTCAGACCTTAGGCTTCAATATATTATCCTAAGTTATAAGTAGAAATTATATTTTAAGTTGTTATGAAACATTTTATGTAAGTACTAAATTTTCAGGACTGACCGTTAAACTTGGCACCCATTTAGATCTCACATCTTTTGTCGTTGAAGTCAACAACCAAGGCATATTTCCTAATATTGAAGTTGGCTCTCACTTCACATATTTTATGTTTTTGATGAGATACTTACTACTTGCTACTAAAATGCGCAACTTTAATACCCGCTTCTGGGTGGTAGATGGCGCTGTACATATTTCCTATACAAAATTACTCGTAAAGGATATTTTGTCTATGATAAATCTCAATTTTTTTTTTCGATTGATGTTCGTGCTAAGGGTACATAGCGCTTGTGGTACAATACGAAGTAATATACTCTGTGCGCACCGTATTTAAAAAAAAAAGTTAACCTAATTATGATATAATAATTACCTATATAATAATAATAACAATGTGGCTGTATGGTGCAAATGTCCCTTTGCTTTTTCTGTTTTTATACACAGGAATAACGAAAGAAAAAATAAAGAAAAAAATTTGGTAATAATATCTTTGGGTAGTACCTTTTCCGAGGTAAACATTCTAAATTTGAAAATCACTGCAGTAATGAATTTCAGTACTTACTTACTGCACTGATTTTAGTGCAGTAAGTAAGTACTGAAATTCATTACAGCAGTGATTTTCAAATTTAGAATGTTTACCTCGGAAAAGTGCCACGTACTGCATTCTTTTCTCAAATATAATATTAACATTTCAGAGCATAAGTGTGAAAAATATTAAATTAATGCCATTCAAAGTTATCCAAAATAAAACTGCGCGCGCTAACACCATGCGCTGTGAGTAGCAGATGATTACGTCCCTCCCCTCCCCCCGCGCCTTTCGCCTTTTCAGTCTTCATTTTTGACATAGTGTCCATGATGTTATCACGATTCGCTGGGGTAAAAAGTGTTTCCAAAAAATTAGATGGTGATAAATTTAATGCCTGGAAAATAAATATGGTGTTCAAAAAATAACCCTGTAATAAGAAACAACGCAACGTCAGCGCTGTTTGTAGGTAGTTACGGTTACGCATAAGTTGGCTGAACGAAAGGTGGTATTTATTTAAGCTTTGAAGGAAAATTAATACAAAGAGCTTGTTCCTGTTCTAAACGCTATTTATGTAAATAAACCTTCGGGTTTCTATTAGGTACAGCTTACGTAATACGCAGTAAAGTTTTAACGTGGAACTATCCTCATCTGATAAATGAACTTTCGCTTTATGGAGGGGCAAAGTTGGTCCCTTGCAAACAAACATATTATTCGACCCGGACAACTTTGAAATTAATAGTATTTTTGCTGGTCCCTTTGATGAATAGGAAGTTAATTAATTTATTAACTGAAATGTTAGGAAGTTTACATCTGACTTTGGAATAGGTAATTCATTTGTTAATTTACTTAATTGGTAAGCGTAACTGTTTTATAATAGGTATGAATAAAACCATAGTGCGCATGAAATACAAACTGCCCTTACGAAATTGCATTGGCATTAGATTGAATAATTGTCAAATTTCAAAAATAGTAGATTGTACAACAAGTGCATAAAACGTACCATTTTACCCGAGACGTATATATCCATCCGAGCCGTAGGCGAGGGTGGATAGCCAATTCGAGGGTAAAATGGGTTTTGTGTACAAGTTATACACTCTGCTTTTCACTTCGAGTGTGAGGAAAATAAATAATAATATTGCAAAAAATAAACAATAAAGACTTCGCCATATTGGCGGGAAGACTTTCTTTTTCTTTTTTTTATACGTGGCAGTGGCAGCACAGTGACTTTAGCATAGATCGTAGTTCATAATGCTCTTGAAATACTTATTTCTTACAAAACTCATTAATTTTGTCTAGTTTTATTAATTTAGTAATTTAACATGGATTGTGTACAAACAAAATTAAAGAAACAGAATGAAATAACAAGTTTATTTAACAAAGTTTAATTGCGTGTGTGACTGTTTACCTGACGACCTTTGTCTGAGTCTGAAGTGAAAAAGACTTTATTGAGAGGCGATAGGGGTCACTGATTCAGTATTTGACATTTATTTAATGATTGGCCATCGAATTTATTTTTGGAGAAAAAAGCTGAATAGCATGGTATGCGTACTTTTCTACAAATTTAAGTACACTACACAGATTCATATTTCGTTAAAGCTAATCATTTTTTTCATTCAGGACTAACAAAAAAATTTACAATTCAAATATACTTAGTTAAGTTTGAGCTTATTTGAATTAAGTTTGATTCTGTTTGCATTTTCGATTTTTCGTACCTAGGAAATTGTTTGTGTTTTCATGGTGATTATTAATAAACATATTAAGCTTGTAATAAAGGAGAGCTTGACACACACTATTCGCTTAATTGCCAGCCTAAACACATTACTTGGACCAACAACTATTATTCAAATGCAGTAAACCTATAAATAATTTACCCAACCGCTTAGAATTTCACTTCAACCATTTTGTATTTTGTATAAACACTCATATTACCACGACCTGAAGTTCAGAATAGGTTTAAATTTTAGTAAGTAATTACTGTTTCTTCCTGAAAAGTTCTTACATTAAGTGTAAAAAAATTTCGTACTGCAATTTCAGTTACTAATGATGATAAGTTATAAACTAATGGCTTAAGGCGATACTCGGAAAAAATGTGCTGAAGCGAGATAGCAATGAGAAAACGACGCGCGCGGGAGCGAGACCGATTTTGCAGATTAGGCAAAAAAAACACAAAATCAATTCGTATTAAAAAACTACAGCGATTTAAAAAAAATGCTTCTATACGATCCTCAATATTATTGGTGTCCACTAATTAAACCAATTTCCAATAGTGTAAGTAACCCCATTTAAGAATAATCTTCACTTTTCGTATTTTTTAGAGGTCTTTTCGAAAATAAAAAGTGTCGAGGCAAAATCATAAAATCGTGTTTTTGAAACTATACGATTCTAGATAAAGGTATGAAGAAATATATATCTTATTACCAGATTTGTAGCAACTGTAACCGTCCTATAGTTTTAAATCAAAAAGTCCATATTTTTCCGAGTAGCGCTTTAAGTACAAAGCAATGCTTTTAAGAAGCTAAAAAATTTAAATAGTTATTTAATTGTTAAAATATTATTTATGTACAAAAACATAATTTATGTACAAAAGCGCAATTCACCCTAATCATACCTTCGATTGATTCCAGAAGCTTAGAGATAACAAACAAAACTTTATAATTATTAGTTCTGATTACTCGTTTGTGTGGTAAGAGTACACTAAATATAATATTAGTAGTATACGAACTTTTTGATAGTTGACTTATTAGGGTTGAAAGCAAGCAGGGCGAACATTTTGTAGACTGGATGGGAGGTCAGGAAGCGGCTAGGCGAGTACCACATAACCACCGTCCGCACACTACGCGGGCAGAGTATGATATACCTTATATAGATCTATTAAGTACTGCTTTATGTTTACACTGTGGTAGGACTGAGTTTCAGATTACGTTATATCAAGGAACAAAAACAATCGGAACATAAATCACGGGGCGTCAAACTGCTTGTCCAGACAAGTTCAAGAAGATAGGGTTGTTTGATTACCTTGCAGAAAATTTACATTGTGTAGGTGCTAACTTAATTTGACATGCTGGCAACGAAATTGAAGGAAGGAAAATAGAAATAAAAGTATTTCTAGTCAAAAATTTGGACTAGTAAAGGTTGAATTTTTGGGTCAGTATTTTATTAAAACGCTAGATCTTGTATTAAAGGACGTGTTTAACGATAAACACGTAAGTACGAGATTATTTTACGTACGTACGTATTAAACCTATTATCACCTATTATTTAAAATTTTCGACTCGCTTATGTTCGAATAAATCGAAATAAAAGATTTAGACAATATGCAGAAAAGTGAGAACTAATTTGTCGTAAAAAAACATATCGTGAGTCAGTCGAAATTAGTTCTCTCGTTTGAAACTTCGATTTTCGTTAATAGGCCCCATAGAGACTGCAACGCAATTCCCTAGCTACAGACAATAGTTAGTTGCGGCGGGGCGGCGCCAGCTCTCATTGTTCTGTTACTAATCGCCCCTTGCTTCTGTGGCCTGCCTTTGTTACAGCCCAATAGAACCGATAACAATATTCACAATTAACACTACAAACTATTCCAGCTTTCGCTTTTATTGCTCAAGGTTGTTATCATATGGTTAAACAAAATAATTCTTCACACATTTATAGACAGCACCGTTGTTTTGAAGGTAGGTAATATTCTTACTTTCTGCATAATAGGATTCGAATCATAAAAAACACCGGTAGTAACTTTATGCGACATCTTCAATGTGATGAATTTCGAAGTATACACTACCATTACTGGTATTGGCTCGCCATCGCAATCCAAAAACTAACAAGAAGTTTAGTCATCCAAAAATGTATGTTCAGGTCTTTAAATATTTCCGAAACTAGGTTCGGTCTTACCAAAATGATCTCAGATTTCGTCAGCAAACCGCAAAGATCCTTCACAGTCGAGTAATCTAAAACAATTGCGAGTCGAGAATTGCACGATAGCCAGGTGTGATCCTCTGTGGCCGGACCACATATCAGTACCCAGATGCTATATAGTGCAATAGCAGCTACCTGTAGTCTACTTTCATAGGAATGTATTAAAATTAAAAGTACCTCAACAGATAATGAAATATTCAGTAGCTTTTGTGGTCCGGCTGCAAAGCAGTGCTCTCTGGCCGGACTACCTCGAATTCAGAAAAGTGTGATGCACTTTCCAAGAAACTAATACCTCAAAAAAAGCTACTTAAAGAGTACCTTCCATACATACAAGTGTGGTACGATAGAAGTCATTGGTTCCGAAGTTACTAGTCGTAGATTGTGGTCCGGCTGGAGAGTATACTCTGCAGCAAGTCATTTTGATAATTTTAAACATCAACTATTCGTGAATCTATTTAAAAATAATCTACCTTTTCTCTACCTCTCGTTGCTACTATTTTTTCTCTCGTGAAGCTATTAATTTGTTTGATTATCGGCAAAATATGTGGCGCGGCTAGGGAGAACTACTTTTGCGCGAATAAAAAGAAATTTGACTTTTTCTTCATACCAACCAATACTGCATAAAAAGTACTTTATAAAAAAACCTTGACTTCATTTAAAATCTTTTGTTTTAAGTACCACTAACGATTTACAGGAGGTTCGCTTGCATTATTAAGGAGAATGGGCAAAAATGTTCGAACACACTTCATGGTGGCGGAGCGCGTTCATTTCAAGCATGCACAGTGCATTGAGTTATAATGCACCAATGGCACAGTGACGTTATTTTGGTTTATATTATTATTTACATGGTATTTAAGATATGTACATTATTACAGTTTTTCTTGCCAAGTTTTCTAAAAATAGCTGACAATATACAAAAAATAAGTTTTATTTGAAAAAAAATACTTTGAAGCCAAATCTAGGTATAATTAGCTTTTTTTCTAAGTGGATTTCAGAATCGTCGTCATACAAAGAAATGTTTCTCTAATTGGTTGCTTTCTAATGACATATAGCCCAAAGGGCTACAATATTTTGTCCAATTTGTCCATTCTCCTGTACAAATTTTATTATTGCTGTGTTAGACATTTTTGCAGCAGTAGTGGCATCTTCCATTATAGGCACTGTGCACAACATTTAAAAATTTCAATAACAACCATTTCTCGTCAACAAAATACAACTTTGTTTTTCATAGATTTGTATGAATGACAAAGTTACATTTGCGGTTTTTTAATATGTGTTATATCTCAAAAAGTGCGTAATATATCTCGTTCAAACTAAAAAATAAAGTATATTTTTACGAGATTATTTCACTAATTTAATTCAAAAGTTAGAAAGGCGGGGAGAGGAAACCCATTTTACCATTTTGGAAGGCTATATATCAAAAGATTGACTTTGAAAAAAAAAAAATTGAAAAAAATTTTGTCCTTTTTAACCGACTTCAAATTTCAAAAAGGAGGAGGTTCTCTATTCGTCTGTATGTATTTTTTTTATTATAAAATGCACCGGTATCCAAATTATTAATTATACACTTAACGATCTTTTAATATTCAAAATTGATTTAAGTCTTGATTTAAATAACATTCCAGACACTTTAAATTTACAAAGGAAATTATTTTCGCTGTTCTCTGTCGTTGAATATTTACCGAATATTCGCCATTATGTAGCTCATTGCAAACATTTTGATAATACCTGGGAAACTTATGACGATTTAAATTCTAAAGTAACAAGAACCAAAAATGAGCAAATAGTTGTTCATTGTATTTTATATGCAAAATCTACCTTCTTGCCAATTTCCATCTTCATTGGTCCAGTCGTTTTTGAGATTTTGTGATGAGTAAGTTATCACCTTTCGACTTTATATACAGGTTGGAAAAAAAAACCGTGGTTGGAGGAAAAGTACCCTTAATATTGATGATGACAAATTTTACTGAAAGGAAACATTCCTTTATTTTCAAAAATTAAAACTGCATTTAAAGAGTTTTGAAAAATCACCTGCTTGAGCCCAGAATCAAACCGGTAAAATGTGAAAAAAACATCCTGTATTTTATGATACCAACCGAAAGAGTCATTCATAACGATCGATTTGTTTTAAACAACATAGTATCTTAAATTAAAGAAAAACCATTTTTTTTTTATTGTAAAGCTTACTTACTATCTAAAGAAAAAAGTTTACCTAACGTATAAATTGCTCAAAATGAGACCCATTTTCACGTATGCACAGACGTATTTTTTGACTAAATTCGTTACGTGTCGCCTTTTGTAACGAGTTATGGTGAATATTTGGGGTGCGTAATGAATGATATAATTTTATTTCAATAACGTTCATATGACATAATAAACGTTAGTCATAGAAACACTTCAACTAATTTCATTTTACATAATATTATTTAACATAAGTTAGGTTAGCGAAACAAGCGTGCCACGGCAGCGGCCGGTGAAGCGCCAGAAATAGTTATTCGTTGATTATACGAAATGAACGTTATATGAAATGATTTTATGTAATATAATTATTATGTGTTTTAAATATTATACAATGTAAGTGTTATTGTAAATGTTTATTATATGAAACGTTTTTATATCAAATGTTCATTATACGGTTTAAAATTATATATTTTGAATTTATATCATTCGTTGATTATACGAAATGAATGTTATATGAAGTGATTTTATGTAATGTGTTATAATACTTTGTGAATATTATATCATAAATTACACACCCGTATATTTGAAATAATATTTTGAAATTCGGTTTTCAATTCCTCTACTGACCCGTATCTTTATTTTTCTTGGTCTTTCTTTAATTTAAGATACTATGTTGCTTAAAACAAATTGATCCTTAAGAATGACTCTTTCGGTAGGTGTCATAAAATACAGTTTTTTTTTTCAGATTTCATCGGTTCGATTACCGGCTCAAGCAGGTGATTTTTCAAAAATCTTAAAATGCAGTTTTCATTATTTTTGAAAATAAAGGAATGTTTCCTTTCAGTATTTGCCATCATCAATATTAAGGGTAGGTCCTTTTCCTCCAACCACGGTCTTTTTTTTCCACCCTGTATATAAAGTCGAAAGGTGATAACTTACTCATCACAAAATCTCAAAAACGACTGGACCAATGAAGATGGAAATTGGCAAGAAGGTAGATTATGACTAGGAAACATCTGCTAGGATTTTGGAAAACTTTCCCCTGAAGGCTGAAGGGGTAAAATGTGGGATTCAAGGTTATATGGAACTTGCTCATTTATGGATTTAGAAGCATTAACATTGGTACGTTGGATACTGGTTACGATTGAAAATGATCTGCGTTATCAAAGTTAAAAAAACTCCCCGCTAATGGGGTAAAATAGGAGGATAAAGTTTATATGGAACTTCTTCATTTCTGAACTTAGAAGTATGTAAATTGGTATGTAGGATACTGGTTAGGTTTAAAAATGTTCTGCGTTAGCAAAGTTAAAAAAAGTCTCCACTTATGTGTAGAGGGGGGAATATCAAACATACTGGGTTTGGATATTTGTGGCTCAGTCACACAAAACGGCTGACTCGATCGCGATAAATTGCGCTCTGGCCTGGAAAATTTTATACGGTATTTTAACTCGGGGAAAAAGTACGGTTCCCTTGGGATATAGTTTTTTTTCACTTTAATTTGTTTAATGTCTTATGACAGCTCATTTTCGCGCAAAGCAAAATTTTGTTTCTTAAACAGAAATTAGGTCTTGAGGATTTTTTTTCTGAGAGGTTAATATGTTGTGTCAAATTGATTGTGGACAAGCCACAGAACCTTAAATTCGTCACTTATTTATTTTTCTTATAAAAATTAATTGCTTTATAAATATAATTTAAGTGGCAACATTGAGATACGTGTATCTTTAATGTCTAGAAAAAATCATATCTGTAAAGCAGTACTGCGTTTTCAGCCTAGACGCGTAAAATGTTCGCCTGAGAAATTCACTCTAATAATGTAATAATCATGTAAAGGACAATGGGTAACAGCGTTCTCAGACACGAAAATAGTTCAAATATTATGGGTTATATCTATATCAGATTTTGTTGCTCTCTTAAAGTATAAAAATTTAAATAACTTGCAATAGTAATTTCATCTTTAGCGATCGTCAAATACCTGGAAAGGTATTTCTTTCGTGTGTGAGGGTAGTAATACCTTCACATTGATGAAATTTGCGCTGGCTATATCCCATAAGTAATGGGAGTATATTTGGTTAAGGAATATATGATTTGTTTTTAGTATTTATTTAGTCTTTATTTACCTGAACATTCACCTATTAATTATTATAAAATAGGTAAGTAATACCTAACAGGTGAACCTATTCTTGCCCATTCTCCTTAATAATGCAAGCGAACCTCCTGTTAATCGTTAGTGGTACTTAAAACAAAAGATTTTAAATGAAGTCAAGGTTTTTTTATAAAGTACTTTTTATGCAGTATTGGTTGGTATGAAGAAAAAGTCAAATTTCTTTTTATTCGCGCAAAAGTAGTTCTCCCTAGCCGCGCCACATATTTTGCCGATAATCAAACAAATTAATAGCTTCACGAGAGAAAAAATAGTAGCAACGAGAGGTAGAGAAAAGGTAGATTATTTTTAAATAGATTCACGAATAGTTGATGTTTAAAATTATCAAAATGACTTGCTGCAGAGTATACTCTCCAGCCGGACCACAATCTACGACTAGTAACTTCGGAACCAATGACTTCTATCGTACCACACTTGTATGTATGGAGGTACTCTTTAAGTAGCTTTTTTTGAGGTATTAGTTTCTTGGAAAGTGCATCACACTTTTCTGAATTCGAGGTAGTCCGGCCAGAGAGCACTGCTTTGCAGCCGGACCACAAAAGCTACTGTATATTTCATTATCTGTTGAGGTACTTTTAATTTTAATACATTCCTATGAAAGTAGACTACAGGTAGCTGCTATTGCACTATATAGCATCTGGGTACTGATATGTGGTCCGGCCACAGAGGATCACACGATAGCCGTGTAGTTCCTCGGGAGCGTTACTATGGGCTTCTAATGTATAATTCATGTTGCCCCTCAATGACCGTTAGTGGATCGAAAGGGACTTAAATTGGCCGAAAATGGTCCCTTGTCTGCATTCAATTTTCGGTATCGAAATTCGATATCAATTAAATAATAATAACCTACTATAGCTACCTTTTGCAGTCACGCAAGGGTAAAGTTTATACAAAACAAAAATAATGTTATACAATTCACTCCTTAGGCAGTCGTGTAAAAAATAGAAAATAGAAAAAAGGGAGAACTAACAGTTGGCGGTAGCGATGGCGTCTCAGCCACACGACTATTTTGCAACTTTTATCTTTTTTACTAATCACAACGGGGTAGCACTTACTTAGCCTTCATCACTATCACCCTGTTGTTCTACTGCCGGGATTCTCCAATTACTGAGGAAACTGCCGGAACACAACAATGCTAAAACATCCTTGATAAGGCGTCAGTCACTTAGATAAGATGGTGGTAGCTAGCCAGGCGGACTTTGACCAAGCCAAGCTAACACCAACCAAGCCGAATACAATATGTAACCCCACTGGGAATCGAATCCGGGACCTCTGGAAACCTTTAACTAAAGTGGTCAATTCAAAAGGTGACTTCTGAATTGGCCATTCTTATTTGTCAACTTTATTTACTTTGTACCTATATTTGACTATTGGAAGTATTACTGACTTATACCTTTGACGCTGAAAATCATAAATTTTTTCGCAACGTCGAAGCCATATGTTGGCTATAAAAGATTGTACGTTTCGTCTCATAGCAGTGTATAAATAAGCTGTAAAGTTGTTATTGTCGCAGTGACACAATGCCTCGTCGGTTTATTGCCGATGTTATATCGCCTTTAAGATTTAGTCGTTAAGACCTTTAGGACGTAATGTCTGACCTCTGAGTGTATTTCAACGTATTGCTTTGTTGCAGACAAATACTGTTTCAATCTAATATATGAAATTCTCGTGTCACGTTCTTTGTAACCTAACTCCCCTGAATCTAGACTAGGCTAGATCGATATTTATTGTTTTTTTTGTACATATTTGGTGGGTCTCAGAATAGGTCGTAAGCAATTCTTAGGTGATATGGGTGACAACCCCAAAAAAGTATTTTTTTATTATTCGACTAAATCAATAAAAATACATTTATATCTCTTAATTTTCTCTTTTCTACCACTAATCACCATTTTTTTATTGCGATATTAGTATCTCTTAAAATAATTTATATGGCAAAACAACGTATGCCGGGTCAGCTAGTAAATTTAAAAAAATAAAACATTTTACGATTAATCGTAATTCGTAACTGTTATTTTCATTCAAGTCAAAGTAGCAAAGTTATATTTATCCAAGAACCGGCTGGTTACTATCCTATCGGTACCAGTCTGTTAAATAAATGGTACGGAATGGCAAGCTTACAAAAAAATTTAAAAGCATTTTTTTATAAAAAAGATATTTAAATCTCAAAGAATCTTCCATTTGGTATTTCAATAACA
The DNA here is from genome assembly GCA_949710035.1 of Crambus lathoniellus. Classification (NCBI taxonomy): domain Eukaryota; kingdom Metazoa; phylum Arthropoda; class Insecta; order Lepidoptera; family Crambidae; genus Crambus; species Crambus lathoniellus. The sequence goes on from OX453306.1 coordinate 23,940,601, forward strand.
TTCATCATCATCATCATCATCATCATGTTAGCCGATCAATAACATTAAAACCACATAATTCTAAAATAGATATGTTAATATTAATTACTCCTTTTTAAAATCAACCTTCTTTGTCCTCAGAAAACACGTTCACCGTGGTGGTAGAAAAAGACGGCCGCGGTCTCGGCATGTCAGTCTGCGGCGGAGGCGGTCTAGTCAGGATACGGAGGCTGTACCCTCCTCAGCCGGCGTGGCGTACTGGAAGACTGGCGCCCAGAGACCTACTTCTGTCGGCTAACGGCGTACCTTTAGCAGGGCTTAGCACCTATGTGAGTATGCAACCTCATTTGTTTGATAATGTTGAAAGACGTGCGTGGTCTCAGCGTGCCCGTGCGTGTGGCGTGGCGCACTAAGTGACTGACCCCCAGAGACCTCCTCCTGTCAGGTAATGGCGTGTCTTCAGCAGGGCTTGACATTTATGTGAGTATGGAACCTCATTTTTCGGATAATGTTGAAAGACGTGCGTGGTCTCAGCGTGCCCGTGCGTGGCGCACTAAGCAACTGGCCCCCAGAGACCTCCTCCAATAAGTTAACGGCGTACCTTTAGCAAGGCTTGACACTTATGTGAGTATGGAACCTCATTTTTTGGATAATGTTGAAAGACGTGCCTGGTCTCAGCGTGCCCGTGCGTGGCGCACTAAGCGACTGGCTCCCACCAGAGACCTCCTCCAGTGAGCTGACGGCGTGCCTTTAGCAGGGTTCAACTAACACTTATGTAAGTATGCAACCTCATTAATTTACTATACCAATATTGTTGAAAGAAGGCCGCGGTCTCGGCATGTCAGTCTGCTGTGGAGGCGGTCTAGTACCCTCCTCAGCCGGCGTGGCGTACTGGAAGACTGGCGCCAAGAGACCTACTTCTGTCGGCTAACGGCGTACCTTTAGCAGGGCTTAGCACCTATGTGAGTATGCAACCTCATTTGTTGGATAATGTTGAAAGACGTGCGTGGTCTCAGCGTGCCCGTGCGTGGCGCACTAAGCGACTGGCTCCCACCAGAAACCTCCTCCAGTGAGCTGACGGCGTGCCTTTAGCAGGGCTTAACTAACACTTATGTAAGTATGCAACCCCATTAATTTACTATATCAATATTGTTGAAAGACGGCCGCGGTCTCGGCATGTCAGTCTGCGGCGGAGGCGGTCTAGTACCCTCCTCAGCTGGCATGCCGTACTGGAAGACTGGCGCCCAGAGATCTACTTCTGTCGGCGAACGGCGTGCCTTTAGCAGGGCTTAGCACCATGTGAGTATGCAAACCTCATTCGTTGGATAATGTTGAAAGACGTGCGTGGTCTCAGTATGCCCGTGCGTGGAGCACTAAGCGGCTGGCCCCCACCCTCCAATAAGCTGACGGCGTACCTTTAGCAGGGCTTAACACAAGTGAGTATGCAACCTCATTATTTTACTATACCGATATTATTGAAAGACTGGCGTGGTCTTGACATGTCAGTCTGCGGTGGAAGAGGCCCAATCAGGATACGGAGGCTGTATCCCTTCTCAACCAGCGTGGCGTACTGGAATACTGTCGACCAGAGACCTACTCCTGTTGGCTAACGGCGTGTCTCTAGCAGGCCTTTACCACTTATGTATGTTACCTTATTTTTTTACTACATATTAGGATATTGTTGGAGGTAGGCGTGGTCTTGGCATGGCAGTCTGCGAAGGAGGAAGACTGGTCAGGATAACTTTCTGAAATATGAAGAAATAGTGAATCCTCGCGATTTCACCCGCGTTGTTCCCGTTGCTATGTTACTCAGGAATAACAAGGCTTTCTACTGCTGAAAGAATTTTTAAATGGATGCAGTAGTTTTTGAGTTTATCCATTACAAACAAACAAACAAATAATCAAATCTTTTCTCTTTATAACATTAGTATAGATAGTATAGACAACACCCCGAGTTTTTTTTTTAGTTTTTCTTTTGTTATTATTAAGTTTTTGAAATGCTTTCGACTGTACCTACAAGTTTCTGATTCCAACCTGCATTTCATAAAAAAAATATAATTACGTTTTAAATTCACAGTGCTTTTGTTTCTAAGATAAACATTTAAACCAAAAAGAAAACAACAAACAAGTTTTTGTAAAAATTACATTTTTATGACAAGCTTTTTGCTGACCTTACTTTAATATCGTATCATGACATCCAAACCAAACCTGTATGCAAAATTTCAGCTAATTCGGACACTGCGAAGTGGGTCAAATATAACTTGCAAGATTTGATTACAAACACCGGGACAGCAGGTGAAACGAAATAAAACCTTTTAAAAAGGTATTATTATCAGTCCTTCTCCGTTCCCACAGTTTATTTTATACCTATTTCATAGAAAAAGAGTCGACAAACGTTTCCTAAATTGCGGCTCGTCAGGCTAACCGGCGGTTTCCTTGCTTTCGAGTCGATTTTTATTCATCGGTGCTTTTCCCCAAAATCTGGACCTTACACGTCGTTACGTGAGCGGAATACAAAATAGTTCCCCACTTGTTTGTGTTTATACACATAACTAGTGTATGCCCACGACTTCGTACGCGTGCTTTTTTTATACACAACGGGGTAGCACTTAGCCTTCATCACACCTGCCCCCTGATTCACGAACCGTCAGAAACGCTCCCGACAGCAGAATGTATGCACTGTCTCTGTCACTCACTATAGAATAGACAAAGACAAAGAACAGAATTCGAATCCGATTCCGTTTCCGACGGTTTGTGAATCAGGGGGCTGATGTTAAGTGGAGACAAGGCTGAAGGTTGAAGCGCATATCTCTAACTGCCGGAACACAATAATGCTGAAAATATTATTGTTATGGCGTCAGACTTAGATAAAATGGTGGCAGCCAGGCGGACTAAGAACAAATCTTATACCACCAACCAAACCGAATACAATATGTGTACCCCCACTGGGTATCGAACCCGGGCTCTCTGGGTCTGTAGCCAGTGGTATATACCACTAGACCACAGAGGCAGTTGTAGTTCGGATATGATTGATGGGCTTAGGAATCACTTCAATATTCCGGCGGGTTTAAAGTGCCCCGGTGACGGTCAATCGTCATTCGTCAATTGCTACGTGATTGACCGTTTCAATTGAAAGTTCGAATGATGGAGCTTCATTCGATGCGTCAATTGCTCGCCCACATTTGTTCCGCGATGTCCGCCTCGCGAGCGAACAAATGACCGAAAAATCTGTCAATCGCACAACGAGACGTTCAATTGGTAGCATGAAGTTTGACTTAATACTCTGAGGTAACTGGAGCTCTCACCCTGAATAAAAAAGTGTCGCCAGCAAATTTGACATTTATGTATGTAGTGGCAGGTAGTGGCTGTCAGTTGTCTCATATGACCATACGTATTTTTTTAAAGTGTAGGTGAGACGGAAGACAGCCACTGTGTTATTTGTGGTATTCAAAAAATTGTTCGTACTGCACTCTCCAGTTACCTCAGTATTAAGTCGAGCTTCATGATTGGTAGCGTCATTCGCGATTGTCAATGGGCTTTCCATCATTCGCATCAATCACGTAGTTTCGAATGATAATGGCTTCAATTGCCTCTGTAGACGATCATTTGGTCCTTCAATGACGTAAACATTGTCAATTGCGAATGATCGTTACCGGGGCACTTTAGACATGAAAAGTCTAGACAGACAGACTTACTTAACTAGGTCACTGAAACATGAAATAAACTACATTTTTTCTAAGATTTTTATAGTTTCCTCACTCTTATATCATTATCATTATCCTAATGCTGGCTTAGGTAGTGATAGTTAGTAGTAGTTATCAGTTATCACGACTCACAATTTTGTAGTTTTGGTGTGAAAAGTCAGTAGAAAACTTTCATAAGTAGAACAATGATATAATTAGCTCTTAAACCCTACCACTCTGGGAATGTAATTATTCCTACCACGGGGTACTGAAGTACCCCGCGCAAAAACATGCTAATAAAATAAAAGTATTTGATATTTTTTTAAATATTATTAATATTATGAGAAAGTATTAGGAAAAGACAATGAAATTTATAAATAAAAACTAATAGACATTTTTGTCGTTATATATAGGATAGATTTTGTATTGATGGTCAACACAAACATGGGGGCGACAAGCGTTACAGACAGATCGAGATTTTCTGTCCTTTGTGCGCGGACAGAAGCAGCAGCGACCGGGTTTGGGATTATCAGGGACCAGCATATGATCTTCAGTATAAATATTCAAGACTGCGCTTATAGTTGTTTTGATATCCCGGGGTAAACTTGCCCATTGTAATTTGGCTCTCATATGAGGTCTTATGAGTGCCATTGACAAACTCTTGCATCTTCTCCTAAGTTTAGCTCTTCGTCATCAGAATTCAACAAAGCAGCTGCAATTTCATCCCCCCCAAGGTGTCGACTTCGAGTCTGGGATGCCATATCTAAAAACACCTCTCATAACACTGCATACATTATATTCATAACACATTATTAGTCCATTAATGTCTCACTATGGGGAGCAGGCCCTCCCTATTAACACTTACTCTAACCAGTAAAGTAAATCACAAATAATGTGTAAACTTCCCAGAGAGATGTCGAAAAACAATAGCCGTAATTCAGGAATAACTGGAAGAAAGAACTAACACTATTCCTACCACGGGGTACTGGGGTACCCCGGAACACCTGTGGACGCCACTGTACTTGCCTGGCAGTCACGGTTGACTGATGTACTTACGCGCCAATTATCGAGAGTTAATTAGCGAGAGCGACTTTTGCAACAGTGCAATATTCTTAAAATTGTCGGTATTTTAAACACCCAGGGGGTACTCCAGTACCCCAGGTAGGGTTTAAGAGTTAATTCACAATATTATTTACACTTTTCTGTTCACTTGTCCCAAAAAACTGGACCTCTCGCACCTCGTTACGTGAGCAGAATACAAAATAGTTACCCACTTGTTTGTCCTTAGACAAAATTGCTGGTTCGAGCTTTCCTGCAGGTTGCTACGTCACTGGAAAACTTGTTAATTCTATTTTTTGCCCTCATTAATCATTATCTAAAATAGTCGCCCGGATATTATAGTAAGCATATCAGCACTTACAATATTGATAACCACGAGGTGAACGAACGTAAACTATAAGCACAATTATAAAGTAACCAGCGCTCAGCCCGCGACTTGACCCCCTTTTTTAAATTTCCAAAAATCCTCTTAGTGCTCCCTTACTTGGTGTTTGGTTGGTGTTAGGACTTGTTCTTAGTCCGCCTGGCTAGCTACCACCATCTTATCTAAGTCTGACGCCATAACAATGATGTTTTCAGCATTATTGTGTTCCGGCAGTTAGAGATAAGATAGCCAGTCCCTCAGTTATTGAGGATTCCGGGAGTAGTGCGCTTCCACCTTCAGCCTTATCACCACTTATCATCAGGTGTGATGAAGGCTAAGTGCTACCCCGTTGTGAATAAATAAAATAAACTCTCCCCAAGGTACACTCGACAGCACATCAAGTTAAACAGTGCTTTTATTACGTAGGGCATAAAGGCGGTCTCAAGGTCAACATATATAGTCTGATGTGCCGCCGTGTGTACATACATGCCAAATTTCAGCTTCTTGCGCCCATTAGTTTCGTTCGGCTATGCGTTGTCTGTCAGTTAGTCAGTAAAGCAAGAGTTTTATAGGTATTATATTGATTAAGAATTCACTTTCTTTACCTTTTCCGCTATTTGTAACATAGATTGCTGTTTTCAAAGAAAAAACATGTCTTGAACACTTGCCTTATTATTTTTAAAATACTGACTCCGATCTAAGCTTTAGCGACATCATCTTTAAATAGATATTCTTGGGTACCCCTTATAATAAATTCATGAGCTGTTACACTTCGGGAATCAGCTGTGTCGCGTACCTGCGTCACGTAATTCGTATTCCATAAATAATTCATCTACAAATGCCTCTCTATACTAATACACTAATACATTCATTACTTTGACGGACATTCCCCGCTTTATTACTCTGTCGTCCCTTCGAGGGCTTCATAAAACTTTTCACTTTTACAACCGCCACCTACTAACGTCGGACCGAAAATGTTGAATATGAAATGTTACTGGCAACAAAAATGTCATTTTTTACACGGGCCAACGTTCATTGTTGGTGGGAACGCTCGTGATAACATTGTTTTCACTTTAAAAAGGGTCACTGTGTTGTACGAAAATAGTACGCATTGAAATATTATTGAGGTATGACAGTATAGGCACAGTCTATATAATTTAGTTCTTACGCTGTGGTATAGGTAAGAACATTCTATTTTTTCATTATTTGACTGCACAAAAGGTTTCTAATATTAACTCCTTAAAATAACTTTAGCTGATAATTGAACATATTAAAATAACCATGCAGTTTTGATTAATTAAATACTATAACAAAACTCTCACGGATATAAGTAATTATATAGCACCTGAATAAAAACTCTTTGGTACAAGATAGAAAAACAAACAAATTAATGTACCTACCTACCTATGTATTGTTATTGTTGATCGAAGATGTATCTAGCCGTAATGAGTTTGAATAGCTAGTATCGAGGTTTGAATAGAGAATTTAAATCCACAGAGTGAATATAACAACTTTCCTATACTAGAGTACGCGCCACATAACTTTGCGCGTGTCAATATGTGGAACTAAAATTATGACATGGGAATAAGGCTTATTCTTCCAACCATGAAGCTCGACTTCAGTATTAGGTCGAGCTTCATGCTTCCAATTCCAACCCACCACGGCGATCTGCGCCCTCTGACAAATGCCAACTTATGTGACGCAGACTCGATCATGAACAATCACCAAGGAAGTTAAAAGCGTCTAAATAAATCCTCTATCTTACAAACATCACTTTTCCCGCTAAATTAACCCGTATTAGGATCCGGAACACCGTAATTTGTTAAAATTAGCGTTACATTTACTTACAATATTATGCGAATATATGTACGCAAACAAGATTGATCACTTGGAGAATCCTTCCGGGAATTCCGGAGTTTGGCTTAAACCGAATGCAGAGAAAGATATGTGAGTTGAATAAAAGCTTACCTACTTCCTACTTTGTTTAAATGGGTGTAGGTAGGTAGGTAGCTACATAAATTATATAAAACTAGCTTTCCGCCCGCGGCTTCGCCCGCGTGGACTACACGAAGTTATCCCGCAGGAATGTGATATATTTCCGGGATAAAAAGTTGCCTATGTTCCTCTCCAGGCTACATAGTATCTGTGTCCCAAATTTCAGCCAAATCCGTTCAGCCGTTTTGGCGTGATTGAGTAACAAACATACAAACATCTAAACATCCAAACATCTAAACTTTCACATTTATAATATTAGTAGGATTAGTAGGACATCAATTAAATTGCGGAAAACCTTATTCGATCGATTCATAAAACTAAAATGCCCTTTTTTTGTTTTACGAATTAATTTAATAAAAATATAATTTCAGTTACGCCTAGGGTTGCCAGGCGTCCGGATAAAGCTGGACAGTATCAGGTTTCTTGGATGCTTATCCGGCTAAATCAGAAGTTGTCCGGCTTGTCCGGTTTTTTGTCACAGCCTGTGCCTTACCATCTTTTTCTTGACTTTAATAATATTATAGGAAAAAATGTGATAGTAAAAAACCACGAGCCCCATAAGTAGCTTTCAGGCGGGATTCGAACCCGCGCCTCCGGGAATCCGGCCCGATGCTCTGACCACTACTTATGGGGCTCGCGGTTTTTAACTATCACATTTTTCCTATTCTTATAAAATTGCATTGTGAATGCATAAAAATAATATAAAATCTTAATAATATTATCCACACCGAGTGTCGACCTCCTGCGACCCAAAAGTTTCTTTCGACATTTTTATTTTTAAACATTTCATGTACGCTCGATAGCACATCAAGAGCGCATCAAGTTAAACAATTGAACTGCAATAATAGCTTTTTCAACACACTTGCTCATAAAGCGAGCCTTATCACATCGATTTTAGGGTCATAAACCGAACTATAACACACGCGTGCATAATAATATTATAGTACTAGTTGCGTAATAGAATTATCCCTACGTTAAGTAAGTACCTAACTGCAAATTATATGCGAGTAAACAGAGACTTTTCAACTTAACCGGGTAAAACAGTATCCCTACAAAGTTAAGTTAGTACCTAACTGCAAGTATTATGCTAGTAAACAGAGCATTTTCAATTTCACCGGGTAATATTTACAGTTCTTTTTTTGTAACAACAAAGAGGTTTTATACGGCTGAATATCTATTTATGTTTTTAGAATAAATAAATGTGTCCCTAATTAAGACAAACAAACATAATAAGTATATTATTATCAAATTATTTATAAATCACAATATTTTTTTATAAAACATTTGCATTTTATCACTATTATTATAATTATTTTGAAGTAGGCTGTATGGCTGTATGTAATCAATCTCCTTACATTTGGCGCGTGCAAAAAAATAACTTGCGCGCTTTTTCCCTTAGCTAATATTAGGATAATACAATATGTATGCAATAAATGTTTGTTTTTCCTCGCAAGTGTGTTGAAAAAGTGCGTATGAAACTCGTGAGCAACTTACTCACTAGACACTCGGCTGATTTACGCCCTCGCCTGCGGCTCGGGCTGCAACCCACAGCCTCGTGTATAATGAGCAACCTTAGCTCACTTGTATCATAATATACTATTATTACATAGGGCATAAAGGCGGTCTTAAGGTCAACATGTATAGTCTCATGTGCCGCCGTGTGTACGAAAAATAACAGTGCTTCGCGATTAAAATTAATTTAAATAAATTAGTACCCACTTAATATTTAATGACCTTTAAGTCTATCAGTTAACAGAAGTCATTACCGGTCACATTACGGAGGTACAATCGAAATCAATTACGAAACAACAAAAACACCACTGTTAAACGCAATTTAATTCAAAATCATAGCGACAGAGCACTCCGGGCACAAATTCAATATTTATTATAAATAAATGGGCTATTAAAACCATTTTGTGTTCGGAAATTCAATTTACTCGACGGCAATGTTCCAAAGTTGTGAATTGATGTTATGACATAAATTGAGTTTAAGTTTTTGTGTGCGATGTAAGTGTGGTCGCACTGTGCTTAGCATAAAGGTCATTCAAAAGATTAAAGGAATTTATAATGAAATTTGTTAATTAGTTTTATAATATATATTATATTTCGTCTAGCTACAACAATCTTTTCAAGCTCTATATCTTCTCTTACTTTTATTCGTAACACGTCAATTCTGGCTTACAATAGCACTACCCACTCTCTTCCAGTAAATGTCATCATGGTAGAACAAGGGAACACAGACATGAGTAAAGTGACTGGTATCAGCGTAGGAATAACAGCAGAAACCACATGTGAGATATTCTCGTTATTACCATCATGTTCATTTGTTTTGTGACTAAAAATATTTATTTATTTATTTAAAATTACGGAAGTTACACAAACATTACAGGTATAACCTAATGCGATTGCGTATATCAATGTTAATCAATCATCATATGGGCAGAATAAGCTTAGGCATGGTTCCTGGAGACATCTGCCTGCCTAGCATGACCATCTTTATATCACGGGATATTATATGATACGTCATGCTGTCTGGTAAGCAAGATATAGGCTCTTTATTATGCGTCTATAGTCGATAAAAGCCGCTCATGCTAGGCCGGCTGCACTGGAAAATATTATCACTCCACGACCAAAAAATAAAGGTCACAAAATGCGATGAAAGGATGACATCAATAAAGTGGCGGGCAGCAACTGGACCCTAACCATAGTACCCTAACTGTTCAAAACAAAGAGGTGGAAACACTTGAAGAATGCCTACACCAAACTATTTGTTGAAGAAGACAAGAGAAGAAGACCAATAAATAAAACATTTGAAATACGAACAAAAATACTTCCCGTTAAGTGTTTTCCCTAAAAATAGGCCTTAACCAATATTCAAATCTTGTTATAAATTTCCCCGTGGCCTCGATCAGAGGGATCCAATAACGTTACTCACACTTGAGGGCCTAGATTAATAGCCTGCCGACACGTCACCGTCACTGCTTCCCGCTATTTGCCGAAGCTTACCTCTTATTGGGGAAATAAAAACCCTTTTCGTACCCCTTTCCCTTAACGCGGGATTGCTTCGACATTGTAACACAGAGGATACAACCTCTTTATTGACAGGTGAATGAGATTTTTAACTATAAACAAGTGAAATAGCTGGTGTTACTATGTTTATAGCATTTTTACATCTAAGTATGTGTATGTTACATATCTACACATTTTTACGACTACAAAGCGTGGATCACAACATTATGATCAAGCTGAGTAAACTACTAGGTATTTCATTTGTTTTTAATTTATATAAACTTGTGTATTTAGTTTTGAAAGTAACTAGTCTTATAGGAAAAGCAAAATAATGACAGAATCGCTTAATACAATTACTGCTTAAGGGCAAACAAATTAGTTCACCGTCAGCTTATAAAATGGCAAGTTAAATTTCTTAACTTTTAATAAAGGTCGCACGCAGCTATAAATTATTCTGTAACAAACAAATGTATTCTGTTTCGTGAAGCTATAGATTGAAAGTGTAAAAAATTGAAATGGCTTTCAATCAGCTTGAAACATAAATGTCGAACGCACGAAATGAATTTTTTTCTCGCAACTTTTTTATTTAAATACTTTTTCAATATGCGTGAAATTTGTTCCTGCTTTGTGAGAGAATATTTGTACCGGCATGTTTGTCATGACAGACTTAACTAAGGTTATTGCTTAGTATTCTTCTCATACGAAGCATTAACATTAAGCTCTCCTAACTGAATTACGAGGGTATTAAGCTAATATTATGTATAGTGTTCAGATAACCAAAACAGACTCTAATTGAATTCCAGCATTGTGTTAGTTGATACATCAGTATTAATAGCGTAGTCTAGCGTGTAGTACAAGTGGTATAACCTATAGTGTTCAATAACAAAGCATTGACCTGATCCTCAAATCCAGATGAGGTTACATTTACATTAAAAATGCGATTGTAACTGATGAAACCTCAGCTTTTGGTAAAACTTTAGCGCAGTAATAAAAGTTTTACAAATAGTACCTGCTACTTATCAGAATGGATAACGGATTAAGAGAGCACTTAAATTTCTTTTGTTAGATTTTGATTTTTATCTTGATTTCTGAGACGGGGTAGACGAGAGTTGTTGTTAAAACACTATTTGATTAATCTAAAAAAATTGCACTGTGAATACAATCTTTTAATTCATAAACACCATTAGGGTTCATCTCTATTGTGGCTTAATGGGGAGACTGAAGCAAAGCTGTTTTAATAGTCTATACAGCGAGAGTAGGGTTGAATCTGCCTGCCAAATATTAAAAACATAGCTCCGTTACGCTCTTCTCCAACTCTGTAGAGTTCACACTTAGGGTTGGCCCACATCTGGCAACACGGAACTGCACCTTTCCTCCTTCGTTTCCTTTTTGTTCCTATGCTGCTATCCTTTTCTGTTGCTGAGAACCGTCAAAAACAAGCGGGAATGTGACTGGTGTCTTTTGCTTTTCGTCCGTTCGTGGTGCCATATGTGAAGCTAGAAACACATTTCTCTGGCGCGGTGTGTTGACGCGTCGTACGACGCGTATCGGTTTCATACATTTAGTATGATTAGAAACACACTTATGCAGTGTGGCGCGACTCTCTCTGTCTCTGTCGTGTCCATACTAAGTGTATAAAACAGACATTCTGGCGTCGCGCCACACCACAGAAGTGTGTTTCCGACTTGATACAACTCTTAGTAGACTCATCCGAAAATGGTAAAATGTTGTTAAACTGCTAATATTCCTCCTCTTTTTTCTTACTCAGGAAGCCTTAGAAGTGCTCCGCACCGCGGCGCCCCGTGTGGAGCTACGAGTCTGCCGGCCACCGGTGGAGGTGCTCGAGAGCGTCACTCCTCCAGACCCGCCGACACCCCCCGTCCGAACCCCGCACCCCCCGCATCTGCCACCGCTCGACCCTCTCAACTGCCACCCCATGCATGCCAGGTAAGAGAAGCACCAAGTTTTTGAAGTTTCAAGAGTATAGAAGTAGGTTGAAAACACAATCTTCCTACAAATGGTGGCACATCCATATGATCATCGAAATCGCCATTTATTTATTCAGCCACCCTGCAAGCCTCCCACTCTCAACTGTCACTCCATATATGTCAACTAAGTTAAACTTTGTCACCAAGTTGCTGAGCTTTTAAAAGCATCCGATAAGTCGAAATAAAATCTGACCATTCAGCACCATTCAAAATCGCAATTCGTTTATCTCAGCCACCCCTCGACCCTTTTAACTGTCATCTCATGCATGCCAGGTAAGATAGCCTCTGTCACCAAGTTATTAAGGTTTCAAAAGTGTCTAATATGTTGGTCGAAGTAGCATCTACCAACCAGTAGTATTACCTGAGTTTTTCATTTTCTTATCTCGTTAAACGGCTTAGATTAACATTACCTTTGTTCTGTACTATGGTTGGCGTGACACTCGGCCATCAAATCTGCTTCCTGTTGAATCGATTAGTTAGGTCGGTCGGTTAGCTTTATATCTTTTGGCGTTTTTTTACTGAAATTACTGATGATTATAAGACATCGGTTACACGCTAATTCTGGCGTCAGTTCAGTCCATCATTCTGGTCAGAATGACGAGAGAATTATTGTGTAACCATTCAGACTGACAGACTGATGGTCTAGACTGATGAAAATGAAATATTTTATATAGTTCGTCAGTCCGTTTCGAATGACAGTAAAATGGCAGGAGACTGAACTGACGCCAGAATTAGCGTGTAACCGATGTCTTAGACTTGGATGGTTCCTAATTATTATTTTATAAATAACGGGGTTGTTCTCAGCCTTCATAACAGTTGATATTAAGAAGTATGTCATAAGTCTTTAGGTGGAAACTACTTCTGGAATCCTTAAACACTACGGAACTAGCTTTCGAATTTTAAAACTGCTTCCGTTATAGCGATAGATTAAAATAAGATGGTGTTAGCTAGTCAGGTGGACTTCGAATGAGGCCTAACACCGAGATAAGATAGTCAGTTCCTCAGTGGTTGAGGAATTCGGTAGAAGTGCGTTCCACCTTCAGCTTTATCTTTACTTTACATCAGGGGGCCAAGTCTGCTAACGTTAAGTCACAATCGTGTCTTAATCGTGTTACAGTTGTAGTGCTCTTTAAACACTAGTTACAACTTACAATAAATTATGACAGTATGATGTGATGTGAATGTAGTGTGTGATGTGACCATCAGTAGAAGGTATTGTGAAAACAGTAAGTACACATTTCTTGTAAAAGCATTACAACTGAACTACAATTGAAATACGATTGAGATACGATTGGGACTTAACGTTAGCAGACTTGGCCCCCAGGTGTGATGAAGGCTAAGTGCTACCACGTTGTGGATAAACAAAATCTGAAACTTCTATCAGGTTGTCTCAAACTACTAGCAGTGCGACCACCTCTTCGTCCGAAGGCCGAGGGAGGAGGGAAGCCAGCCCAGAGGCCGATAGACGAGACCTACATTTACCGAACTTGGATGGACATCTACCAGTCTATGATGTGCAATATGGGGTAAGCAATTGTGGATAAACAACGTGTTAATGAATAAGCGCAAAAACTCTTAGGTGGTTATGTGCTCATGCATATGACCAACTCTTACTATGGGCCAACTCAGCAACTCAACAATACAGTATTAACGTAGGGCAGAGGTACCCTTTGTGGCCACTTTAAGGACTTTTTGACTTTTAAGCACTAAGTACTAAATGGTCTTCGGTATTTAAGACACAAATTATATCTTAAATTATAGATAATTTATCTACCTTTAAAGGTACATTTTTCAAATTTATAAAAGTAAAATAGTTTTTTTTATATTACACACAATGTGTGAGAGGTACCAAATGTACCGGTTTTGGCCACTTACTGATAGTTAAACTTTTGTAAGTATTGCGAAAAATCAAAACCAAACCCAGGTAAAATCAATATATTCTAATGCGCTAGAAACCAGTCAATTGGAAAACAACAATTTAATTGTAAAAAACAAAGGTTTATAAAATATTTCATCCAAAACAAATTTCCTAAAATTTTCATACAAAACATTTTTTAAAACAGAAAATGGAATTTATTGAAAAAAAATCTTATGACATCAGGAATTCTAACGGTTGTTACTATTACCTTAAAATGCCTTATTTTAATTGCCTTTATCAAAAATGGCAAAAACTGTTTAGAAAACTTTTAGAGCAAAAAGTGGCCAAAACCGGTACAGTGGCCAAAACCGGTACGCCTGCCCTACAGTCAGCAAAAAAGCTTGTCATAAGAATGAAATTGTTACTAAAAACTTATTCGGTATAAACACACACGCCAGTAGTGGCGCCATTGGTGAGCACAAAAACGAAAGCCATCATTAGAAGCCTTTATATCAGTTTATCTACCATCTCACAACAAATTCTCATTTTCCTCTTTAAAGTCTCATCAAAATATATTTTCAAAAGAAAAAGCTCGATGCGTTGTCTTAATGGGCTTCAGTTTTCCTAGTTCAATTAATAAAGCTTTTTGTTCACGCGGCGCAGGATGACGGATCTGTGGTGAGTAATTATTTCCATCATATTCATTCATATGGATTCATAAGTACATATTTATTATGTCTAAGTGAATAAAGAATATTTTTATCTTTATCTTTATCCATCGTTTTTTGCAAAAATGGGTCCGACGTCGGAGCTGGAACAATAAAGCAACCTTTAATAGACTTATTTATGGCCCCGATTATTGGACGTGATTGAAGAGAATTAGAAAAGTTTTCGCGTTATATTGGGCTTGTAATGTTTTGATACAAATCAGGATTTCTGTTAGGACTGATGCTTTCATAAGATGTTTGTAAACATTTGTGCTTAATTTAACAAACGGATTTGTTTTGATACTATTTTCATCCATATTACAATTTATCCATGTAGGTATGTGACGTAATCTAAATCATTGATTTAGTACCTATACTTACCTACATAAATATTTCTAATGATATAAATTGTACACATACAATATATATATATATATATATATATACAAAAGAATATCAGAGATAAATAACTTTTATAAATAACAATACCAAGGCAATATTGTAAGAATAAGAATTTTTGTTTAATTTCATTCAAAAAGTTGGACAGTATTTTTAATATCTTTCCTCGTGTTTCGCCAGGAGTTCGACATAGTGATGACGAAAGTGAACGGTTCCCTTGGGTTTACCCTCCGGAAGGAAGACCACAGCGCCCTGGGACATTACGTGAGGGCTCTAGTCCGGGAGCCGGCACTCAGCGACGGGAGAATACAGCCAGGAGACAGGATTGTGGCGGTGAGATTACTCTTTGTGTTTCTGATATCCTGGTTGTTAGATATTGTAGATTACCTATCGTAGTATACCAGGGGGGCAACTGGCTAAACAATAAGGATATGGACATGGACTTCATTTGACATTTTAAGCCCACATTATTATGGGCATAATATGGCATACTATTTGTCTTGGTCACCCCTTGTGGAATATTTTTTTTGATCCGATACTCAGCGACCGACTTCTGTAGTCCAACGGAGGGTTTGTAATGTTTGTTTGTAAGTTGTGTTGTGTGTGATCTGTTGATTGACTAGCAACATTAGGCATATCGCTTAGTACACACTGATAGTTGATTGGATATCAGATAACGCCATAAACAGGTACTCTATTAAGTTAAGTTAAAACTGTACAAAAATCGATAGGTAGTGTTTGCAGGCGGATAGACGTCCTACGACAAATTTTCCCCTAAGAATACTATGGACTGGTAAAAGATATTAATACAATTTACAGCTTTTAAAATTATTACATGTTAGCTTGGCAATATTTCATCTTCAAAAGAAACCCTTTCCATTTTTCACTCTGAACCGTTTACGCCTCCTAATTTATCTTTGTTAGTTAATTATTTCAATACTAGCTGACCCGGCAAACGTTGTTTTGCCATAAAAATTTTATTGGACACGAACTTCGTATCAACTGCCTGACACAATGTCACTTATTAAAAAAAAAAAAGAAATCCTAAGCGGCAAAAATGTCAGTGATTACATACTCTTTGACATACCTTCTCTTTGGAAGCTGCTAAGAAATGAGAGTTGTGTGAAGTATGACAGCTTAACGGTTTTCTATACAAAATTACCATTATTATTTTATAATTTTCCTGGATACAAAGTACCCTATGTTACTCTCCAGCTCTCAAATTATCTCCTTACCGAAAATCTCGTCGATCCGTTGCTCCGTTTTGACGTGAAAGACGGACAAACAAACAAACAAACAAATAAACAAACAAACAAACACACTTTCACATTTATAATATTAGTATGGATTCATTACCCTTCACTGATTCTCTTCCGATGATTCATCTAAAAACAATGCAAACATCATCTCGCACAAAGGACGTTAAAATAAATGTTAGCACAAGAGTTCACGTCAACATACTACCCATTTACAATACAATACAATCAAAACATCTGAGTCAATAAACTTGTTAACAGTATCTTGCTTATGTGATACTTATCTACAACTATCAAGTAGCTATGGTAATCAATCGATAAGCAAACAAACGACGTACTTTCCGAGTCGTGCCGGATAATATTAATACTGTAGTGAAAAAGTTCAAACATTTGCAGAAGGTTGACGACATTTGCAAAAACAAATTGCTTAAAGAATTCTGCTATGTTTGCCGTACTTACACGTTAACGAATAAGACTCAGTATCGTATTAGTATACTTATATTTTATTAAATAGCTAGATTTTTTTTTAATTCACAACGGGGTAGCACTTAGCCTTCATCACACCTGATGATAAGTGGTGATAAGGCTGAAGGTGGAAGCGCACTACTCCCGGAATCCTCAATCACTGAGGAACTGGCTATCTTATCTTTAACTGACGGAACACAATAATGCTGAAAACATCATTGTTATGGCGTCAGACTTAGATAAGATGGTGGTAGCTAGCCAGGCGGACTAAGAACAAGTCCTACCACCAACCAAACCGAATACAATATGTACCCCCACTGGGAATCGAACCCGGGACCTCTGGGTCTGAAATCCGTGGTATGAACCACTAGACCACAGAGGCGGTATATTTGCTATTTGGCGGTATATTTGCGGATTTGCTAACTTTATGTTTTGATTTTTTCCGAAAGTAATTAATCTTCCTCAATTAGAGTAAAGTACTTGCAGGCTATTAAGTATTTAAATCCAAATCAATAAAGAGACTTTCAAGTAAACAAAACAGGGTGGGGTTCCGGTACCATTTAAAGGTGTTGAGCCGTAGAAGTTTACGATTTTTCATAGGTAAATTTGAATTTAAATAGTGAAAAAAATTGGAGAGAGAGTAGGTTCTTGAACTAATGAGAGATCGAGAGGGGCTAAACCGCCCGGCACAGCTAGTTCCACTTATATTATGTTGTATTTTTAATGAATATTTATCTCAAAAATTGCAGGTGAATGACACTCCCATGTCGAACATGTCTCACGCGGAGGCGGTGGCGTTTCTCCGCGCGTGCGGCTCAGAGGTGCGACTGCGACTTTATCGCGACAATGCCGCGACGCCGCTGTCGCCGATGTCGCCTAAGGAAGAGGCGCCTACCGACTCGGACGTGCCCATGAATATGAACAGGCCCAAACCCCCGCTAAGGTAACTGGGATAACACAATTAGCGTCAGTACATAGCCATAATTTACCTTAACCTGTACGTAATTATAAGACGTTGCTAAATGTCCCCAACACCGGGCTCTTCTACAATCGATACTGTATTATAAAAGTTATTGCATACAGACAATCAAATATTGCTTTCCAATAAAATATTGTTTTCCAATAAAATAAATTAATGTGACTAATGTCAAAAGAGGCGTTAAAAGAAATACCTGCCTAATTAACAGTTTTAACAAGTTGAAATATGTTTACGTCTAAAACAGTTCAAAAAGATTCACACAGATTTCACGGGAAATCTCGAAAGTAATGTTCCGCACTTTCGTTCCACTCTTACAAATGGTGCACGATCTCTATTATTATTAAAAGGTAATAATATTACTATACTTGATTTGAAAATAAATTGTTTCATTATTTTTGTTTGGAATTTGGTTACTCTCGCCGATCAGAAAATACTACTGCTAAAACTATACTAGAACTAGATTCTGCTTATAGAGGCACTAGAAGACTTCAGGTAGAGCCCAAATTTACGTATTTTTAGAGATCAAACCCAAGTCTGCTTTCTTATTTTTATTGAAGAGGTTGAGATTGTTAGTTTAGGGTCGGTCGACGGAGTTTCGATTAGACAAATGGATTTGTACGTTTGTATAGAGGGTTTTGTAACGGAAAGTCAAAATTAAGCTTGTTTTTCGACCTATTTCCTTGGACTATTAGTTTTGTTTTTTATTAACTTAAAAACTTATCCTACAAACGCAAATCCCCTACTCCAGGGCTGAAGCAGTGTCCATGCTGTGCGACTTAGCCGCGCGACGCCTCACCCCGGACACGGTGGACGGGTCGCGTTCTCCCTGCCTCTCCCCCCGCAAGTTCCGCAAGCTGACCAAGGAAAACAACCATTACGAACAACCGAGCGGTACGTATGAAAGGAACGCAACTTGAAAATGTATAAGCACATCTCAAATTGTCGCGCGCCGCGTAGTTACCTATAGCCCGATTCAAACATTTTGGGAATATGACAATGCGCAATACAAAATAATAGGCTATGTGACTGTTGTCAAATTGTTGATATTAAATAATAGCAATTAAGAATAACAAATGTGATAAAATAAATTCAAGATGGTTTTAAATCAAGCAAATTAAGTGTCTGTCGCTATCTCTTTCTCAAACAAAATTTTATATTCCGAGAGTATGGCGCTACTGTATAGTAACGTCACAAGACAGCTCTTCATCTCTAATTAAAACGTTTGAAGCTCTTTATTTCTGAAAATATTCAAGATGTTTGAAAATAATTGAAAATATTTAAAAATGAGGTTCCAGGGTACTCTAGAACGCATAGTGGCTAACTTCACGACCGCCATTAATATTTAATCGCACTGTAGGTACTTACTGGTAATTGAAATAAAACAGCTATTCTTCCAGCGATCGTAGCCCTTAAGGCTCCCACACAAAACTCCACAAAAAAATATGCGGCGAGCCATGCTAATAGAAATCTTTGTAAAATACTTGTACTTTGTAATCACGCATCGCAGATTTTTGCCATGCGATGCAAATTCGCAATTTTGTGTGGGAGCCCCAGGTCAGGAAAATAAAAAAGGCAAACTAAAAATTAAATGTGTTTTTAAAAAGCGCGTTTTATTCAGTGAAAGTTGTTTTCTTTCAATGAAAAATATATATTTCATAAATAACACCCTTCTTCTAGTAGTTTTCTTCTTACTTGGCCAACAGTTTTAATTTAAAAACACGTGATCATCTTTTATTAACATTTTATTTATGTTTCAAGATAGGTTTGGTAAGTTCTTATAAATATATGAAATTAAATTAAATTAAAGACATTTATTGACACATCATATAGCTTCTGCCGTCGAATTTGGCTGCACAGAATTCTACTTATCTACCGTAGTAAAGGTTTGGTAATAAATAGCCCGCCAAACACTCTGTATTAAGGTCTGCCTACACATGTCAGGGCCGTGGCCGGGCCGTGATCCATCCGCCAATCACTAGGACACGGCACTGGCACTGAAGCTCCGCCGTTAGTAATTGGCGGACGGATCACGGCCCGGCCACGGCCCTGATATGTGTAGGCAGTCCTTTAACATAAGCATAAAGGACTGCCTACATATATCAGGGCCGTAGCCGGGCCGTGACAGGGACGTGGCCGTGGCACCCGTGTCGGTATCATAATATCGCTTCAGTTGAGTGTGGTGAAACAACATTACATACGTCATGCCTTTGTTCAACATCTCGTCATTTCGGGCTCGTCGTCTCGGTTTTAAGAAAAAAATTACAAAAGACAAATAAAATATTCGCACATCGATATTTTTTTAGCGCCCTCCTGACGGATTACGTCCGGGTCACGGTCACGCCTCAGCACGTCACGGCGTCCGTCGGTCCGGACACTGAAGCTCCGCCGCTACCGCTAGTGATTGGTGGATAGCCTCCTGACGGATCACGGCCCGGTCACGGCCTTAATATTTGGAGGCAGTCTTTAATAGGAATTATTATAAACTAGCGGCCGCCCGCGGTTTCACCCGCGTGGTTACCGTTACCGTGGAAATAACTCGATAAAAAGTATCATATATGTTATTCCAGCCTATAATCTATCTCTGTTGCAAACTTTATTATATTTGTATTGTAGTTTATGCGTGAAAGAGTAACAAACATCCGTACATCCGTAAGCACAAACTTTCGCATTTATAATATTAGTAGGATTATTGTTACTTTTTTGGATTCACAATACAATTTATATTATTGAAAACTAGCTTTCCGCCCGCGGCTTCGCCCGCGTGGACTACACGACGTTATCCCGCGGGAATGTGATATTTTTCCGGGATAAAAAGTATTTGTTTGTTTGTTTTTATTTGTTGTGATTTTTGGTATGGGGATAGTTTGGGAGCAGGAGCCGGAATAACGTCGTGTAGTTCACGCGGGCGAAGCCGCGGGTGGAAGGCTATAGTTAATTAGTAATTAATCGTCTAGAGTTCATATTTGTTAAGAAGATTTATTTAACCAGTAAAGTAACTAATTAAAGTCACGTAATGAATTTAACTACCTCATAAAAGTAATAAAACTGTACGCCGTAAAAGATAATATGATAAAACGTTATGTTATGCTTATGACTTATGATAAGAATCGAACATAATTTAGATACTTGTAATATGCTACTATACGACCTGAATGATTATGCGTCTTTTAAATTACTCATTAGGTTCTACAATGAAAACGATAACACTCACAGATAGGTATGCTGCATCTAACGACCTCACAATATTTATTGCTTTTCCGACATGATATGCTATTAAGGTAACGAGCAGAACCGCCGTTTACCTCACTAATTACCAATCCGAGCACACTAAACACGATCTCGATCACCGCTAATATCGATCCCGTGCCCATTAAGTGTACTAATTAACGGGGACTCTCATTAAGTTTATATCGCACTTACCGCTTGAACACACGAAGCGAACTGTTCCAAACAGATGTGCCGAGTGCCAAAACGGTAGAGCACAGGGAAATGAGGGAACATTCCGATTGCACCACTGAGCGGCGCCCGCAACGCGCTCACACAGTGACACTTGCCAGCCCCACCGCCCCACCCGCTAGGAAACAAAAGCTAAGCTTGACAGGTGAGGAACGCTGTCGGCACATCGCCCATCGCTTCACACCCGCGCCGGACCCCGACACATAACTCGGACAGCACACAGTAGACAGTAGACCCAATACTTCGGTCATCGCCAAAGACAGCGTTACGACTATCAGAATCTCTTCCTCGTTCCTTCTGCACCACTTTCGTTCATTCATGATCGGCATATTGACTGTTCTGCACATAAATATCTCGAATGCATGAGCTCGTAAATGTCATGGTAACCCCATGCACTTGTTTCTCCTTACATGTCACCCTACTCCTTGTATTTGTTTCATTACTCATGAACCTATCCTCTCGATATTTATATGCAGAATGGATGTTCATTTCAAGTTTATTTATTTAATCACGATACGTTTCAGTTCCTCCGCATGGGTACGAATTGAACAATCTTGACAATGACGCGTTGGATGCGCCCAATTTGTACCAGGAAGACATGAGTCGGCAGAGGTATACGGAACCGGCCTTTCCAGTAGACTCTGATGAGCCAGTGTCGATGCCCGCCGAACTGTCGAGCGATGAGGCTCGGTTTAAGCACACGAACCCAGCTTACCAAAGCGCGGTGCTACACACGAGTAACGACAGCGATGGAAACAAGGATGAGAGTGAGTAACTGCGTCATCCATCTTTTTTAAACCATTAATTCTTTTTTGTGTTTAGTTCTGGACTTTTGCATATGGCAGACAGCTGAATAAACCTCAGGCCGATGATCAACATTCAATTAATTAACTATTTTATTTAGTCACAAGCCAGTAGATTGTGTTTGGCAGTGGAGTTTAATTGCTAAAATGAAGTTTTTTTATGAAAGTTGTGTTTTGACATTCATCTCGTATCACACTACCAAAACCGGTTAAATATATTAGTAATCACATCACTTGTCAACCACCTCCATTTCTTGTGTTGGTACTCTTGAACTCATGTTAAATATCTATAATAATCATACTTTTATTTTCCATTAACTCGCTCCTTCATTCATCTCATAGACAATGGCTTGAAGAAATGGAAAGGAGTCGCGTTGTCCCCAGATAACGAGCGGAGACTGGTAGAGCCTCCGCTCCCGCCGCTGCCGCCGCCGCCGCTCATCAAGGAAGAACCCGTCCAGAAGGAGAACGTTAATCCTCACCCGGCGAATGAAGAGCCAAGCACAGAACCTACGGTAAGCCTTTTCTAGACGGCCTCCTAACCGTCACGAACAGCTTGCTTAGAAAGGAACTTTATCGTCCTATTGATTGTTGTAAGAGCTGTCCCTATATATGCTAAGTTACTCTATGGAGCTGACTTACGGCCACAATTAATAATCATCCACAGATAGAGACAGATAGGCATGATCCAGATTAGTTGCTAGGCAACGCCTAGCAACACCCAAGCAACTGTCGATATTTCTATTTCTATATCAAACGTTGCATTGCAACTAATCTGGATCATGCCTATCCCTATCTGTGGATTGATTATTAATTCTGGCCGTTAGAGTAAATTCCAAAAACGGCGCGGCGTCTTTTGAAATCATGGAATATGTCAGGGCTTTCCAAACTGTGCGTCTCGACGTCCTGGAGCATCGCGACATACTCCCAGTGGGGCGTCGCGATCTAATAACACTATGTGACTGTCTTGAAGCTCAGTTTCTTTTTACAATTAATTGTTGTTTTACAATTTAGTATTATATTGTTACTGCAAATACAAACTTAGCTCCGTTTTAAGAGCAACGTCCAGAAAACCAAGCACATCCTTGTCATAAGTAGCCACCCAAAACAATTAAATGAATATCCCTTTCCATTGTAGTTCTTGTTTGACTAAATTGAACCAAAAATATAGCTTAAAACTACTTGAAAAGGTTTTGGCCCATAAAACAGATGTTTTATTGCATTCGGCCGCTGTGTTCTGAAGTAAGCATATACAGGGTGCCTACCATCAGAATTCAGAATAGGTTCCTAAAATGAATTGCTTTATTTCGTACCATAACCTTCTTAAAACTGATTCAGTTGATTCACATTCAGCAAATGAATTGCTGAATGTGAATGAACGAAAGATTTGTGTACTTATTTCTTCTACCAGTCTCTTTTACTCGGTTCTGTCATGCCCGGAGAGTGAGATGGATGGGTATAGCCTGGAGGTGTCATGTTAGTTCGACCGAGTTATAAGTCAAATAAGAGTTCATGACAGCTAAGCGGTTGTGACATGTCGCTGAATCGCTTGTCATTGACGCAATAGAATCGTGGTACGAATAAGCGAAGCAGATCAGTTTACGTCCTAAACAAAACCGCAATAAGAGTTGATGGTAGACACCCAGGACGCGAGCAATTGACCATCCGATCGGGATCTCCCGCTAAGTAAGTAACGCATAATCACACCTTGCTTGAAGCAAGTGAGCGGTTAACAAAAACGTCGGGGGGCGTCGCAAACAAATGGCGATTTCCCAAAGACGTCACAGTAAAAAAAACTTAGTTAACCCCTGGAATATGTAATTTAGGAAACTCCTAAATAAACCTAGCCTTGCCTTCTGAACGGTGTAATTTTTGTGCGGTTAAGTAATTTTGTGGCCTTTGTATTAAAAACTACAGATGCCAACCCTAGAATGCATGAATAATGGTTTTCTAATTAAATGATTTCAGATAGTGACGGTGGAATTGAACCGGGGATGGAACAGCCGGCTAGGGTTCAGCGTGCAGAGTCACCCCGAGTCGGGCCAAAGCTACATCTCGGCGGTGTACAGCGATAGCGTGGCCGCGCGCGACGGCCGCCTGCGTCGCGGGGACGTCATACTGCAGGTAAAATTCTTCTTCTTCTTTTTTCGTGTCGTGAATGATGACAAAGCAGATGATGATGACAAATATGACAATGCCCAACAGACAGCGGTTTTAACTGCCCCGGCCGTCGCGTCTCGCGAGTCCCGGTGTCTTGCTTCCAGCGCAATTTATAACGGATGCGCTGGAAGCAAGAGAGAGCGTGGTATCGACAGATCTCTCAACAGCCTTCGACTCCATAAGCCGATGTCCTTAATAACATCATCAAACTTATCGAGAATTACTTGAGCGGTCGCAAAGCCTTTGGACGCTTCAGAACCACCAACGGCGAAGAGAAACTGGTACCACACGGAGTCCCCCAGTAGGTCTCTATGCTGGGCCCGATAATTTTGAACCTTTATGTACACGAAATGGGACGATATTCGCGGACTCAAACTCTCTCAATACGCCGTTATTTTTTCCATTATCAACAGAGCTCCCGATCCAAACTCCGTGACACCGTCATTCACTACTACCGTCGTTGGGGGCTAAATAAATGTAACGTAGACAAAACGGAGTTTGCCATGTTCACTCACAAGAGAAAATACGTTCGGGCGCTCGGTTCGCGCCTATGCTATACAATTTGTATGAAAATAAATAAACAATAGTCGAAAGAAAAACTTTAGAGAAGTGTCTCTAAATCGACGAAGGTATAGAGGTACATAATTTTCAATTAGTTATCTGTGTTTTCAATGCAAAAAATACATGTAACCTTTTCTTTGTTTCAGGTCAATGACGAAAATGTGACGTCAATGAAAACACCAGAGGTTATAGACTTACTACGGATACTACGAGGCTCCATCTGCATAACGGTGCTCAGACCGCCCAATGCACAATAAACTAACTACGTACACCACTTATCATATAGGCAGCTTAGAATACAATATGGAATGGAATGGCACAACAGATTATATTATAATAAAACTAGAGACCATGAAATTTATATTCGATGAAAATTGGATAGAGCCTTAAATAGAAAATCGGAATGGATATAAACTACAGTTGTAAATAAAATAGTTTAAATATATAATTAACACTCTTTCGATTTTCTAAGTAAGACTACTATAATAATGTAGGTACTTACTACATTGTAAAAATGCTATAAGTATATGAATAATTCTGTTTGCCTTAGATCTTATGAAGTTTAAAGAAATTTAGAATCACGAAAATATTACGTACAATTTTAATTTTGAACTCTGTGTAATTAAACCTACTATTCTAAGTAACTTTTCGTAAACAGCACAATTCTAGTACCTTACGTTTTACTTTATCAAACACAAAGTATTTTACATCGTTGATGACCAGTGAAATAAATGATTATTAGCCAATCCAGCCATCATGTCGGTATTTTCAAAAAGTTTGCTAATCACACTAAATAGATTTTTTGTTAGTACACTGTATCCTTTATGCATTAAAACTATTCCTCGTTAAACGAAGAACTTTATGGTAACTATGAATTACGAATCGAAAAAATGAACCTTGTTATGGAACAGACAATTTTTATTTTGAAAAATTAAGATATAAGCCTGAAATCGTTGAAAATATTGTATTAATTTAATTCGTTTTTTAATTCATTAGGGGGTATTGTGTGAGTAAGGGATGTTCATGTTGTGATTGATAAAGTAGGACGAACTTAAAGTTATATGTAATGTTACAAGTTACAACTTACACAGTGCTTATTTACTAGCTCGAACACAGCACAATGTCGATTGTTTTCTTGCCTAAACGTACACATTTAATAAGTAGGTACACTTTTAATACCTCTAATTTTACAAATCTACGGTTCCGATACATGAAGATGAATAAAGTGACAATAAAGTTTAAAAAATCATGGATGCTACATTTTATGAATAAGATTACCATGATTAAAATCATTCGGGGCATTTTTATCTTCTATAAGTAGTACCTATAATGTTGTACCTAAGTATCTTTCTGCTGATTCTGATAAATCGGTAATAAAAAAAACTAATTTTGAAGCCTAATATTTTTCCTAATTACCTACATAAACATACTTTCTAAATGCCCCGGATGTCATTAACAAGAGATAAGATCGCATTAACAATATAAAGTAACTTCTGAAGTTCCTAAAAATGTAAGTGACTCATAAATATAAAATACAATATTAAATCTTTCATAAAAAAATCTAAGTATTTTACAACGGAGTTACCTAAGTAATGTTAGTAATTAATAACGGAATTGATCTCTATAGAAATCTCAACGGATTTAAGTGAATGGGTTAAGTGTTAAAAAAAGTATAAATAATAAGTAATATTCGCCTGTCTCACTCACCCGACCAATAACCGCAACGAAAAATAGAAGATTTTATTTTCTTGAAGTACAATAAATCCACAAGTGGATTTGCATGCCTGAAAATTAATTGAAATTACGTTTCCTCCGTGTATTTGAAGCATGAGCATATTATATAATTATGTCGCAGGCGGATAGTTGTACCCGCCGGATAGTTGTATCCGCCGGATAGTTGTAGCCGCCGGATAGTTAAATATGGCGGCAACAATTTGAAAAATTGAGTTTATATATGTCCTACGCAGAAAATTAAATTCGGTTAGGTTAGGTTATTGTAGTGATCAAGCGAATGAGGAGCCCCGCGAAGCGGGTCTCCATCAACTTATGGGAAGATAAATAGCTTACGGATAAAATGATCGGCCTAGGCGTTTAATTAAAGGCTGATTTAACAATTTGGCTGCGACATATATATTACAGTTATTGATACCGTATATGCTGATAGATAAGGTCTGCACTTCCCTAAAGAGGACAAATACGAAGATGTATGAAGGAATGCGGAAGAGGGAACTTTTCTAAAAGTGGGGGGTAAGGACCTGCCATATTGCGTAAAGTAAGGCAACTAGCAACATAACAACTAATATTACTACTTCCTTACTTAGATAATGGATAAAACTAAATTGGTAGTATATTCCCCGTTTACTCAAATTGTTTGTTGTCAAAATTCAATATGACACTTGTATGTTCCGTCGCAACGCGTAGGTACTCCCCAAATTCATAAAATCGTAGGTTAGTAAAAGTAAGATTACATAACAGACAATTTTAAAGCAAATCAATAGTAGTTTCTTACAATTGCTGTTGAATTCAAAAGCTCAACATATAATTCATTTTCAGACATCAAATCGTATCATGTAACATAGCACGTATTTTAACCATTTAACATATGAATAATAAATAGTATTACTTACTGCAAAGTTATTGTTGTAGAATTATATTTGTAAAGAGGTATAGCATTCCAAAAGTTAACATGTATATAGTTAATGTGTATTAAAAGACGGTATGTAAGTAAAGTAAGTAGAGGTTGCTTAAAGGAAAATATGATTGAATAGATATCTGAAGCTCATTGTGCAAGCTTTGTCTATTTCACTGAAACAATCTAAAAAAATATAAGAATTTAAAAATTCGGAAAAACTTCGGTGTTCCTTATTTCATCTCCAAAGAGCGATTGTCGTTTATTGTTATCAAATCACATTATATAATTACCTATTTCTAATTAAAATTCAAGCCATATTTACCTGAATATCTGAAGAAGATACCTTTAGTGTTATAATAACAGAAAAATTGTTAAAGAAATTGGTTGGTACTACTAAATTAAGTCAAACACAGTATTTTCTCTTAATAGTTAAACTATTTTCATATTGTCCCACTTAAATTTGCCTACTACTACACTTAAGAAGATTTACATAAAATCTTCCGAACTTACTATAGTTAAATTACCTACTTAATATAAATACATTTTAAAAACATTGTATGCTATACTTTCTTATAGGCACCAATTTAATAATTCTAGTCAAAATTGTTATTTCAATTATTGAAGTCGTCACAGTCCTCGAAAAGTATAATAATTGAAAATTAAGGGAATAAATTAAGGTAGAGCATATAGGTAAAAAAGTACATAACAACATAATTTCCCTATTATTAGTAACATTTTGTTATCACTTAAAAGATTTTATCGACAAATCAACTGATAAAAATTATATTTTAATAAATAAATGAATATTAGTTTAAGATAAATTAGCGTAGAAATAAAAGATCTTTACACAATTAAATTACCTAAACGAATCAAACAACTGATATTCTAAAGTTATTGTGATGGATTTATGTTAGTTTTACTGTGTATTGTAAATTTTAGGCATATTGTGGGAATGGCGAAGATTAAAGTTTACATAAAGGTGTGTCCTGTAGACCTAGCATGACATGCGCACCATGAGATAATTTTGACGTCTCACAAATGCGAAAGCGTGTGTTACTGTCTCGCTTATTTAGTGTTAAATGAACGAGACAAACGTTGACAGCCACAAAAGAGTCGACAAATTTTCTCGTGGTGCGCATGTTAGGGTTTACGTATAATTTTATCTCAGGCTTAGCATTTTATATGAGTTTAAACGCTGTAAATAGCAATTGTGTAGATACTATTAACAGCTTGCCTTTCGATCTCTTATTACAGCCAGTTTTCTTTTCATATAGGTACATCGTTAAACATTCATAACTACATACGGCTGTTTAGTCTCATATAAAACATTCACAGCCGCTGCGATACATCTGGACACATCATATAATGTACATGTTTGGTACTATTTCGGGTGCATATGACCAGGCCCAGAACTTAACTTAAATGTGTTTTAGAAGTACAATATTGTTTTGTATCTTGCCTGTGTGCTGTTTAAAATTTATATTTTTGGTATTTTATTCCAATAACCAATATTCGAGTGTCTTTTAACATAAGCAAGCAATCAATTACCTCACTTTTAAAGGTAGCTATAGATAATCATTGTCTGCATAATATGTAGGTACAGTTAAAAATTCTGTTTAGATCACAAAATAATAATTCCATATAAATACTTACCTAAATATGAAATGACAAATCACCTGGTACTCAATATATTATGAATCGGCTAATATTAAAAAAAAGCTATGAAATAAGAAATTTAATCTAAGCAACGGTTTAAATTCAAACAATTTATGTTAGGCCTGAGTTCACCAACAGTCAATTACGTTAACCGTGGGTTAACCCATACGAACACCAATCACGCGCGTTAACCAACCAACAAACGAACGCTTAACGGTTACGTTTGGTGAACTCAAGCCTTAGTCATTAAACGACGAATTAATGCATAAATACTACTGGAGGGTTAATAGTGCTCGTTATGTGAAAAGCTTAATGTGTTTATTTGATAAAAGAAGATCATAAAAATAATAAATTTCAAGGAATCTCAGAATTTATATCGCTAGCAATAATGACTTGTTTTATTCAATTGAATTTTTATATTATCATGATTAGTAATACTTTTTTTATATTGTTGGTAAGGAAAGAAATCAAGTATTTATTGTTCTAGGCTTTCTTTTATAATAAGTTGTGTAGTAAGAAATGAATTGATTTATGGTGCTGAGTAAGGCGTATCCACATTGTAAACTAGTCTTGTCTAAGAGTCTGGGCCGAAGTCTTTCCGCTAAGTTAAGATAACGCGACAGTCATAGAGTATTGGAATGTATGATATACTTAAATAAATATATGATATAAATAAATAAATTACGATTTAAATTCTACGTGTGTTTCCTTTTATTCGTACTCTGAAACTCGTTGTTAGGAAAATTAAAAGGCTGAGAAAAGTGGCAGCCTCGTAACATTAAGGATATAGCATAGGTAAAAAAAATATCGTCGATGGCCGTTGCTTGCACAAGCGAGGGGGTGCTGGGATCGGTAAGACACTGGCCGCGGCACTCTCGTAGACTGAGAAATACGTGTAGACGCGGCATGCAGCGCGCATTCTATTTACATCTAAAATATCACCTATGTGCGCTTTTACAAAGGAAATTATATTATGTAGAATACAAGAAGAATTATTATGAATAAATATGTAGTTTAAAAAACTATAAAAACACACTTTTATAGGAGAACAGACTAAAAGTACAAAATAACCGTCTATTCAGTAACTGAAATTAAAAAGCGTGGTGCGCGTTGTCAATATTAAGTACTTGAATGCATGCAAAGGGCGCACCACGCTTTTAAATTTCAGTTACTGAATAGACGGTTATTTTGTACTTTTAGTCTGTTCTCCTATAAAAGTGTGTTTTTATAGTTTTTTAAACTACCTATTTATTTTTTACTTTTTAGTTTAACAAATGCCAAGCTACGAATAGGGATAGTAATCGATTTCACAGTCCATTCATGTAGACACATGTCTACCCACCCCGTAAACATTATAACTCAAAGGCGTGATTGTATGTATTTAGTTTTACAAATTCAAGTGGAGTCTATTAGTTACCAGATGCGCGAGCCGAACCCTTACTTCCTCCTTGCTCCATCATCAGACCCTCACCACCAAGTGTAGCGAATAGGTCTCATCAGAACGAAACAAATGAGCCCAAACTCGAGGGGTTTCCTAGTGGTAATTAAGGAGTGCCACTGACTTCCTCCCTGCTCCATCATCAACCCTCACCATTAAGTGTAGCGAATAGGTCTTATCAGAACGAAACAAATGAGCCAGAACTCGAGGTGTTTCCTATTGGTCATTAAGGAGTGCCACTGGCTTCCTCCCTGTTCCATCATCAGACCCTCACCACCAAGTGCAGCTCATAAGTCTCGTCAGAACGAAACAACGGAGCCTAAACTCGAGGGGTTTCCTAGCGGTCATTAAGAAGTGCCACTGGCTTCCTCCCTGCTCCATCATCAGACCCTCATTATTAAGTGTAGCGAATAGGTCTCATCAGAACAAAACAAATGAGCCTAAACTCGAGGGGTTTCCTAGCAGCCATTGAAGAGTTCTATTGCCCATCTCTTGACTCCATCATCAGATCAGCTCGATGGTAGCAAATTATTGTATTGTCATCGGATTCATATAGACTTGCAAAGTTTCAAATCAATACGACAATTAGAAGTAGGTTAAAATTGAATTCCAAGATTTTCTTACATTGTGACTTAGTTACAAGTGAAGCTAATAAAAGTGTGGTAATATTTATTGTAAACGTCGTCGGTTTGTAGGAAGAGTAGATCTAAGATATTATTCGTATGTAGTAAAAAAAGGTTTTTTTAACAAAGATAGTCACTTCAAACGATTCTTCAAAATGCAGAACACAGCAGCAGCTATTTATATTTATTTTCTATCTCTAGATCATTTCGATAATAATAGGTCTTTACATATGAAATTGCCGTTTTTTTGTTTTGTACATATAACTTAACAACTTTTATAATATTAGAAATATATAATTTCTTTAATATTGCGTTACATTAAGACCGTATCGAGCAACTTTTGATAATTTAATAACCACGATATTTGATTATTGACATAGAAAAAACTTATTCCGAAAGTTACGACTATTTTTGTTTCCAGAATTTCGTACTTTATTAGTTGTAACTTAGTGAAAAAAAATTTTTTTCTCTTAACGAATGTGTCACTTAGTAGTTAAAATGTCCATAAATACGTGTGTAAAATTTTGTAAATTTACATAATATTAGTCGTTAAATAATAACAAAAACGTTAGTATGGAAAAAAAAATAATTACAGAAATCTCCATACAAAACGGCAATTTCATAGGTAAAGACCTATTATATCCATTATCGAAATGATCTTCGCAGGCAAAACTACAACATTTGCTACAAATTACACTGAAAAAATAAATAATGTATACTGCTCTAACCAGTAGGTACATTTTCAGATTTATTCCAATCAAATTAATAAAACTTATAATTTAATATGAAAAAATATAAATAACTCATACTAGCCCATTTACAAAATAAATCTACTAAGTTAATCAATATTTAAATAAGTATACCGTTTATATAAAATCACGCTATCAATCTATAATATAAATCAATATATAAAAAAACACTTAAATAAAAATTTTGTTTAAGTACAAAAAACTAAAATTAAATACATATTATTCCAATACCAAAAATGATAATATCAAATAATACAATAACTTGTGTCATTGAAAATTGGAAGCAACGATCACTTACACCCAGATACAAGAAAATATCTAAAAGTTAGTTTTAGACATTTACCCGTCCGAGAATTGAACCCGGGACCTCAGAGATAGTGGCACCTAGAAAACCGGTGCGTACACCAATCGGCCACGGAGATCGTCGAATTTGTTTAAACAAAATGTAGCGCAACTGAAATAATTGATACTTTGTTTGCTTGCTTGCTTGTAAACTTGCCACGTAAGGTTATAAAACAGCCACTTTAAAAATACCTTTTTTCATTACTCATTTTAATATATCTTTATTTTTCACTGTCACTATTTTTCGCCATGTACGCATCATATCCCTTGTGCTCTAAAAATGGGTAAAAAACGTAAAAACTTGCCTAACGTCAGGTTCTTTTTTCTGTTTAAATATTATGCGATATGCTGAAATATTTGTACTAATTAAAAATTTAAACCGAAGCGACAGCAACACAACTATATGTAAAAAAATTGTCATATTCATTAACATGAATCTCAAGACAATTTTGTGGTATGTGTGACATGACAACCAAAGGCGACAGCAAAAAAGACAATAATGGGTGCATCCATTGCATTGTAAAGTGATTGACTGATATTCGGAAAATTCTAAACAGTTAAACAATGTTTATTAAATTAGTCGCGTGAATTGAGTGAACTCACAAAGGTAGTTTTATAATGTGGGTGGTTATAGTACTTGAATAAAATTTTGTGTGAATAGATTCACCCAGAAGATGCCTATTCACTTGCGACTTTAAGAGGTTTGGGTTGTAGGTACTCGGGCAAACAGAAGCCGGCAGGGTATTCCAGGCACGATGAAGGAGTACTTAATTCTCTGAGCGTGAGTTTAAAGGAGAGGGCGGAATGAGGTTATGCAACTCAGATGCACACTCATTAAAGGATATCTGACAAGTGACTCAGGGGATGAAACTCATAGCTGAAGTCCCCCATCGACAGTATCGGAGTGCTTATTCGCCAGGCCAGATAAAGAGGTACGCACTGTGTATCAGACTAACACCAGTAAGATAGAAATCCTTACTACCGAACTTAGTAACTGTACGGTCACTTCAGTCTACAAACCTCCCAATGCACCGTATTATTCAGCTGTCCGCCGAACTTTAACGCCCATCCGGTTAGATTCGTCCTTGGTAATTTTAATAGCCATAGCGAGAACTGGGGATACAGAACCAGTGATGACAACGGAGTGAAGGTTGAAGAATGGGTTGATGGACACATACCTACTATCTTTGATCCATGATCCAAAACTTCCGTCATCATTCAACAGCGGTCGCTGGAAAAGGGGTTAAAACCCTGCTCTAATCTTTGCCAGTGATCACATAGATCACGGGTGCGTGAAGACAGTAAGTGGTGCAAATTATGTGCCAGGCCTTACGACCTGAAGGATAAAATAATAAAATAAAATAAAAAATATCTTTATTCAACTTGACTTAAGAAATAAGCTCTTTTGAATCGTCAATATTTTCGTTCAAGACTTTTTTAACTGATAAGAAGAATAGGAGCAATAAACTTATCAGCTTTAATAATTGGAGTAACGATATTTCCAAAGATTTATATCGTTAACTTTTACAACTTTTCATTATAATATTACATTAGTTCAGCTAAGGTTATGTGTTACATCAAATCCATGCATTACGGTCTTTCAAATAGTCGTCTACTTTATAATATCCTTTGACTTTTGAATTTGTGCAAAGGCAGCTCTACTAAATTCTGTGGAACTTTATTAAAACTAGCTACACTTTTCCCCAAAAACGAACTTCTTGTTTTTTCAAGTCGAATCCTTGGAACGGCAATCTTATTTTTATTTCTTGTTTTGAATTGATGTATATTGCTACGCTTTACAAATGTATAAATAAATAAATAATAAATAAATAACTTCTTACAATCACACCAATTATCTAAGCCCATGTTAATTTCATTAAGAAACTGTATCATGGAAAACTTGATAACGGATAAATATATACTTAAATACTTTTTGTTTGTAAATACATACTTAATATACATAGTAAACACCCAGACCAAGACAAATAGACATGTTCATGCACACAAATATTTGTCTTGTTCGGGAATTGAACCCGAGACCTCTGGCGCAGAAGGTGGGTAGCCTACCCCTGCGCCAAATCGGTCGTCGACTGACGACCGTATGATGTATTGAGATACTTCTTCACTTATAACATATTCTCATATATGTATTGTCCTGCAACAGTTAATATGTTGATTTCTTTTAAAGAATCTCTTGGCCGAAGTTTGTATATGGCGCGAATAGCTCTTTTCTGAAGCACAAAAATACTTTCGGTTAGCTGCTGAACCCCAAAGTAATAGGCCGTAGGACAATACACTCTGAAAATAGCTAAAATAGATTAACCTTGCCGTTTCAATATCGGTTAAGAGCCTTATTTCTTTAACAGCAAATGCCGCAGAACTGAGTCTACCGGCCAAGGCTTCAATGTGAGGCTCCCATTGAAGTCGATAATCTAATGTTATATCTAAAAATTTAGTACTGTTAATTAATTCTACTATATTGTCATCCAATTTTATGTGAATATCAACCTGTCTTACATTTGGCAGGGATTTTTTTACACATTTTGTTTTTTTCGAGTTTAATGATAGATTAATTGATGGTACCACGGCAAAAAGAAATTGCCACAGTACCATCAATGGTACTGTGTAATGGTACCATGGTAAAGGAATGGATTATTGCTATGAAACCAATGCGCAACTTTCGATAAAGTACTATTTACTTCGTCAGAACAATTATTACCTCTGTCAACTTTAAAGACTAGAGGAAGTGTCATCAGCAAATAGCACTGTCTCGCATAAATTCTTTGCTTAAAAAGGAAGGTCATTTATATAAATTAAAAACAGCAAAAGGGAGCAGTATTGACCCCTGGGGTACGCCCATGTTGATAGGGGCTCCAGTAGACTCAGTTTTGTTGATAACTTCTTTCTGTGTTCTTTCACATAGATATGATTGCATAAGGCTAACCGATTTATCATAGACACCATAATGTTTTAATTTCCTTAAAAGCGTTTGGTGTTTAACACAATCGAAAGCTTTGGAGAGGTCTCAATAAATACCAACTACATCTCGCTTGCTCTCCCAAGCATCAAATATATGTTTTTAAATATAATATGATAGGATGACATACCAAGACCAGTATGAATTAGATCTCATCTCACAGGACACCATAGATTTTGGGAATGAATTGCTAGAAGCCATATCCGAAACAACGAGAGAAAAGTGGAACAAGCTAATCGAAGGCGTAGATATGACGCATAAAAGCAAGAAGGCATGGTGTTTTATAAGGAAACTAAATAATGATCCTAAAATCGCTGATCGTCATTCCAATGTGACCACAAACCAGATCGCTCACCACTTACTCCAAAATGGGAAAGCTTCCACGAAAAGTCTCCAGAAGAAATTTACACGAGACCTTGGTAAAGAGGTTAACCACTTGGACGAGGCTTTTACAGAAACAGAGCTCAAGTTTGCCCTTGATAAGCTCAAAGAAGGTAAAGTCGCTGGCTTTGACAACATCAGGGTCGAGCAGCTGAAACGGTTTGATTTCGTACTACTTATACAAAACTGTCATTTCTTCCATGGCCGCTTCCAAAGGGTATGTAATCTAATCACTGACGTTTTAGCCACCTACTTTTAATAAATGACATTTGTGGCAGAGAGTATATATAAAACTTCTTCGAGATTATTTATTTTTATTTGATTATTATCTTTGATATAATATGTTAGTCAGTTTAAAGTTAGCCCGCCATTTGTTTATACTTTATGCAATGAAATTTAAATAATGAAATAAATATTCCTCCTTCGGAAGTACTTGTACCTATGCAATATTTCATTAGAGTATCAAAAATTTTACTCCGACTATGCAAGTCTCCTTACAGAACTCCGCAAACTTATCTGACGCGGTGGTTAAATTTGAGAGTTAAAACTGTCAATACAGCTGACAGACTTTTCATTCTTTTTTATTGCTACTGGCGCCTCAACCATCGGTTTTAGATATTGTTGTGGGGATTTCGATTTCGAATTTCAAAACCGCGAGAGCATTTCTTGCAAGAAATTGTATGCATGCTCTATTTTGTACTAATAATGGATAAGAGAATCAGTAATAAAAATGTTTTGAACCCGAAATTTACACAAAATGTTGCGGTTTATGTTCCTCACTCAAACGAAAGAAGCTGGACTTCTCACAGTCTCATGAAATTGATGTAATGGCGATATTAGATCAACTAGGTATATAAAATTCTTACGTCGGTTTTATTTCAAGAATTGCTTTTACATTATGTCTCTGTAAAAAACTTTTCAACAAGCGAATTTCTTATTTCTTGATGCAATTTTTTACACCTACCTATCTTAACTTTCTCACATTTTCAATTTTGAGGAACCTAAAACGAACATAAATTTAATATACAGTAGTAGAAGTTAGAAACATAGACTAATTATGTACCTACAACACAACAAAATATTGGTACTCAAATAGGTACAACTTTTATGGGCTCTTAAGTATCTTAGGCAATATTATCCGACACTTTTATTTCAAACTATTGATGTTTTCTTTAGGTAATGAGTAAAATAACTTGTCCTAGGTTCCATAGGTCTATGGTTATGCAATAAATGGCAAAGCACTCATCTATACCCAATCCTGAAGCGCTATTTCAATATTTCCTAGCAAAATAAGCATCATTGAAAAAAACTAGGATCCTAGTGTGAGTTTTTTTTTTCAATTTTGGCGCAATCGGAACGATACAGTCTCCACGTCCAAACGCCGCCAATGCCAGGCGGAGACTGAATAATTATGCTGCGAAACGGTGCACGATGCGTTTTGGGATACTAGTTATTGACTATAAATATAACAAAAAAAATTTTAGTAACTTCCCTAGATATGTCTAAGAACTACTTACACAAAAAAAGTTAGCTTGATTACTCAACTAGTTATTGAGATAATTGAGTTTAAGACGGAAAAAAGGGGTCTTGAAAATATTTTTTTTTAGTACATTGTATTTATTTGATTCAAATAAATTTTAGTAATTTCCCTTCATAAAGAAAAGATCTATCACATATAATATTTTGGAAGGCCTAGCAATGATACTTTGTCAGGAAATTTAATTTAAAAACATTGAAAATTCTGAGTTTGATCGCCGCAATAGCCTTAAAGGAACA
Source organism: Crambus lathoniellus (assembly GCA_949710035.1). Taxonomy (NCBI): domain Eukaryota; kingdom Metazoa; phylum Arthropoda; class Insecta; order Lepidoptera; family Crambidae; genus Crambus; species Crambus lathoniellus. The sequence goes on from OX453306.1 coordinate 23,977,896, forward strand.
TCACCTCTTAAGATGCCGGCGACGGGTCAGCGAAAATGAGCCTCCCATACAAACGAAATACCAAATTATTTAAAAGGTGAGCTTTTTTTCTGTACTTGGGATGTTATTCAGAGACAACATTTACCAAGGTCCCTATTAAAATAAGAAAACAAAATACTTACCCAATCACTACATCATCATCATCAGCCATTTAATGTCCCCACTGCTGGGGCACTGGCCTTCCTTATGGATGAATAAGGAGAATGAGCCATGACCCACCACGCGGGCTCAGTGCGGATTGGTGGGTATTAACGACTGCAAGTGCAGCCGGGACCAACGGCTTAACGTGCCTTCCGAAGCACGGAGGAGCTCGAGATGAAAAGTTTTTGGTCACCCATCCCGTGACCGACCATTGCGAACGTTGCTTAACCTCAACGATCGCAGGCCAAGCGCGCTATTCACTGCGCCACGGGCTCCTCCAAATCACTACATAGTATAAAACAAAGTCGCTTTCTCTGTCCCTATGTCCCTTTGTATGCTTAAATCTTTGAAACTACGCAACGGATTTTGATGCGTTTTTTTAATAGATAGAGTGATTCAAGAGGAAGGTTCATATGTACTTTTTATCCCGATATTCCCACGGGAACGGGAACCACGCGGGTGAAACCGCGGGCGGCCGCTAGTTAAAAATAAATGCGAATTGCATTTATTGGGTAGATATTTTGGACATACCTAGATAAATACTGTCTTAATCCAAATAACATCACAAGTACAGAAAATAATGCTCTAATTTCAAATCATTTTGCTATTAGGTACGTTTGTATAGGAGACTGACGCGTCGTAGGCCTCTTAAAATTCATTGAGGATTCCGGGAGTAGTGCGCTTCCACCTTCAGCCTTATTGTTGAACCTACGAGTTTATCATTGACGACCGATTTGGCGCAGGGGTAGGCTACCCACCTTCTGCGCCAGTGGTCTCGGGTTCGATTCCCGAACAAGACAAATATTTGTGTGCATGAACATGTCTATTTGTCTTGGTCTGGGCGTTTTCTATGTATATAAAGTATGTATTTACAAACAAAAAAAGTTTTTAAGTAGGTATATATTTATCCGTTATCAAGTTTTCCATGATACAGTTTCTTAATGAAATTAAAATGGGCTTAGATAATTGGTGTGAATGTAAGAAGTTATTTCTTTATTTATTTATTATTATCATACCATGGATACCACGCACTCTGGCCACAAAAGTAACTACTGTATTTTATACTTTAAAAATATAGTTGTTATGTCACATTGACTAATAAAAGACCATCAATCTATCAGCCGTATTATTTTACAGGTCACACTGGAGAGCGGCCAAGCGCGTTCTAAGGTATTTGAAAGCCACTAGAGACCTCGCCCTTACCTTTACTAAGGATCAAAGTCAGCTTGTTGGATACGCTGATGCTGACTAAGGCAGTAACGTAGTTGATAGGCGGTCCTACACTGGCTACAACTTTTAGTTGAGTGGAGCAGCTGTTTCGTGGGAATCCCGCAAACAACGCACAGTTGCACTATCAACCACCGAAGCTGAGTATATGGCTCTTGGCGAAGCCTGCAAAGAAGCCATATACTTATCTTCCTTAGTGAAAGAAGTTTTCAGTGCTAAACATTCCATCACCCTATTCACGGACAACCAAAGTGCATTAAAACTTACAATTCTCTCCAATTTTATTAAATTCAGACCAGGGGGGCTACCGCGTAACTTTATGGATATGAACTTCATACGTTTTTGGGAACTTTAAGTCAATTTTATAAAGAAAATAGCCGCTATCAGTTCCTTGTTTTGTGACGTCGGGTATAACGATAACTACCTAGCAACGTTCAACAGAACAAAACAGCAAAAATCTATCAGAATAAGGAATTCAAATGACAGTTGAAGCCCATACCCATATCCAGATTTCTTAGCCGGTAGCCCCCCTGATTCTTAGAATGATTAAACTACTCCATGAGGCCACCAAAGCGATATAGTTCATGATGCTACAGTCAAATACTTTTTTGGGTACGGAGTCCATACAAAATTACCCATTGTCCTTTAGTTTTTTTTTACCCATTGTGCCTTAGTTTTTTTTTTAATTAATTGCGACCTATCCGCTCACTTTCGCACCATAGCACTATCCAGTATCCATAATCACGGCCTGCCTTAATTACGCAACCGTCACGTCTTCCTATAACGCCGCATGCGCATGTTAGATTACAAGTGCGCAGCCGATGAGCGTGACGACAACGGTGCATCGGCCACGACCGCTGTCGATCCATGTCGTGCGCGTGGGCACGCCTCCGACGCACTTGTCAACTTTCAACGCGGTGCAGTGGTGGTTTTACATAAACCAAAAGCCGCCTAAACAAACAAACTCACGTTCGTCAACAACGCACAATCAAATAATGCAATAAGTATTGGACACTACTATTCCATCACGTATAAGGTTGCCATGTCCGAAAAGGACTGACCAGCTAGTTTATTTGGACTTTTGGCGAGTCGCGAGTAGCGAGTTCGCGAGTTAGTCAGAGGTAGGTAACAACCGGACAAAATATCGGATAGGCCGGACACCATCTAAATTTTAACTTACATGCCATAACTTTTGCAATCATATTTGTGTAAAAGAAATCAGAAAGTAGTTGTTAATAATACTGCATCTGCTGGAGCCCTCATTATTATGGGCGTACCCCAAGGTTCAATATTGGGCCCTTTACTATTTTTGATTTACATAAATTACCTACCTTGCTACGTGAATAATTTGTGCAAGACAGTGCTATTTGCAGATTATAACACATTAAATTTCAAAGTTGATAGAGGTAATAATTGTTCTGACGACGTAAATAGTACTCTTTCTTAAGTTGCTCATTGGTTCAACATTAATAATATGACCTTAAATTCTAAGAAAACGATATGTGTTAAATTCTCACTACCTAGTATAAGGGAGGTTGATTTGAATATTAAGTTAAACGCAGATGTAAGTGCGTTAATTGAGAGCAATCTCAATTTCTTGGTGCTACTTTGGACTCACGACTTCAATGGTATCCACATATTGACGCCTTGTCGAGTAGATTCAGTTCTGCAGCTTTTGCAGTATGAAAATAAGGCAATTAACTGACATTGAAACGGCAAGACTAGTATATACTTTAGCTATTTTCATAGTGTTGTATCATATCATGTCGGACGAGTCATGCTAGGATTGTTAAACAAATTAAGGAAAGTAAATAAACAATCCAGCTTTGGCTCGTTAGTAAAATTTAATACTATGCGCCAAGTCGTACTACTTTTACAGAACTACTTATCTACTTACTCGACATTAAGTTAAAGTTACCGTTACATCCAAATTAAGTGGCTTATGGGCGCCACGGTGACCACGTTTGATCATTAAAGTTAACATAAAACAAAACAATAAAACATTTTACAACAAACTTCGTAAGTAAATAGTTCATTAATGTTTAATTAAATATCTCTTTCAGCGTGTTAAATCCTAAATCGCAAGTGTTTCATGAACAGGAATTGCTGTATTTATGAAGTCGCTTAAAAATGAACCCGTTTGCAGAAAGCTTGCTTTATTTTCATGCAAATATAATATAGGTATAAATGCTTACTTTATTAAAATATTCTTTGATGTTATGGACAAATGTTTGTATTTCCGATAAGTATAAAAATTTCTGCTCATCGACAAATTTCAAAAAACTTAAAGCATTTTAGTTGATTTTAATGGAACATTATGTGGAGCGTGAATATAATTTCAAAGTTTTTCTGCTGTGGGGAAACGGAGGTATTTTAAAGTTTTTAAAATGCTTATCGGAAACACAACGTTTAATATTTTAATATACTGATTTTTTGCACATAAGTATATTAATCTTGCAATAGAGATATTTAGGCGAGGCGATAAGGTGTTTTAATGAAGTGCCTCCACTAAGGGTGCGTTTAACAGTAGAGCTGACACCGCTTGTCGTGGCAAACGTATGAAAACATAGCTCAGCTCCTCGCAGCTCCGCACCCTAAAGTCGAGTCTAGCGGAGCTCAGCTTTGTTTTAGAAATTTCACTTCACCAGCTTTCTTCGCTGCAGTCTCATTTATTAAACTTGGTTAGTGTGTTGTAGACTCTTACAGAAGAATATAAAATAACTAAATGTCCCATAATATCGAGGTGTACGGGCATCGTAGTGGCATATGGTCGAGTGTTACGGTCGCCGAGCGACGGCCGAGGCGTCAGGCTTCGCTGCACACGACACAGTCACCAAGCATTCACCAGAAGGACTAATTCCATTTCGTGGCCAATCGGTGGAATATAGGCCTGTGTTCCAGTAATGAGGTCATTAAAACAATATGAATGTACTCGTTTAGTATCTTATATTTTTATTTGAACTGAAGACGTTAGCGCAACGTTAGATGAGCTATTGGCACTCCAAAACTACTTTTGCAGAATTTACTGCAGTTCACTTTTTATTGTTATTTCTAACACTTTCTAACGCATCATCATCATGACTATTTTAAAAATGTACACCAAAAGTTAAGAGTCATGTCTAGATCATCAATGTGTATTTTTAAACAGTCTTCCTGTTTAAAAAGTCTTCTGTCCAAAAACCTTCATTTTTCATGTGCTTTTATTAAAAATCAGTATTTATAGATTTTTTCATCCTAGCTATTTTAAAGTAAGTATATTAATATTTCATAGAAAAATTGCGATTTGTTTAAATTGTTCTTTTGTAACAATGTTTATGAAAAACAAACTATCGAGTAGACCTTCTGTTTCAAGTATTTCTAAAGAAGATACAACTTTACACTATGAATCATAATATCAACGAACTTTATGCTATAGTGGTACAAAAAGCTACAAAAAGGTTTTTATGAGTTTTCTTATTAGCAGGTAAGAATGTGTTGTTCAAGTAAAGTAATTATACTAATCAATTCAAGTAAGAACAGTTGATTGAGTATAAAAATAGAGTTCAATAAAACAACACAAACTTATAAACACTATAAGAACCTGGGTATATCCAGGTTTAATTACTCAATGAAGAAATAGAACCTTTGCAATTTTCTCATTCTTAGTTTTCCAAAAAGAGATTTTTTTCCTGGCGACTTTAACTACATATCATCATCATAGCAGCCCTTGTAGCGCCCGTCTTCGGACATAGGCCTCCTCTCTTTCTTTCCACTCCTGCCGGTCTGCTGCCACGCGCATCCAATTGGTGCCAACTTGCTGCCGGATATCATCAGTCCATCTCTTGGGTGGCCGCCCCCTCCCGCGGGTGTTAGCACGAGGTCGCCATTCGAGTAGTCTTCATCTTCCCCGCCTGTAGTACTGCGATCACCAACCCGTCGTTGCTGTCGTGGTGATTACTGGCTATATCTCCCTCTCTAACTATATATAATATATATAATATAATTCAGATTCGTGTATGTAATACGAATCTGAATTACATTAAAAATATTCCAATGTTTCTTTTTAATTTATTAGAATCTGGTAAAACTTTACAAAGAAAATTTTTAAAATTTAATAACTTTTGCATTCGAGAAGAAAAATAATCAAATAAATTAGTTTATATTCAGAATATGCAATAGCTTGATCGTTAAATCATATATTCGCTGCAGAAAAAAAGCTCTACCCTGCGACAAGTAAGTAGTAAGTAGTTTTATCAAGTAGTCAATCACATTGCAAAGTTTTTTTTTCATTCATTATCCTATTTTTCTATTGGTAACATACTTAGTAGACAATAATAACTAGTATCACAAGCGGCTCTCGAATGAGGACGTTAAAAATAACATAGATAAAGTCTTGTAGTAGAGTTTTGCATGAAAGTGCATAATAAATGTATTATTATAACTAACGACATTATACAAAAAACTTGATCGTTTAAACAGACAGTTCATTTTAATAATAGTTCAGTAAATGAGTGCTCACTAGGGGTTCTATAGATGGAAAGTTTGACGATTGGGAATAGGTAAAAAGTGAATAGGACCAAAGTTATCGAGAATTTTATCGGTTTTCATTACGTCCTATGACAAAATTTGCTATGACGCATCGCTTTCAAGATGTAAGCATAAGACCAAAAAACGAGACCTTCTTTGTGCCCTTTTGGTGACTTTTGATATGTTCGTCTCCTAACTAGCCAAAAGTACCGAAGTCAAACTTTCTGCTTTCGACCTTTCTGTCTAGAATCATTCATTGACTAGACTAAAGAATTAGAAATAAAGAATTATCGTCCAAACTTTGCATTCATTTACTTAATATGAAGAAAAGCCCTACCATAAGCAAGGGGTGCGAGTCAGTCGCCGCTCGCGACGCCATCGTGACGCTCGTGCACCTGCCGCTCGATACGCGCAGTAGCCGCCGGAAATAGGAAGTGCAGTGACTGTTCCATATTTACAACATTTTCATTTGAACTTCGAACGTTTTTCGTTTTGTGTTCAGATTGACATCGTTGGTGATTTTTTTGGCCAATGGTAAGTGTTGATTCTTTTGTTTTTGTTTTGTATTAATTTATGTACTTACTTTCTGAGGTGGTTTTTTATGTATTTTTATTTTGAAAAGGTTGAAATAAAAAGAGTTATTTTGTAGCTGAGCCATGCGATCAAAATAAATGTAGGGAATGTTAATTTCACGTATTTCAAGATATTAGTTACAATAAATAATATGTTTTGGTCGCGACTTTTCACTAATAAAAAGAAGGAAATGTAAGTTACTTAATAAGGGTGAAACAAGTTATAGACTAGTCTGTGCTGTTAAAGAGGAATCTTACATAAACTAAATGAAAAATTACCATTCACGAAAAATATAAATTATTTTTCAGATAACTATAATAATAATTACCTCTTTGTATTGAACTTGACATTTTAAATTATCCATTCTAATTAAAAACAATGTGACAAATTCGAAACAGTGTCCGACAAAACATGTTGACAATGTTTAATGACCGTTAGTAATAAAAACTACCATTTAAAGCTGCTAAAATAGGTTTCACCTTACAGTAAATACCTACAACAGAAGTTTTTATACTAATAAAAAAATCGTGTCGTGCTAAAATATTTTCCTACTTTATTTAGGCACACCACGATAAAACTTCCTGTAACTATATGTCAGCCGACTAAAAAAGGTTCAACTTAAACTTAGTAAACCGAAAAATCAGCAATATTAAGGCGCTACTCGGAAAAAGTATGGACTTTTTGATATAAACTATAGGACGGTTAGAGTTGTTATAAATCTGGTAATAAGATATATATTTCTTCATACCTTTATCTAGATTCGTATAGTTTCAGAAACACGATTTTATGATTTTGCCTCGACACTTTTTCTGTTCGAAAATACCTCAAAAAAATACGAAATATCAAGATTATTCTTTAATGGGGTACATATACTATAAAAAATTGGTTTAATTAGTGGACACCAATACTATTTAGGATCGTGTAGAAGCATTTTTTTTAAATCGCTATAGTTTTTTAATACGAAGTGATTTTGTGTTTTTTTTGCCTAAACTGCAAAATCGGTCTCGCTCCCGCGCGCGTCGTTTTCTCATTGCTATCTCGCTTCAGCATAATTTTTCCGAGTATCACCTTAAAAGAAAATGCCCAAAACATTACGTTGCGTTGCTCGTAAATCCTCAAAACTCTCAATAACCAATTTCACATACACCCAACCTCGCATGTCGTTACACCATTACAATACCATCGATCGTGGATAAAATCCCAATGGTTTTTAAACTACAACTCCCACGTTTCTCAAAGTATAGTGACCTGAGCAATAAACGCAAAAATTAAGGGCCGTGACAGATCGTAGCACTACGCTACTTAACGCAGCCAAAATGCGAGTACTACTGCCACAAACATATATGACCCAGTGGTGGAAGCGCCACTAGCAATACAAAATTACCGAAATGATTGACAGCTGTAAGAAAAGTTCTTAGTTCCGAATTTGGCCACTGGATTAGATAAGTTTGTGGCATTGTACTAGTGGCAGGCAAATTAGTGAGACAACTAGATCGTAACAGATCGCGATTATGGACCAAACAGTTTTACTTTTGGGTTCATTAGTGTCTGCTTGTACAGAAGAAAGTAACAAACGAAGAAATTATTGTAATGGTGTTTTTGCGGAAGAAAATGGAAAATATTTGTTCAATATTTTCTAGCCACAATGTCTCTTTCCCTTTGAGTGGAAATTGAAAGTAAAACTTTCAAATTAATAAATAGGGAATTATGTGAATGGTGAATAAACGGGGCCACTTTTAAAATTGAAGGTGTATTGTAGAGCCAAAAGAAAATGATAACTTGGCATATTATTATTTAAATCATTCTAATAAACTATTCCAAGTAAAAAGGTATTAAAATCAAGAAATAAAACTTACATATATTTAATTAATTATGGATGTTTCCTTCCGTTGTTTAATAAGCTTCGTTTCAAATTAATACTTTTTAGGTTTACCTTAGCCATTACACCAAATTTAAATAAAAACTCTGGCTGCCAGTAGTCTTTTAAGAGCGAAACGTTTCTGCACTAATAATTTTATGTGATCGAAATACATAATTACGATCTGACGTCAATCTGACCTCCTGGTGTCAATACAGCGGCGATTTAACCATGGTGTTATGGTTTTATTTTTTAATAATCGTTTGTCGCATAAACGCGGTGACAGAAAATTACAAATCTGACTGTTACTGACTTTAAAATACAACTTAACTTGTAATGTACAATCAAGGACAAATTAGGTTTACCGTTTACTTGCAGTCCCTTATTGTTTATGGATTGTACTACTCTGTTTTGATACATAACCAAATAGTAAAAAGGGTCTGCGCATGAATGGCGATGTCTCGCTATTCCTTGTCATTTAATTTTGGTCTACACCACAGTCACATCAGGAAAAGAAGTGAGAAGTTATTCAACGAATTTATCCCTGACTGTGCTACCGACCCGCCCCGGTCTTGGCGCGGGTAAGTGTATATATTCTTTGGCACGGGTGCAATGTCTATGTATGCATGTTAAATCTATCATACAAATCTTCCTCTTGAATTATTCGTCCTCCTCCGTTTCAAAAGATGTACCTACCTAAGGGTACTGACGGCGGTAAGCGTCTTTGTTTTATTATATGTACGGAATAAAAATAACTAATTTCCTAAGTAGATGTCGTCGGACGGGAAATCGACTACCTATATTAAAATAATACAATACAGGTAATATAAATATATAGGTATGAATACGTTTAAGGTCTTCTTAGATCCGGTCCTGATGTAGGGCTCCAAAACAAACTGTTATGCGTCGTCGCATCGCAAAAATTTGCGATTTCTGTCAAGTATTTAACAGGCAATAAGGTTTCTATTAGCATGGCTCGCCGCATTTCTGTGATGCGATGCAAATTCGCAGTTTTGTGTGAGAGCCCAAGATGTCTACGCAAATGCAGTCAAAGGCAGACCCTACTTGAACCTAAGTATACAGTGAGTTTCCTTGATTGATACTTACATACTCTTATATGCAAATTAAATTCCGCTTTCATTGCCTCGAGTACCTATTACACTATAAATTATTTATATTAAATTATTTACTAAGGAGTTTACTAGAAAACACACGAAGGTTGGAATCCTCAAACAACAAGTAGAAAACAGCTTTCGTTTTCGTTAAAACACGGAATATGTTTAACAGTCTCCATTAAAACAATATTCAGTTAAGTTCCCATGATTTCATTGTACAAAGTACAAAATGTCGGTTATCTGTTCAATCTCGATTCACTTCCACTTCATCATAGTAATTTAGCTCTTCAAAGTAACAATATAGTATGGCAAAAGCAATTGAAATCATTAGAGTGATTTGTAAGACCCGTGTTTATTTATTTGCTTGCACAAGTTTCTTATCCCACGGGTGTGTTTTACCTCCTTTCAAGTTAAAGAATAAAAATAATTCATTATAATTCGATTTTTGGAAAATCCCACTTACCTACTGTTTACCTGTTCAGACTTATGCACACCCAAGTAGGTGCTTGCATGTAGTGCACAGACTTGGAACAAACGTATGTAAGTATGTGTTAACCATTGTCAGCCCACGACTTCTCCCGTGTGGTCATTATGTACACTCCAAATATTTGCTTTCATAAAAAACCTTCTTTCCCAGAGTTGAGTTTTCCTTTCTGAGAAAGATTAATGGAAATTAAATATTTAATACTAGCCTTCCGCCCTCGGCTTCGCCCGCGTGTACTACCACGACGTTATCCCGCGGGAAGGTGATATTTTTCAGGAATAAAAAGTAGCCTATGTCCTTTCTCAGGCTCTAGACTATCTCTGTACCAAAATTCATTTAAATCGGTTCAGTAGTTTAGGTGTGATTGTGTAACACACAGACAGAGACGCATTTATAATATTAGTAAGGAAGTAAGGATTATGAATTCACAGTGCTCTTTTAAAAGATAATTATTAGGTAAGTATACCGAAAATAAAAAACATACGGCTTAAAATCCCTTCTGAAAAACTAATTTATAATTTTTCCCAATATAAGAAGAGATTTTCCAAGTACATAATTTTATCACCAGCAGCCTTAAATATTATCAAATAGCGTGTAAATTTCAGCACGTATTAAATACAATGTAAGTTACATGTTATGTTTTCAACAAACAATAAACATTTGTTATTTATTAAGATGTTACCACTTAAACGGTGTAATTCGCAATTAGAGCCTGCGATCTTGGAAATCGATCGTTACCATTGTTGTAAGGTACCTCTTGAGACCTGAAATCGTGGGAAGAAGCACCAGTGTCACCAGTATAGAGACAATATGGTTGATATCACTAAAAATCGAAGTCAATTAATTGGATCATAAGGAGATGGTGTAATTAACGATTATTGAACGAGTTTTATTTTCAGATCATCATCAGAGTTATGTGATACAACACAGTACTAAATGTTAAGTATTAGTAAATATTCGTGCTTGCGCTAGAAGTATGCTTCAGATGTCTTGTACCAGATAACTCTGATAGATCCAATCGTAAATAAAGATATCGAATCTTAATAATTATCCAATTTTTTTTTTATTTATGTCATCCCTAAAAAGAAGTTGGTAGGTATAGATACTTGGTACTAACTTCTGATCTACTTTAACTCTCATTTCAAATTTCTTATTTTAAATGGAAGTATTAAAACGCTGACCCTCTTCATCCAAATATGCCATTACACTTAGGTACCTAACAGAGGCGGAGGGTAGACCCACTGAAACAATCCTATCTTTACTAATATCATAAAGGGGAAATTATAGATTTTTGTTTTTTTTTTATGTTTGTAATGGATAAATTCAAAAACTACTAGACCGACTTTGAACATTCTTTCACCTTTAGAAAGCTACGTTCTTCCTGAGTGCTATAGGTTATATTTTATCGCGATATTCCTACGAGCATAGATACCACGCGGGTAAAACCGCGGAGAGTATATTATACTATATTTTAGTTAAATATTTAAAACACTATGTTAACCCCCAACGCCCTCAACAACTTTATAAAACTGTCGTGACAGTAACAATTAAATAATTGAGATAACAGATCTAAAATATACTTCGCAGAATTCGGTACAATTGCGCAATCGTAACAAAGTGGAAAGCACTCAAAAACAACAACAAATGAAATTACTTGCGTGAGTGCCGATGATTGATCTGCTCAAAAATTTGAGAGATTGGTTATGTCATTTGGCAAGAAAATATCTATATTAATTTTTACAACGTCACTTGCGTTATGTAAAATACGCTTTTTACTTTTCATATAAATTTTCTTGTTTTTCAGTTTTACATTTTATCAAAGGGCACGTAAGTACTTCCAAATTATCGAAATCAACCTATTTTTGATTCAAAAGTAAACAATCAAATATTTTTTATTATGAGCAGATAAAAATATAATGTTGAAGTTTCATAAACGATCTTGATTATTTTGTGGCTAGAAACACGAAATTCGTATCGTAACTCGACAATAAAAAAATTCAAAAACAAAGAAAATTTTCATTATTTTTATATTTTTTTGGTTTAATACTTAGATTATTAATCTCTTATTCACGAATAATATACAGGGTAAATTTTTTATCAGTGCACAAATTTTTAAGATCGCCTCGGAATCGGTAAGTGAACAACTTTCTCCAAGAAACATAGGTCGAAATATGACAAAATTTTTTTGACTCTTCATACAAATTGGACTGATCACGTGATTTATTTAGTATGGGAAGGTCAAAAATTTTTGTCGTAATACGACCCATGTTTCTAGGAGAAAGTTGTTCACTTACCGATTCTGAGTCGATCTTAAAAATTTGTGCACTGATAAAAAAATTACCCTGTATAGAAAAATAGGAAATGACATATTGTAGACTATTCTCAGGCTACTTTTTCAAAAAGAAGGAAAAAGACAAAGACAGAGTTTTTGGAAGATCCTGCCCTTAACTTGAGCGCGTTCCACCTAGTATTTGTTTGTAGCTCTTAAAGTTATACGACAGAACGCAAACCCTATGTTCCGAACGATAAAATGACAAACTTTAGGAATTGCATGCAAAATTCATGACGTCATGAATGACTATAAAGAAATATTGAACGAAGACACTACCACTGATTGCCATGTCAACAACCCAACTAAACATATAACATTATCTCTCCGTTGTTCTTTAGCAAGAAATGCATAGGTTTATATTCGTTTGTCAACCAACTTTAGAGTTTAATATTTCTTCACCAACTCGTCAACCTTGAACCACCGCCCCACAGACCGTCGACCGTCAGCAAAAAAGGCGGTGAACACACGATATCGTGTTATCACACCGGATATTTGCGGGATGACTGGGTTTGAGTCCCGGGGAGGCACGGTCGGCCGCGTCACCGACACGGTGTGCGCACGGGCATACCAAATGTTTGTAGGTAAATGAACCTGCTACAGTTACGTACAATACAACGCCAAGGAGAGTATTTGGTTTGGTACCTGCTTTTAAAGTGAAGTTCAAGTAACTTCGCATTTTAGTATCAAAACCCAAAACTAAGAATAATAATAAATAAATAAATAAATAATCGTTTATTTTTTTCCTTCACAATTTTGTACAAGGCTTTGCTACAATAAAATAAAAACATAAGAAAGGCCCAAAATTGTGAGGAACTGGAGCCTGAAAAAGGTTTCCTAAATGGAAGCCTGCAATCTACAGGTCACCAGACCCCCACCCGCAGACAGATCTGGATTTAACGGGCTGTTTTAAAACTAATCCTAATATTCACTTTAGCAGCAGTACCTAACTATACTTATACGATTATGCTACTAGCGATACAATGCAAGAAACTAACGACATTGACAATGAAGTAAGAAATAAAAAAAAAAATATAAATCTTTATCTTACCTAAAATAAAATAAAAATAAAATAAAAAACACAAAAATAAAAAAAATAAAAAATAAACCTTAAAATTAACTGGAATACAGAGAGTGAGTATGGGTTTGTGGTGATGTGTGAGTATGTGTGTGTGTATGTACATGTGTGTGTGAGTGTTTGTGTGGTTAGTGGTGGATCTCTGTGAGGTTTAGTTGCTAAAAGGCGTGAAAGGCGTAATGGCAAGAATAAGGCAATGTTGCTACTTAAGAGGAACAAGAAGTTTTTCAGTCGCCTCGTAGTCAAGAGACTTCAAAAACTTCACAACTGTCAGTTTGCAGCTGTATTTCGGAAGTGGGTAGATGTTGAGAAGAGTGTTTGCGCTTTTATAAAGGAAGGGACCAAGGAACCAGAAGAAACCCTGAGCGAAGGCTGTTTTGACTTTGGGCACAGTGCAGACTACATTCTTCCGGCGTTTATTCTGAAGTAGCGCTGGGTCATATGGTAGAAGAGAATGGTACTTAAGAATAACTTTCAAGATGAAAGTTTGCCTTACTGTGAGTATATCCCATTTTCTATACAGTTCGGCAGTAGGGAAGCGATATGGTAGTCCAGCGGATACCTTAAATAACACGCGTTGAGCCCTTTCAACTGGAAGTATAAACGATTTGGCTGCACCACCCCAAACCGAGATACAGTACTCCAGAAGTGAGTGACATAGTGCAAAGTATACCATCTTAATGACAGTTCTGTTTGCTACCTGTTTGAGTGTCCTAAATATGTACACCAGCTTGCGTAGTCTCGAGGCCAATAGTTTTAGGTGGGGTTTGAATGTAAGCGTTGTAAGAATATAGCAACTCAATGCTCTAATCGTAAATTTCAAGACTTTTAATAAATCTTCTAGACCCAACACTAGCCAATGAATTGAGTTTATTAAACATAAACAGTCTATTTATTCACTTAGACATAATACTTATGAATCGTCAACATTTTCCTACCATTCAAAGAACAGGCGCAATAAACTTGCCAGCGTTTCTTAGGTAACGATATTTACATTTAAAAAACATATCGTTACTAATTACAACAACTGTTTATAGTATAAAATATACAACATTTTAACAACATTTCAAGTGATTATGTTAGGTATGTGTTACATCAGGACCATGCATTGCGGTCATTCAAATAACCGTCTTCTTCTAACTTAGTATCCTCTGCTCATTAGCGACTCTTTTATATAACATTTAAATTTATGCAAAGGTAAGTAGTTCAATTAAATGCTGTGAAACTTTATTAAAACAGGCTTATGCTTTTCCTTAGAAAACTCTTATCATTATTAGCTACATGCATATACTTTTAAGCTCATCCACATAGTCCATAAAAAACAACATAAAATAACTCTTAGTACTTACTCATGCTATTAAGAAGAGTAAAGATTAATCTATTACGAAAAGCCATTGTTTCAATCAACAACTCTTTAAAACATGGACCAGTAATAACCGTCAGACTTTTGAAAGAGATTCACAGCTTATTGTTTGGATTTCGATATGTGCTAAGGTTATGTTTCAAATCTTTCATATAGCGAGATGTCGATGTCGTATGGCCAGCCGGCCATATGTTTAATTTTATTTAGGACTAGCGCTCCGCTCGCGACTTTATCTGCGTGGAACCTCTTTTTTACCCCCTTAGAGGAGGAAGTTCCAAAAATCCTCTATTATAGTGCTCCCCTCCACTCCCCAAGGAACATACATGCCAGGTTTCAGCTTCTTGCGCCCAGTAGTTTCGGCTGTGCGTTGTCTGTCAGTCAGTCAGTAACGCGAGTTTTATTTAAATAGATTATGGTGCTGCTCAAACTTATACTAATACTAGCTTTCCGCCCGCGGCTTCGCCCGCGTGGACTACACGACGTTATTCCGCGGGTATGTGACATTTTTCCGGGGTAAAAAGTAGCCTATGTTCCTCTCCAGGCTTCAATGTGTCTGTGTCCCAAATTTCAGCCAAATCCGTTCAGCCGTTTTGGCGTGATTGAGTAACAAACATCCAAACATCCAAACATCTAAACTTTCACATTTATAATATTAGTAGGATTATAAATGTGAAAGTGTGATTGTTTGTTTGTCCGTTTTTCACGTAAAAACGGAGCAACGGATCGACGTGGTTTTTGCTATGAGGATAGTTTGAGAATAAAAAAGTAGCCTAATGTCACTCTCAAGCTCCTAAACTATCCCCATACCAAAAATCAAGTCAATCCATTGATCCGTTTTGACGTGCAAGACGGACAAACAAACACACTTTCACATTTATAATATTAGTATGGATTCTAAACTTTCAGATACTCAGTAAGTAACTAGTTAAAACATTTAATCGAAACATTTCAGTTAACAATTTAAGTATGATGAGGTTTTTCTTTTACTCCTAAAAGGCGCTTACATCGAAGGTACATATCGTGTTCAAAGTATTTTAAATTTCCTATCGCGTATAAACGAAGCATTGTTTCATAATGCTCGTAGACACAAATAGGAAGAAAAGGACAACCATTTTAAGAGTTACGAAACACATAGGATTGGTTTGCTTTCGATATGACTCCCCAACCGAGACGACTTTCCATTGTTAGGAGACAGTGATCATCATGATCATGATTCATGGGGCACTGCCAAACATGTGCCACGTATAATGACCGACTGAAAATTTAAAACAAATACGGTAGCTACTGCCGCTTTTGTTTTAAATTCTATCAAAATTAATTAAGATTACTGTAAAATTTTGGGGGCGGGGGGGATATTAGGTATAGACATATTTTCTATTTGTTAGGTTTTTGTTTTTTTGCCTCTAAGGCCATATCATTGGTCAAGTCAAGACGCAACAACTGTTATTTGAGGCTTACGTATTATAATTTTCAAATAATAATATGTTTTAGTAGGTGCATCGAACTGAAAATAATCGTTGATTTTTGGTATGGACATAGTTTGGAGGCTAGCCAATGACATAGGCTACTTTTTATCCCGGAACAGATTCCGCGGTATTGTATAGAAAATTTTATAACAACAGATCACCCGTATGTAGAAAGTATATAACTGACGTGCTAATAAAACTGATATTGACCTCCAAAGAGTATAAAATCACTAAATCACTAAAGTTTTAGCCGCTTTGAATAACTTTAATAATGTCACATTTGTAGCAGCCAGTGTTTAAATTAAAACTTCTTTGGTTTATTAATTTAACGTGATTTAACAATACTAGAAACAAATGACACTGCGAGGATATTTATAGACATTTTATTCCCAGCCATAATTTATTGATTACTTACTAATCATAACTAGTGACTAGTATTAATAAATTGGGTCCTTCCACTTTCTACCGGCGATTTTTCAACCGGTGAATATTTTTTCCACATTCTACCGGTTTCTATTCCACATTCTACCGGCGATTTTTAAATTAATATTTAATTCCAGATTCTACCGGCAACCTATTCCTTTTTCAACCGGCAAAAAAATAGTGAATTTATAGCAAAATTATTCTAATGAAACAATAAGAAATTTAAATAATTACACTTTTCTATTACCTAGACTGCTATAGGATCCAACTAAACTAACTTAGTGTTTTGGGTTTGCAAGTAAAAAAAGGGTCCTTCCTAGGCACAATATAATAAAACTATAAACGAGCCAATTCTGTACAATGAAAAGAAATAGAAAAAAATACCTCCAGGGCTGAATTAACGAAACAGATACCAAAAATATGGTTTTTAAATTTTTTGACTGTCTGTCTGTCTGTTGTCCGAGTTTCACGCAAAACTACTTAGCGGATTTTGATAAAACTTGTTTAACGTGATGAACATTTTCTATGGACGTAAAAATAACGATGGTCTGGTACACTTGATGTAGAACCCTAGCAGACCAGCTAAACTATAAGAGATGCAAAATAGAGCGTCTTATAAGAGAAGTTGTTCTGCGTGATAAGTATTTTCTATTGAAATACAATAATCTAAAGTCTGGCACATCTGATGTCCTCCAAGAGCCCAGATAAAGCTTAAGATAGGTATATGAAAATAGCGCTTGTTTAGCGAATGAGCACTATCTGTTTACGTATGTGATATCACAACTGCTACTTTTTACAAAGATTCTTATAATATCTTGAGCATTTAAATAAAAGATTTTCTTAAGAATTGATTCTCGTACATGACATGGATGAAACTTTTTTATATAGCTATTGGCCCTCGGCAACATATAGGCTGTAGTTTATTTTGAAATAGAAATAGAAATAGAAATAGAAATAGAAATAGAAATAGAAATAGTCTTTATTTGCTAATACTGGGTTTACAAGTTGTTTATGAATTGTTTCTAGTGTACCATACAGTATTTGCCTTTAATATGTAGGCATGCAAAATATTTATTAATAAAATTAAAAATGTCATATAATGTTCTTTTATGCAATTTAAAAAATAGACACATTGAATAAGAAAATCGAGTTACACATGTCACAGTACAATGTCAATTCTTGTGGACGCATTAATCAAATGTCAAAAAATATATTAAATAATATTATCAAGAATGTCATTTTTCATATGGTAAAAAAATATATAGTAGAATAAAAATAAAGAAAAAGATTCACACCAGTTAGACAAAACATAAAGTTATTTGGTATTACATTTTTAACAAGTTTTATACTCTAAATACTCATTAATCGAGTAGAAACACTGTTCTGTAAGCCAAGAGAGCAAATATTTCTTAAAAATATTTTTCTCTGTGGGTAGGTCTCTCAGATTTTGCGGTAACTTATTATAAATTTTTTGGCGCATTTATATTTGAAGATCGAAATAACTGTTTTTTATCTTACAAATTTATTTAATAACCCGGGATGACGTCGCGTCGTGTAGTCCACGCGGGCGATGCCGCGGGCAGCCGTTAGTCACATTATAAGAAAAATAAGACTGAATAATTTTTTTTGTAGTTTAATCTTTGATATTCTATTAACATTTTAGTATGTTGCTTGTATACCTACGGGTTTGAGAGAGATAGATATTTATTTAGTTATTATCATAAAGTATAGGTAATAAAGAACTGATTACTTACTATTTTTGGTCTTTTTATTTATTTAAGTTGGCTCTCACTTCAAATATTTTACGTCTTTGATGAGATTTAGTTATCGTAAAGTATAGGTAATAAAGAATTGATTACTATTTTTGATCTTTTTATTTATGTTAAACCTACTTATGTATACCTACGGTTTTGAGAGAATGATATTTATTTAGTTAACATAAAGTATAGGTAATATAGAATTCATTACTATTTTTGATCTTTTTATTTATGTTAAACCTAAGTACCTATTACACCTACGAATTAATTAAATATAATTTCCTTTATTGTTATTATTATACCTAACTTTCTAAGGTGCCGCCGGTTGAAAGTGGAAGAATATTTGTTGACCGGTAGAAAGTGGAAAAAATATTTGCCGGTAGAAAAATCGCCGGTTGAATGTGGAAGGACCCAATAAATTATCAGGTAAAAAGAGTATGTAAACAAGATAATTATTCTTTCCATTGCATAGCACAAACGATAGTACGAGTAGGTACATAAAGATACAGAAGCATAGTTTCTCACGCTTAATCATTTGTTCTACTGAACGTATCTAGGTGAGACTAAGCGTCTCCCATCCACGTAACTAAGGAAAGGATGCCCTATAATTTAACTCAGATGGTCGCCTCCGGATTCTTTCCATATAAAAACTTGCTCACCTGCTTTTAATCTCCATTGATTGCTGAGCGCGTGTCCAATGTTATAGCAGTCACGATTGTCGTACTATTACGATTATAGGCTCTTTTGTCAGACTTGCGTTTATTATTTTGTTGGTACGACAAAGATTTGACTTGAAATTTATTAACAGTATGCTTTTTTACGAATATATTCTTTTTAAGGCTCATACAAAACTTGAAAATACTCTTGATCTGAGATTGCAAATCGTGTTTTATTTGTTTCTTCCCATACCTTTATTTGAAAACCCAAACACATTCTGTATTCAGAACTCTCCTAACATTATGATAAATACTATTTCATAATCAGTTTTATTTATTTAACAGAGTTTTGTAAGTCATTTTCCTCAAGTTCTGTACTTAAAAGTGCTGTAACACTGTATCTTCTGATCTGACCAATAAAAAAATACTCAAAATGAAGAAGTGTCTTAGTAAATGGAAACAGACCGAGTTCGTATTACGAAGGTGACTAAGTGGCAAACGGAATTACACCAATTGTTTGATAGTAACTGATTGCATGATACACACGAAACGACTCACTAGCTCCGTCATTATATTTTCTCTATCACCGTCGGAATTAAACGAAAGCGAAATTCGTAACAAAATTACAGTAATAAAAGTGTTTCCTTATGCACCAAACGAATTATCGTTTTACGGTAGTCAAAATCGAATTAATGTTTGGTAGTAAAACAATTTTAGTCACGTCAGATTTGCATTATTGTAGTTATGAAAATGTAATAAACTTTCTGTAAAATGCATAAATTATTAATCGTTAGGGATGCTGGCTGCAGCGGAGGTAGATAGCTTTTCAGCTAAGAAAACTCATTGCGACCCTTATGCAACGTCTGCGAGGCGAGGCAGCTTCAACAGTCTCCTGCCGACAGTTGCGGAGAAGCTGGACGTTTTTTAATACACTAACTTAGGATAATACACACTATCTTTTAATAACATTATAGGCACTCGCCTGAAATAAATTATTTTATTTTAATTATTTTTTTTTAAATACACCACATAATTTTAATTAGTTCAAAGATTTTAGGCGATGATAGTGTCCAGCAATTTGAACAACTGTTACTGTTGAAATTTCTGGACACTATTAACTTTTACTATGGGGCCAGCTGAATCATGAAAAAGAAATCAGCTGTTCCATGGAAAAGTGCAATATCGACTGGACTAAAATGTATGGAACAGCTGTTTTTTTCGCGATTCTGTGGCTGACTCCATAGTAAAAGTTAATCATATTGATAGGTACTATCATCCCCGAAAATCTTTGTAGGTACTAATTATTTTTTTATTAAGTAGGTACTTCTTTGCGAATCCCTCTATAGCCATTCTCTGGTATTACTTTTCTATGGGCAACTGAAAGAAGCATTTAGTAGTGAGTCTGCTAATATTGGAATAACTAAATTGCTCTGTTTTAGATAAAACTACAAAACAAAATCAAACGCTCTGTTCCGGAGACGATCAGCTCGACTTTAAAACCACTGCTCTAATTAAGAATCTACGTTAAAAGATCTCTTTAACATTATGCAATACTGTTAACCTACTTGCGTTATGTAGTTACTGCTTCATTCGCATTTTATTGCTGAAATAATGATATCCAAATCTATTATTCTTGCTAATTAATTCTTTATTTACCCCAATTAAACTTTAGAGGGCTAAAGATCAAGATAAGGGAGTTTTAGCTAACACTTCTTAGATAATATCCGTATAAAAGGGCATTAATAGATGCTGATTTCTTATGTGAGTGGTATGATATACCATAGTTTTACGGAAGTAAGCATAAATTTGTCTATAAAAGTTGATAGTGGCACAAATATATTTACAAATCACCGAAAAAAAAAGTTTTAGTCAACGCAATCAGGGCTGGACAATCTTTGATTTCAAATGAGCTTTACATCGAGTAAATAATACTCCTTCATCAAATTCATAATATGAATATAGAATGCGACAAGGCTAAAAAATAAAATACAGAAATACAGAATTCTGAAAGAATTGACTCTGCACATTTTTATCGTTTTATTTCCCAATTATTCAACACAATTTGCAGTGCAGTGTGAATTTCTCATAAAAAATAACGAAAGCAAAGATCTCGTGGATTCTTAAACAATTTAACTTAAACATAACGCAACCGTGAGAGAACTGCGTAATGTAATGTAACGAATGTTCCGTAACGGAGTTTGTGGGTTTATTGTTATTACTTTTGGCAATTGATATGAGCACTTGCATCGGTTTTCATGAAATTCTACTAACGAGAAGAAACATTGTTTTTAACTTTGTTAAGCGCTGGCCACACTGCCAACAAGCGACGCGGGTGGACGAGCTGAGCGAGCCTTGTTTCACCTGTTTTCATATTTTGGTTCTCACCGCTCGCGTCTCCTTAGTGAGTTAGAACTCACCTCACTTCGCCCGGTTTGCTAGTTCGGCGGTGTGGGCCGCGCTTAAGCCACACAGTAAGTAATTTTGTTATGTTATTTAAGCATAAACATTTTCTACTAATTAATTGTTCGAAAACCACCCAAGTCAAATCAAAGATACCTATAAAATATTTTTTAGTTAATAAACGGAAATAACTTAAATTTTACCAGTATATAGTTAGTTAAAAATTATATTAAGAATCGTTCGTACCTACACTCGCTTTGAAAAATTCGCAAGAGATTGGTCCTGGTTGGTCCTTGTTCTATTGTTCTACACTTATTTATATTGTAAAGATTCATAAAACTGGTCGGACGTAACCAAGCAACAGATAAAATAAAGTTATTTACGCTTTCCATACGAGAAATATAGTTTTAACAAAAATACCAAAAGCACCATAGATAAATTTATTATCATTGCTTTTCAAGTAACCTCTTGTTAACAGACAGCAAGGCATGACAAATTGCACCTAACGGCCGATTCTAAAGTGAACCTCATACTAAAGTAACAAAATAACTTTAACAAACATAACCTACTTTGGAAAACAAGCGGTATTTGCTTCATAACAGATTGTTGGTTATTTTATTTTATCACTAGTGGCTCTCCGCGGTTTCACCCGCGTGGTACCCGTTCCCGTGGAAATATCGAGATCAAATATAGCCTATGTTACGCAGCTGTCTTATAGTGAAAGAATTTTTAAAATCAGTTAGCAGTTTTTGTGTTTATTCGTTACAAAAAAGATACAAAAAAATATCATTATAATATAAGTATAGATTAGCTTTCCGCTCGTGGGTTTGTCCACGTGAGCTAGATGATGTTTTCCCGTGCGGATGTCCCGGAGTAAAAAGTTGCCTTTTTGCTATTCTAGACCATAATATAATCTCTGTGCCAAATTTCCCCAAATTTCATCCAGATTACGAAACAGCAGAACGCTGTTTCGTCGTTATTGAGTAAAAAACATGAAAACATTTACATTTATAATATTAGTAATCTATACTAATATTATAAAGAGGAAAGATTTGATCGGTTGTTTGTTTGTTTGCGAATAGGCTCCGAAACTACTGGACCAATTTAGAAAATTCGTTGACCATTAGATAGGTATATACATTTTCCCGAGTGACATAGGCTATATTTTATCCCGATATTCCCACGGAAACAGGTACCACCCGTGTAAAATCGCGAGGATCCGCTAGATATCTATATGTAATACTAGCGGCCGCCCGCGGTTTCACCCGCGTGGTACCCGTTCCCGTGGGGAATATCGGGATAAAATATAGCCTATGTCACTCGGGAAGACTGCAGCTTTCTAACGGTGAAAGAATTTTCTAAATCGGTCCAGTACTTTTTGAGTTTATTCGTTACATACAAAAATACAAATCTTTCCTCTTTATAATATTAGTAAAGATTATTTTAAGATTATATAGAAGATTCTAAGAGTTTTGAAGTATGAATAGTTAGATATTTCTAGCTAAAACGTTTTACGAAGGTCTTTGTATGCAACAAAGAATGGAGATTATTTTAAGCTTTTTTACATGTCCATATGACCCTTGATTCTGAAATCGGAATTCAGATGCATGTCTATTTTTTTTCTAGGGAAAGTATTCTTGTAAGCGCTCTCAATGTCATGTAATTATGTAAAAAATTAACACATATAAGTATATTATTTTTATATTCGATATCTTTACAAATTTTATTGTCTCTTTTTATGTTCCTTAATCGTATTAGAAGCGTCCTCGCTTATCTTGAAAATGTAGGCTTAACCTAAAAAGGGAAGCCTTGTATTAACTTTAAGCTTATTACTCACTTATCCTTAAGTAACTATAATTAATAGAAACATTGGTATTTATTTCCACATCGTTAATGAAATTCATGAAATCACTAATGACATCTATATCTATACAAATAAATAAAGTTGGAGTGTCTGTTTGTAATATTAAAATATCCGCTCTTTACTACATGCATATGATTATCCTATTACCTTATTATCATTATATATAAGGTATATAATACCAAAATATCATTTTTTAAAATTTTTGTCTGTCTGTCTGTTTGTTCCGGCTAATCTCTGAAACGGCTGGACCGATTTCAACGGGACTTTCACTGGCAGGTAGCTGATGTAATAAGGAGTAACTCAGGGTACTTTTTATCCCGATATTCCCACGGGAACGACGCGGGTGAAACCGCGGGCGGCCGCTAGTGATGATATTATAAATCACTAGTGGCTCCCCGCGGCTTTACCCGCGCAGTTCCCATTCCCGTGGGAATAAGGGAACAAAATATAGCTTATTTCACTCTATAATAATGTTTTAGCTTAGCTTTCTACTGGTGAAAGAATATTTAAAATCGATTTAGTAGTTTTTATGTTGATCCATTACAAATATGTGTACTTACAAACAAGAAATCAAATTTTTCCTCTTTATTATAATACTTGTTTAAATAATTATTAATGAATACTGTATAATAGTATACACGAGTATATTCGCAATTGGGTCGCAAAGTTCTAGTATTCACGTATTATCCTTTTTCTATGTTCCCTGACTAATTTATACAACACAGTTGTTAACTAAAACAATCCTTTATAAATTATATGCAAGGTATTTTTTCGTATCAATGAAATCTCAAAATACAAATATTATTTTGAACAGTAGTCGTGTAAAAATACAGTTGAGACAGTAAATTTTTTTTAATTTTATTCGATTAACGTACATATCAAAGTAATTTTGATGAAAATGAAATTTAGGACTACCTAGCAGAGTTATTAACAAATATAGTGGGAATTTGAATAATATAAGCGTGTTTACTAGAGGGTGGAGGCTTTCTCCGTTTCGGACTTGGTTTCGGCGTTCGGTCTCCTTTCGGAGAAATAAACCGACACGCTTTATAAACAGACAAACAGAATAATTAATTCTCGCACTCTATTCATTCGGTTTTACTGTGTCACGGAGAAATTGTTAAACTCACTTTTACTCTTGACCGATTAGAGCAAAACGCGTTAAAATATATTATTATGTTCATAAGTTTTACATACGACACTTTTTACTTTACGCTCTCTTCGAATATTTATGGAATCAAATGTAGTGGTTCGGTATATGTCGTTTATAATCAACTACATAGTATTTTTATAATCAACATCACTATTTCTATGAATATCAATAGTGTATGTCATAGTATTATTTATTCCTTGGTTTACGCACCTTTCTAAATTCTGACAAAATAAGATGCAAATTAAGTAAGTTATCAAAGCCTGATTCTTATCAGTTAATAATGTCTTGAATGAATCAAATAATTTTGTTTCACAAAAACTTTTGCACCATCAGTTTTGGCCTACCACAGTAGGGAAAACTGAAACAAGATTAAGTATTTGATTTCTGATTGAAATGGGAAAGACGTGCACCCAACAACAATCATCCTAAAGAAAATTAGAATAATTTTTGCAACAATGTTGAAAGCAATATTGAAAGTCATACAATTTTCCGACATTCCCACGTCATTTTCCGGCTCTGATAAGAACTGTCATTACTTACTATCCGGGAAAGTTTCTCTTCACTACGAGGTTACCGACATAGGAAGAAAATCGTTGTAAAGCCGCGCATACTAATTAGAACTTAGAAGCAAGCAGTATCGATGATAGTCAACACTTATTTGACTTACACTTACCTATATCATGGTTTGTTTACTAAAAAGTAACATGAGGTATAGGGTACATGAACTTGTACCTGAACCCTTTTGAGCATCAACCTATAGTGTTAGAGTTACAGTATACCTTCTTACCTTACACATATAATTATAAATGCTAAAGTTTGGATGTGTGATACTCAATCACAGCCAAACGACTGAACGTTCCTGATGTAGCACGGAGATAGATTATGACCTGAAAATGAAGTATTAGAAAAAATCGACCCGTCTTACAACTAGCTTCAATGGGACCCGAACCCACGACTTTTCACTGTCCAGGCGAGTGCTCTAACCACTGAGCTACGAAGTCGTTAAGAGAAGCGTCGAATTTACGCGCTGTTTAGCCAGCGTTTATTTCATCAATGTGAAATGCTACTACCCTCACACTCGAAAGATGAAAAGTACCTGTACAATACCTACATATAGAAAATTCAATCGATAACGATGAAATAGTTGCTACTTATTTCAAATTATTTTTGCTTGATTGCTTTCACAATCCAATTTTTATAATTGAAAATGGTTTAATTTATAATAATAAAAATTACCGGTAGTAGACGGGTCGATTTTTATTTTAATTATTTTATTTATTTCGAAACTCAAATAAAAAAAAATAAAAAAATCATTAAAAAAAAATCGACCCGTCTACTACTGGTAATTTTTATTATTATAAATTAAATTTATTATTCTAATATTTATAAGAAAAAATCGTCCCGTCTACTTCTAATACCGTACTACTTCTTACAATAGCTCAATATATAGTCTATATAGCTAGCTAGTATACATCATAAAACTAACTCAATTCGAATTCCACAAAGGCCCACAACACCATACCAAATAACGTTAATCGCGTTAATTTTAAAACGATAACAAATAATGCTGAATGCTATTTGTTTAAATAAAGCTCTAAAATCGCAATCAAATTATAACGGCTGCTATGTTCGGGATTATCAGCATCCCATAACAACCAAAGGTCCCAGGAAATCCTTTGAAAGTGATTAATAGAAATTATAATAGCAGAGTAAGGTCAGTCGCCGATAGCTGTCATACAATAGTCATTGGCCTTCGCCACCGTTTCGCTGTCTGCGCACTTTGTTTCTGCGCAAGCGCCGGTTTAGGGCTAGCTGCGTCAAATTGATGATATGGTAGAAAGTTCGCTTTAAAATGGCGCTAATTAATTTGAATTTTTAGGCTTGGAAGTTGGTTATATCATCGGTGTAGTACCTATGTCTTTGTCTTCCACTCTTGCTACCCTGTCTCACATCATCTACTCAGTCTTTCCATCCATATATCACTTCATCACTCCACACACAACTTATAAATCTGTTAATTAGATGATTTAGGGCGACTTTCATCACTGATATTTAAACGTGATTAACGCTAAACGTGTTTAATACTTAGTTCTGCCTCTGTCATCTGTTTGAATGTGACAGGGACAGAAATACGTTTTAAACACGTTTAGCGTTAATCGCGTTTAAATATCATTGGTGAAATCGGGCCTTAATAGATGAAAAACAAATATTTCCCGTCTTAGAAACTTTACTAATTCTTTACCTACATATAAAAGACATAAACGCGCTACATTTTACAAGTTGAAAATTGTGTTTTTTTCGTTGTTAAAGTCTTATACTTTGGACGTGCTCACATGTGCGAGAAAAACAAAAGAAATATTGTGTGATATTTTAGATGCGAGCGTAAGGGTGTTTTTCTGAGATTTTAAATTTAAAACCAAAGTCTAAGCGTGGCCAGAATATAGTTTAAGAGCTAGCTACACCCACAAAAGCATGTCTTATTAACCCGATCCATGAATATGCTCTTGATTAAGGTTGGGTTAAAGAAACAACTACTTAATAATAGCGTAAAAACAACAGCTTAGTGGTAACCCTGTATACAAGTGCCATATATTCACCAAAATATGCGTCAACGACATTTCGTTGCATACGCCACGCATCCGCCGGTACGAGGTCACTTTTAATTGTTTTACGTAATTGTCAATTGTTCTGGCTAGGCGAGATGCGTGTGAATGAACCTCGTTAGATTATTGACTCACCTTATTGTAATAGTACAGTGCAATGCTCATGTAATATAATAAATTATAATGTGGTGAGGTTAAAAACGGTTAATTAAAGTTTGCGTGTTTTAGGGGGTTGGCTCTTAGATTATGTCTGGTTTCTGTAAGAGATTCTATATAGGTACAATTTGTGGAAGCACTCATCGAGTTTTGAAATTAATAGAGTTTAAGACAATTATGGTTCTGTTATCGTTTCTACAGAACTACAGAACAAAAATAAAGGTGACGATCAAATTGAATTACACGTAGTAGATCTAGTAGTAGCAATAATCGACAACGGCGAGACGGTTTTATTGCCGTTTTTTTCTTTTGTATGCACATAATGCACATGTGGTCTGAAAAATCTTATCTATAAAGTTATGACTATTTTTGTTTCCACAATTTTGTACTTTGTTAGTTATTGTAACTTAGTGAAATTTATTTTTTGTTCTTAACGAATGTGTTATTTAGTAGTTAAAATGTCCACAAATACGTATGTAAAATTTTGTAAAGTCAGATAATATTAGTCATTAAATAACATTGAAAAACGTTAGTATGGGATATTTTTTTACAAAAATCTCCATACAAAACGGCAATTTGATACTTTAACCCCTTTTTTATAGTGAGGGGAATGGGAGTTTACGCATATCCCGCCCGCGTACGGTATATTACGGTAATATTATCTGTGCCCGTAGTGTAAGTTTTTATGTCAAGCAAACGCAAACTATTTCGATTCCGTATTTATGTCAATTTGTATGAAAACTATACAGGATAAATTTTTTATCAGTGCACAAATTTTTAAGATCAACTCAGAATCGGTAAGTGAACAACTTTCTCTTAGAAACATGGGTCGAAATACGACAAAAATTTTTGGACTTCCCATACTAAATCGATCACGTGATCAGTTCGATTTGTATGAAGAGTCCAAAAATTTTTGTCATATTTCGACCTATGTTTCTTAGGGAAAGTTGTTCAGTTACCGATTCTGAGTTGATCTTAAAAATTTGTGCACTGATAAAAAAATTATCCTGTATAAGCGCGCTACTCGCCGCTAGAGGCGCTAATACAGTTTTCATACAAATTGACATAAATACGGAATCGAAATAGTTTGCGTTTGCTTGACATAAAAACTTACACTAGGGGTACATTCCAATACTTTAACCCCTAATATCTATCTAAATAAAACTCTTGCGTCACTGACTGACTGACTGACAGACAACGCACAGCCGAAACTACTGGGCGCAAGAAGCTGAAATTTGGCATGTTCCTTGGGGAGTGTAGAGGAGCACAAAGAGAGGATTTTTGGAAATTCACCCTCTAAGGGGATAAAAAAGGGGCCCATGAAGGGGGCAGACGAAGTGGAGAGCGGCGTTATTATCATCATCATCATTTCAGCTGTACGACACCCACTGCTGGGCCTCCCCTAAGTATCTCTACAACCATCGGTCCTGCGCTGCCCGCATCCAGCGGTTTTCCGCGACCTTGATTAAATCGTTGGTCCACCTTGTAGGGGGCCTGTTATACATACACGGAGCGCTATTATACATACACTGAAATAACCTTAGTAGAAAGAATACGTCGCATGTCAAAGTCATACTTATGAGGCTTATAATATTTCTCGGATTTTGTCAGTTCCTCCATCAATCAAAGATTACGAGAATAAAATTGTATTGATTAGTATAAAAAGAAGCCTACGACCAACAAATTAGGTTCTTCATTACTCGATCGACCTCCTACTGCGATTAAAACGACATTAGCTACGGATCCACGACCATAAAAAAATACCGCCTATCTTTATATTTTAAGGAATACTTTTTCTTGTTTTTATTGACTTATAAGCAGTTGTGTCATTTTGAAAAAACGATGCCGAAGACAGATATTTTTGGTTAAAAAGATTAACCTGACTTTACGTGCATTACGAAACATTGGTTGGACTTAAAATAAACTGTAACAAATCCACGTTGCATAACTAATTTGACTAACCTTTTTTTCTTAAGTTTAATTCTTCACAGACCGCATTTTTTAGTTTTTTTTTTATTTGTTTTGTGTGTAACTCTACATAATGTTTAAGTTTTATACAAATTTTTGTACCTTACGTCATAATAAGTAGGTATGCAATGTTGATAAATCTTTTATTAAAGAATTAAGTAAGTACTATGTCTTGATTCTGTCGACCATTGCATAAGCTAAGGTTATGTAACATTAAAAAATCTAGTAACACTCAACATTGTAGCTTATTAAGTACAAAATTTTCGAAATAGCATAATATTTATCGAATATTTTAAGAGTTATACCTATTATAATACTTGGAATCGGGGAGCGAATCCTACTTAATATTATAAATGTGAAAGTTTAGATGTTTGGATGTTTGGATGTTTGGATGTTTGGATGTTTGTTACTCAATCACGCCAAAACGGCTGAACGGATTTAGCTGAAATTTGGGACACAGATACTTTGTAGCCTGGAGAGGAACATAGGCTACTTTTTATCCCGGAAAAACATCACATTCCCGCGGGATAACGTCGTGTAGTCCACGCGGGCGAAGCCGCGGGCGGAAAGCTAGTAATAAATAAATATGATAACTTAAAACTTATTTCTTTCACATTCAAAAGCGATAAGAATTGTTATAACACCGATTAAATATTGTTCAAGACTCCCCGTCTTTCAAATTAGCACAAAATTAGGAAGTAGTTTTCGACTTGAGCGTATCATTTGTATCATAATATGAAGATGAATATCGAAGATGGAAATGTTAAAACGTTGTGGGTTGCTACCTCTACTTTTATTGTATTACAGAGCTGTAAATTTTCCAAATAAATAAAATAAAAAATAAATAAAATATGCATATGTCACAGAAACAGTTAACATTCACAATCATAGAAAATTGTCACAATCAAAAGACAAAGTAAAACATAAATTGTATCTCATTTGCGTGACATACAAGTAAATGAAAATGTAGATTAGCCTAGTGGGCTTGCTCTGTGGGCAGGTGGGAAACAATAGTTCCACTGTGGTTAACAAATGGTTAGGTTACACGCGCTAGTTCTTACAAATAGACTACTTAGACGCGACTTATAAATATGTACAGCCATATTATTATCTGCCAACGACATAAAGTTCCTTGAAACAGACATTAAATGATTTATTTACGTTTTACGATTTTATTTTTTGAATTTGTATCATATATAAAGAATTGACAATTCAGAAGGAAATATTCTTAGGTATTCTTTTTTAGAAATCTTAGGCTACAAATATGTAGGTAGTTAAGGGGTTAAATTTGTTTTGATTGGAACTGGACTTTCTTCGACTCTCCATTCACACCGCAGTTGTACGTGTCCTAATCAATTAGTATTAGAAATTACTGCAACATAACCATAGCCGCAACGTTACATTCTGTAAAAGTATCTATAAATGTAGAGTATTTATAGTGCTTCATAACTAGCTACCATAGGTAAAAAATAAAACCGCCTTCTAAAAAACCACATCAAAAAAGTAAGAAATAATTCCTCACCAAATAAATAACGTAAGTACTTTGAAGTCGGGCGTGAAACATGTACAATTTTTTGTTGTTTTTGTTAAAACCCGCCCGACTTCAAAGTACTTACGTTATTTATTTGGTGAGGAATTATTTCTTACTTTTTTGATGTGGTTTTTTAGAAGGCGGTTTTATTTTTTTATAAAAATAATTTTTATTTCACTCTTTTTAGTGCATCGTGCAGGCAATTTACGTGTTTTCTGGTAAATAGGTATGTGATCAAACTCAAAACCTCCTTTTTCGAAGTCGGTTAAAATACCTTGAGGTATCCCCTTTTTAACAAAACAAGAATCATCTAAATCGGTTTATAAACAAAGGAGTTATGCCTAAAGATACGTATTAAAATCACATAAAGTGGTAACGAAAACGACAGTGTTTTCAAGATTTCCTGAAAACTACTAAACCGATTTCAAAATTTCAAAAAATGGGACCAACTTGGAAACCAACCTGATGTAATAACGTTTGAACCATTTCAATCGGTTCAGCCGTCTTCGAGTAATCGGTGGACATACACAAAAAAAAAAAAGAGAAAAAACATACATACAGACGAATAGAGAACCTCCTCCTTTTTGATTTAGAAGTCGGTTAAAAAGTACTCGTACTTCGATTTAGCTTATTTTAAATAAGGTTTATGGCTATCTCGCTCTCCCTCCGTGTGATAAATTCTTCATTACTAGTGTAGCGATTTACAACTGCGATACAGGACGATATGACGTTAGGTTACTCTTAATCGAAATCGCATAGGACATCCTTGCGCTTATCTCAAACGTTATCTGTGACCCTTATCGCCTTAGAGTCAATAGAGTCGTTACTTCTGATATTTTTGACTTAAGCGCAAGGATTGTCCAATGCAATTTCGTTTAAAAGCGAACTTAAAATATTAACATCGATTTACTAAATATAAGTCCTGAACACTTGAAGACTCACCACTGCACTGATGATAACGCTGTACGAGTGGCAAAAATTAACTGGTCGAAAGGGTTGGAAGAATACTTTTATCTACACTCATGTTATAATTTTCGAATTATGAACTCATGCCTGAACGTATAATGATACACTTTATGTCATAGTCAACTTTAAAAAATAAAACTGAATCATAATGTATACAGCTGTCACTCATTATAGTACGCTTATGATTCTTAATTTTACAGTCTCCATGGCAACCGTAGGATTTACCGGCCCCGACTTTCGACTCTTTCAAGCCTTTCTTTAGCCGGCAACAATAAGAAACTTTTTTAAAATTAGATTTTTTAATTTAGAAGGTATAGACCGTATGAGTGGTGTTTGGCACCAACAACAAACAAAAGAACTAACAACTGCATAACACCTTTCAAATGTCACAAAACAACAATGATATGACGCTAAAGACACTCGTCTCTTTACAGGTGCCCGCGAATCATCGGCACGTAAAGGAGATTTAATCGTTCAAGAGGTGACACTTTCTCCGGTACCGCACGCGCCCGGGGTTCCCACGGTGAAACCGTGCGAAGCGGCGGGGAAAACCAAAATGAGCTTTATTCCAACGGAAAACACGCCCAGATGTTTCAGGTGATTATACTTCGATGTTTTGTATGTCGATATGGGAGAGGTTTTTTTTTTCTACACGATTGATAAAGATCACAAAATTCACAAACTTTAAGTACCTTACATTATAGAGATACTAGATATACGAGTACACATAACACGGGGTCTATCTTAAAATATAACCTATGATTTTTTATGTTTGTTTGATAGTTAATAACTGAAGAAATTAGCGTTATTTTCTGATTTCTTCTCCAAGAAAACTATTAAAGTTATAATTATTTAGATGGGCCGCTGTTACAACTTAAACTTTTGGCATTGAGTGGGAAAATTCGAAACAAAAGTTATCCAAAACTTAATCTCTATTGATGACCTCGATGAATCTCGATGAAAATCTACTTTCGTTTTCCGAAGTCTTTATCATTCAGTTGATTCAACTATCGCTACAATTTTGAGCAGTAGAGTTTAGTACCTAGGAGAGCCTAGAGGTCTGTCGTACAGGCTCGCAGCCTAGTACAGACTCCAGACGCTTTTTAAACTAAAAAAAGTATTAAGAATGATTGTTGACGGAATTAATACACAAATAAAAATGGTGCAGGTGATCCAGCATGAACCAACCATGGAAGGGCAAGCCGGCAAGAGTCCGGTTAAAACTGGCGCTATGCCTGTTGCTGACCGTACACGCAGTCGCTGCCAACAAGCCTCCGCGGTTTCTAATCGATGGCCAGTCAGAAATTGTGGTGAGGCTGAAGGAAGGCCCCGAGACGCCGATTGGTAAGTGTAAAGCTATCGGTTCGAACTGGGCGTCGAACCGCAACTGCAAGCGACGATGCTGGATTTCATACAAATACTATAGAAACTAGTATGGCGTGACGTCATTTCACTTGTAGTTGTCGTCCGACGCCCTTAATGGACCATTTACAAGGAGCCAATACTTGAGACAATCCAATAAGTCAGTCAAATATTGGCATCGTGTACATTATAGACAGTGCACTACATTGGGTTGTCCTCAAGCCAGTCGATTGCAATAGAATGATTTTAAATTTACTGACTTTAGGATTGTCTCAAGTATTGGCTCCGTGTAAATGGTTCATTACGGATGCGACATAAGGTACTGTCTCATTACTTAATTTTTTCTTTTCTTCGGCGTTTACAATCAAGAATCAAAGTTTTGAACCGTGGAAAAAGACTACTTACTAATTTAAGTAGAATCTATTACACAAGATCACCCTAGAATTAAATCCAACAAAAAACATCATGAAAATAAAGTTTAGTTTCTAATAATAATAAAATATTAAACGTTATTGCATTCGAGTAACTTAATCAAAACCAATTTTAATAATATAATTAGTCAAAATTCTTCTTCTTCTATGTTGTCTATCCAAATCTGTATCAATAACATTGCATCGTAAAGCTAAACTTATAAACTTTGATGCACAAGAACAGTTGTTCAAAACGTTTTGATGCAGTGTGACAGAGTTCTATGTGTACATTAATTATTAAAGTTACGTAACTTTCACACTTCAAAAGTTAAAGTCAGTCATTCAATCTATTAAATCCGCTTAAACGATGAACCTTTAACTAAAATGGAACTACTCAAAGCAAGCTTTTCCGTCGACTCATTAAAGTTTTAAAAGTGTTAGTCATAGAGCGGTACATACCGGAAATTGTTAGTTGTAAGGGGATCGTGTCGAATGGGGTTTCCACGACGACTGACCTGCAACAGAGGGGAAGCCTCATAATACACCAGTAAGCGCTATGGTAATCGCTTAACCGATATCGTGTAACTCGTCAAAGTCAGCTGTGTACTGAACTGGCGAGGTTTTAAAAATTCTTCCACCATTTGAAATTTGCAGTATTTCTGAGTTCCCATAGAAACGTGGCAGCTAGTATAATTAGATATGATAATCAAATCTATTCCGGAACGATGTAAAAGTGTATCAAAATAAGTTCTGAAATTAGATAAATGAAAACTATTTTTTTTTTATTTTGCTCTGCGTATATAAAAATATAATAACTGAACTATAATTTTACGTTTACCCATTTACAGGCAGTCTCATATACCGACTCCGAGCCGTTGACGCTGATGGAGACACATTGCGATTCGGAATAAGAGATCAACTCGGTAGTGATATTATAAGATTAGAAGCCATTTCATCCAACGAAGCAAATATTTATTTAGTTAAGGAATTAGATAGAGAGGTGAGATTTAAAGAAAAATATTCTGAAATTATTGTTAAAAGCGTCAGTCATTCTAAAAGCGTAGCGCAAGTTTGTTCGACGAAATTTCATAAAACGTTACTTATTAAGCTTTTTCGGTATAAATACTTACTTATGCCGAATGAAACGAAACTCATTTCCCAGCCAGCTCAAGTGCGACTCGAACCCACGACCGGAGTTCCACCAGAGCTAGTAAGGAGACGGTTAGATTTTTTTTGATATAATATTTTCAACAAAATTTCGAAAAATAATTTGAAACTAATTTCGTTTCGCTCTCACTCTTGACTCTGAATATGTTTGTTATTGACACTTAAAGCTTGAACTGTATGAAAATGTGAAATAATAAAAATTAATTCATTCGTTTATATCTTAAAATTTTAGGTGCGTGATGAGTACTCATTTGTCCTTACTCTGACTGATGGACACTTGGGAGAAGGCAACTTCGTCACTCAGAGCTTTCTGTTGTTAGTAGAAGACGTTAACGACAACGAACCAACATTTAAACCATATTCTTCAGCTATCACTGTAAAAGAAAATTCTGCACCTGGAATAATAGCAACTGTAGAAGCAACTGATCTTGACGAAGGAGCCTATGGACAAGTAAGTGAAGAAGTATAATTTTGTGACTACAAAGTAGTATTTAAAAAATGTTTGTTGCCGTAGAATTAGAAGTGTTTAAAAGAAACATGGATCGATACGATTGATAAATCTCTGCATCAATAGTATCGACTCATTTATAAGTTTCGTTCGAACTATCGATAGTATCGAAAATATAAATAATCGTTATTATTGTTTTTGAATGTAAGGGGCTATGCATCTCCCGTAGGAGATGTAGTCACTGCGATCTAAAAGATCTATTGTGACTCACCACCTGGTTAAAGTAACACTTTTAGCCTAGAGGCTTCCAAGAAGTCTAGAATACTCCTAGCTTTTAGAGTTTTAATCTCCTCCGGGCGCATAATGTGTCGGTGTAATCGGTATGGAGTGTAGAGGTAATTATTGGTATGGGATAGTACAACGTAACTGTCAATAAAATTTTAAACATATCGTCTGGTTTTGCTGCCGGTTGGGTGTTTGTTTTGTTGTTGATTTTGTTTGCGAGTAAGCTCAAATTCGTTATACATTGTATATAATTCATAGGTGCTATACCACTTACAAGAAGTCGACGGAGATGTAGATAACTTTTCAGTCCAAACCGTTAACGGAAAAGGCGTTATAAGACTGCTAAGTAGTTTGGACTATGAACGAAAGTCACTGTACCAACTACGAGTTCTGGCTGTCGACCGGGCTAATAAAGGGCGAGTGAACACTGGGACTGCAGCTATATTAGTCAAAGTTCAAGACCAAGAAGATCAGCCGCCAGAGTTTGTTGTTGCCAGTCCAGTTACTAGGATAAGTGAAGATGCACCAGAAGGGACAGCTGTTTTGCAAGGTAGCTGTATTTTATTTATGATAATACTTAAAAACTTTGCACGTTGCATGACAACTTTATTAACTACAAAAGAACTACCCTTGCCTTTCTTCTTATCCCAGACAAGTTGTTTTTTTCTATAGTATTTAATTTAAATTCTTACTCATTTCCCTTCTGCTATTCTGCGCCTAAATGAACTTCGCCAAAGTGATTACTGCTGACTGGCTGTAGGAATTGTTAACAAAATTTCCAAATTATCTACATTATTTTTCTCATAGTTCGAGCTATTGATGGGGATAGGGGCATCAACAACAGAATATCATACAGCATCATCGCTGGCGGGGAAGAGCACTTTGATATTGACAGCAGTTCGGGGATCGTCTACACGATCAACCAACTGGACCGTGAGGACCCTAACAACAGCAATGGGGCTTATATCTTGGAGATATTGGTAAATTAAAGTGAATTGTAGTTATCAGTTATAGAACTCATTAATATCTTCCTTGGGAAAGGAAAATTGAAAAATTCATTAGGAAAAAGGGACTGCTTTTTCGTAATGAATTTTAGCACACTTGTTATTTCAAATATTGCTTATGAATACAGTTTTCATTAACAAAGTATTCAAGAATTGTGTATCAATTTATCTAACAGGTATTATATAATATAATGTAAATTTAAAATTGTTTCAAGTAGCAAAAACTATCTAAAATTTACAAATCAAAACAATCAAAATGAATCAGTAAATAGATATTACATAATTATTTTAAACACTAGAAAAAAGCCCCTGCCTCCTAACTAACTTATTCTAGTATTGTGAAATCGACATAACAGTGCAAAAAGTAATAATAATTTAATGTCAAGTATTTTTTTCTTGCAATACATTTTTCAGGCTACAGAAGAATCAAGAACAGTGTCACCATTGCCTAGCGCTACTACAGAGGTAACAATAATAGTGACTGATGTGAACGATGAGACCCCAAGGTTCAGGAGTGAGAGATACGTGGGAGAGGTGCTGGAAAACGCTCAACAAAATACACCTATCACTTTTCTCAAGGATGCCATACCTGAAGTGTTTGATTATGACCAGGTGAGTTTTAAAGCAGCTTTTACACTTTTATAATTACTTTATTGTTATAATACAGCCCAATTCGAACTTTTTGGCGTGTCGGATCAGAATATTCCACAATACATTTTGGCAGAGTTGAGGTTTTGGGATACTCTTGAGCATAGTGGATAACTTCACGACCGCCATGCGCCAGTAAGATTGAATCAAACTTTACCTGTAGAGTCCTTTTGTTATCTAGAATACACAGGTGATGTTCGTTTGTTGCTATGTGAAAGCGCAAAACTAACTGTGTTTTTTTATATATTTAAATATTTGTTTATTTTCAACTTTTATGAAGCAATGAACATGCTTACTAAGGCTTTGCACAAAGCCTTGAATTAGCTTCATTTCCAATCAAAAACCCTTTTTTAATTATTTTATATGTAATATTGAGTAGGTATGAGTATTTATTCAGGTAAAATATCATAACAGAAATTAGTTTCTTTTATTTTGTTTAAATAAATGTATTTCTAAGAGTTCGTGAGTATAATAAACAATTATTTTTTACAGGGAAAGAATGGAACCTTTGAGTTATACCTACAAGGTGATAATGGAGTGTTTGACGTCACCCCCTTCAGAGGCATTAACGAAGCCTCTTTCTTGATAAGGGTAAATGATGCATCATTCTTGGATTACGAAAGTGTTACAGTGATGAACTTCAGTCTAGTCGCCAAAGAAACTGTTGCCAAAGATCCTAAAATGAGGTTTGTATAGCTTTAAGTTTCAAAAGAAGTTTGTTTGACGACTGATTTGGCGCAGGGGTAGGTCTCGGGTTCGATTACCGAACAAGACAAATATTTGTGTGCATGAACATGTCTATTTTACAAGCTTTTATTTTGTTTCACCTGTCCCGATGTTTGTAATCAAATATTTGTAATCAAATCTTGCAAACTAAGTTTAACCCACTTCCCAGTGTCTAATTGAGCTGAAATTGTGTATACAGGCTTGGTTTGGATGACAATACAATATTAATTGTCAGCAAAAAAGCTTGTGATAAAAGTTAATTTTACAAAAATAAAACTTATTTTCCTATTTATAGAGGCTTATTTCTTTTTGTATTTTTTTAAACTTACAGTCATTGTTTTATTCTAAAATAAATTTTTACCACTATTCAAAAGAAAGTAAAAATTATGTGCTTACACATTTAAATTCAAAACAAGATAAAAGAATCTTGCTACTTATTAATTTTTTGACATAATTGTACTATTTTTGTAATTATTATGCCTCTTCTAGTATTGTCCCTATCGTGGTCCACATAAAAGATGAAAACGATAACTTTCCCGAGTTCACTGAATCTCTGTACATGGTGTCCGTCCCAGAGAACTGTGGTGTCGGTACCACTGTTGCTTGGGTGCAAGCCCTTGATCAGGACTCTGACAACTATGGCACGAGAGGGATACGTTACACCAACCTTGGTGGGAGCATCGCTAATTTGTGAGTACTACAAGTAAACATAGAGTTATGTAATCTTCAAAAGTTACAGACAACAAAATAGCAGTCAATACTTAATAGAGATTTAGATGCACTTAGATGCACGTTAGTCCCAGAAACATATCAGACCCACGCCACTAGCAATACAAAATTAGCAAAATGATTCAGCTGTTAGAAGTTTCCTGGTTCTCAATTTGACCATCGAATCTAAAAAGCGGCACTGAACATAATTATTTTGCATAATAATTACATTATTGACCATACACTTGTAAAAAAATGAAATTATTGTGCTAAAATCTGTTTTAGTAATAAATAAAATAAAAATAAAACATTTTCAGTACCTATGAAGGTTATAAAATGTTAAACTACTTAAAGTTTATACTTTTATTCCAAACAGATTGCATTTAAACCCGATATCAGGTGTGATAACAGTGAAACAAGCGGGGGGCGACAACTTCGATCGCGAGTTGGTCTCCCGGCATTACCTCACAGTGGAAGCCAGAGACGATCTAGGCAGAGGTAACAGGAACACAGCACAACTTATAATAAACATAGAGGATGTGAACGACAATGCTCCGATGTTCCTGGCTAATAAATACGAAGCAAGGCTGCTTGAAAATGAAAAGCAATTCGAAAACCCACTCATTCTTGAAGCTAGGGATATTGATTTGAATGGTAAGAGGTTTTAAACATGCAAACCACCTCCCAACTCTATTTCTACATATTCTTTAAAGCTTACCAACTTTGCCATACATGACACCTTAGTTTCTACGATAAAGCAATTATTTTATGCATGTGTTAAAATTATAGGTATAAAAACATTTTCAATTAATTTTCCAATTTCAGGAACTAAAAACAGTCATATAGAGTATTCCATAGTCGGAGGAGATTATAAAAACAATTTTTCAATAGACCCCAACCTTGGCATAATTTCACCTAAAGAAGGACTCGACTTTGAACAAATACCTGGTGATAATGGAAACATTAGACCCATACATTTAACGGTAAATATAATGACGCAATTAAAATAATGTCAATATAGTGAGTGAGTGAAAAAATTGTCAAAAGTTTTATGAATATACGAAGATAGCGAACTCTTTGTACGCTTGCCTACGTCCATACTTGGTCTTCAAGGAAGAAGTTGGAATCATTCACAACAATAATATCGATCATTTTACAGACTTGAACGTATAATAGCTTTGACATCAAGTTCTTGTGCAGGCTTTAAATGTAACATAATAAATTTACATTAGCCCGAGAGCCAAACTAATTCGCTCTATGGAGACTCAACAATAATTCTATATCAGTAATTTCTTAACATTGATAATTAGATTATCTAGTTTAATAAATAATTCATTAGTAATCCACCAATATTTATGACAGCGACATTAAAAAAAAACAAATACAAAGCTTTAAAAAATCTATAAAAAATAGGCAAAAGTGTTATTCACTTTACATTTGAATACATTTATTATTATCTTTCGTAAAAGTATATAATCCCCCTATATTTGTAAATGAAAAACAAATAAACTTTAAAAAAAACTCTCTACGTAAACTCAAATTGGCATTACACCTATGTAAAAAAATGCTATCAGAAACAACCGACTTCTTCCCAAAGTATTAGTTTCCCGTTTTATATCTTATGGATTTCGACTTTGGTGCTTAGATATGGTGAACATAAACACATGTTAACGATAAAATTGGTGATAGCATATTTGCTGAAAGAATTGCACCATTTTCGGGGTATAACTTTTTTTTATACCTTCCAATGCGATATTATGTTGGATTCCAAAATATAGTCTCTAATTATATTTAAGGGTTGTTTACCAAATTTTGGCCTGTTATTGAATTTTTTACAAAAATATCGGATAGTTCTTGGGGTACACACTGGAAATGAAAAATTCCAGTAATCAATACAGAAGGGTAGAACAAGAGCTGCCCTCCAACCGACGAACACGTGGTATCGTATATGAAAAATGGGATAGTAAAAAACGTGGTATCGTGTTTATGAGTTAGTGCCCAAAGGCTTTGTTAACTTTCTGCCTTCTAAATCTCTTTTGTATTTGGTATCAGGTAAGAGCTCGTGATTTCGGAACCCCGCCTCTATCCTCAACCGTGCCCGTTACTATATACGTGCAAGATGTGAACGATCACGCGCCCATGTTCCAACAAATGATCTACAAGAGGTCGATACCGGAAGACATGCCTGGTGGGACTAGCGTTTTGGAGGTAATTTACTGGTTTTCTTGATCTTGATTATAATTTGTAATAGTGTAAGTCCTACGACAGCTCATTCGTGCAAAGTAATATGTTGCTTCAGCACAAGGAATAGAGTCTAATTTTCTAGCAAAAGTTGCATTAAAAAATGTTTAAGTAATATTAGATTTCATTTACCTTTAATTACTTGAGTTGTGTTAGTCAAGCGTTAAATGATGGCAATGATTAATTATTTTTAAAATAAATATTTCTTTTGATTCTATTTAGGTAAAAGCTCGCGACGCCGATGGATCATCGCCCAACAACAGAGTAGTGTATCGCATCCAACGTGGCGCGAGCGATAAGTTCGTCATCGATAGTCTGTCAGGCGTCGTCTCTGTGGCCAACGGATCATCGCTCGACCCAGATAAGACCAACCCCAAAAGCAACCGATACACACTCACTGTGGTAAGTTTCGACAGACAAATCGCAGCGACTGTGTGTCGTATGTCGTCTCTGTTGCCTTAGGTGCACCTAACCTTCTTTCGGCTCATGTTCATTAGACTTTTTGATGACAGCATAAAACCTCAGAGCTATAAAATATCAAAAGTAACACGTTGTACCTATATTATAGCTCATAGAAACATTGACAAAGTTGCTCGCGGGACTAGTTTAATAACACATTTAATTTTCTTCATCTAGGTGGCGCTGGATGGCGGTATCGGCGAACATCAGTTAAGCGCGGCGGTGCTCGTCAATATTACCA
Source organism: Crambus lathoniellus (assembly GCA_949710035.1). Taxonomy (NCBI): domain Eukaryota; kingdom Metazoa; phylum Arthropoda; class Insecta; order Lepidoptera; family Crambidae; genus Crambus; species Crambus lathoniellus. The sequence continues at coordinate 24,019,251 of OX453306.1, forward strand.
TAGTGGACGTGAATAACAAACCGCCAGTACTACACGAACCGGGCACCATAGCTGTTAGAGAGAATATAGAGGTAAGTCATCAAACTATTCTCAAATATATATTCCTTGATACATTCTCATCCTTAAGAGAAGAAGAAGAAGAAGATTCTTAAGTAAAAAGCTTAGAGTTCAATATATACACGTTACAACTCTGTATGGGTATGTAATTTTGTATAGAAAAGCCTCCATCCTATAGGGAGGTAAAAATACTTGAGTCTTAGGTAATACAAGCAGTAGTAAGTAGGTACCTAGTTTTATTTTCTTTACTTCAGGCATTTTTTCATGTAAAGCACGTGACTCATAATTATCAGGTGTAGGAACGACTTCTATAAGTCTTCCTGCGTACTTCCCGAACGCAGTACTAGTTTTTTTAAATCTATGAATGCAATTTTTTTTCTCGATCTTGTCGAATCGATGACATGGTTCCTTTGAACCAATCCAATAACCAATGTATGTCTTATAGTTTCAGACTTGCCCATGCTGTCTGGCCTAAATGGGCCACTCGGTATATGTTACCTGCCTATAATCTTTTCAATTGTCTAGGTCGGTAGCCTCATATATCGCGCGCAAGCGTACGACCCCGACGAACAACCGGTACTAAGGTACACGTTAGACAAATCGGCAAGTCTGGCCAGGGATGAAGACGGAGTGTTGATACCTCCAGCTGAATACGACTATCTTGCTCTATGGGACCTCAATGCTGTGGATGGGACACTAAGGGTGGTGCGGTAAGTTGTTACTTGAATGGGTTTTACTAACAAATATGTTTGTCAAACTGTAGATGTAAAAAAATGAAGTCTGTCATTACTTTCATCGATGAATACTTAATAATTTCCTTAAAAACTAACTACCTAGTTAACAAGTTTAATTAATTCTAGTCTAGTCTATTATAATAACGTACCTATATTCTGTATCTTGGATCATCTCATCATAGGCATAATTTGATTCAAAGATGCTCTGATCTCATCAAAAATTCATAATTTGATATTTACGCGTAACCCATTTTAGGATTCTAAAAGGCAATTTGAATTAGGAAGCAGCTAATCTTGTGGAGAGGACAAGTCTGTAAGCAACCAATTCTTTTTAGGTTACTCGATAGGGAAAAAATAGAAGTGTTAAAACTAGTAATAACGGTAGAAGACATGGCAGCGATCGACGGCGGTCCTAGACAGACCGCTTCGGCCACACTTACGGTGGTAGTGGAAGATGTGAACGACAACAACCCGAGATTCCGCAAGCCCTACTACAGGACGTCCATACCAGAGAACTCTAAGAACGCTGCGTATATTGCCACTGTTATAGCTGATGATGCAGACAAGAACCGGACTTTGGCGTACTATCTTGAAGGTATTTGTTTTGAAATTAGATTCTATGTTGGACAAGTTTTTGGCACCAGTAATACTAAGGGTCCCCATAAACCACAGACTTTGTATCGTTGATATTTCGATCGGGCTCATAATCAGGAGCCGTATTCTGAAACGGAAAATCCGAAACTTCGTTAGCCTCGCCCCATTCACTCGATTCTGTCACGACTCAAGAGTGAGAGTCAGTATTGTTTGTCGGCCTACACGAAATCGATGTAGAATATGTTTTTGCAACGTACATCTTTATACTACTTTGTGAGCCTGATCAAACTATCGGCACGTCTTGCTAGGGTGTACAGGGAGGGACTCAACGGTACGATTCAGGAGCAGGACTCTGAAACGCAAATCTGAAACATCGGTTAGCCCCACCCCTTTCACTCGATTCTGTCATGACTGGAGAGTGAGAGGGACGGGTATATCGAAGTTTCGGGTTTGGCTTTTCCGAGTAAGCCCTTAGATTCAGACCAACCGACCATTCCGTCACGGAATGTGCACGGAGATTTGCGAGGTGCAGTTAATATGAACTGTGATTCATGTTTAAACATTTCAATTTCCTTAAACGCAATGTAAAACTGCCGTCCGGGACGGGCCGGTTGGTCTGAATTACGATTCACGATTACGGTACGCCTTAATGTTTATGTTTGGTTGGTGGTAGGACTTGTTGTTAGTCCGCCTGGCTAGCTACCACCATCTTATCTAAGACTGACGCCATAACAATGATGCTTTCAGCATTATTGTGTTCCGGCAGTTAAAGATAAGATAGCCAGTTCCTCAGTGATTGAGGATTTCGGGAGTAGTGCGCTTCCACCTTCAGCCTTATCACCACTTAACATCAGGTGTGATAAAGGCTAAGTGCTACCCCGTTGTGAATAAAATAAATAAAAATAAGAATTGTAATTCTGTGAGGAAAATCAAACAGAGTAGACTCGCTTCTTTTTCATATTTTTTTTTTTATTCTGTTAAATAAAAGAATTATCCGCTATAGTTTTAAGTTTCCTAAATCTTTAGAAGACCATCATCATCAAATGTGATCATTCCAAGTTTAGAGTAAGTAGTAGAACCAAGTAGTATCAGACTTTTTATGACATGACTGATATTCCTTAGGTCCAGATGAGCTTCTTAGTATGGTGCACTTAGAGAAGTCTTCAGGAGAAGTCGTGGTGGCAAATAAGATAGATCACGAAATGTACCCGTGGATCAATCTTACTGTTAAGGCGGTGGACAACGGAATACCGCCCAGATACTCCGTCACTGAATTGTTTATCCAGGTAACTATGGGTACGTCGGTATACAAATAAGGGTACTTACCTTGATTAATACCGTTATTTGTCGGTTATTCAAACTCTGGTTTAGAGAGTCAAATAAAAATAAAAAATTACTGACATGCCCCCTGATTGACGAATCGTCGGAAACGCTCCCGACAGCGGAATGTATTCACTGTCACTGTCACTCACTATAGAATAGACAAAAACAACAGAATTCGAATCCAATTCCGTTTCCGATGTTTTGTGAATCAGGGGTATGAACTGGCAAACTTCACGCACAATGAAGCTCTGTGATGTCTTCACTAAGTGATCTTACTGTATATCAAACTTTCGTAGGTGTTAGATGAGAACGACAACAACCCCATATTCGAGACCTCTTCGTTCGAATACCACGTGCTGGAGTCGATAGAGCCGGGGACCACGATCACCAACGTGGTGGCTAAGGATGCTGACTCCGGAGAGTACGGGAAGATTACTTATCTGCTGGATAGAATTTCCACACAGGTTAGTATGTTTTAATGATATTGAAAGAATACAACCATTGAACATTAGAAAGAGGTTAGAAATAGCCGAATGAAGCGTGAAATCAGAAACAAGCCGGTTGCCAAGTCAACCTGAAGTAAAGCTCTCCTTTGCAGTTTTGAGCAAAGGGCGTTTCCACGCGCGCCCCGCCCTCTTGCTACTTCTAATTTCTTGTGATCTGTAAATGGAACTAACTCATCACCGCCATACTATTAATATCCAGCCACATTTGAATGTCCCCCAGTCCCCACTACTGAGGACAGTGTTTTTTGATGGATGTATAAAAATAATGATCCAATGCAGATTGGTGGGTGTCAACAAAGTCAAAATGCATATCGACCAATGACTCTTAAAGCGCGCTAGCACGGGGAACTAAAATTGCGCCATTACTGTCATTCCTCGCCAAATATGACGTCACAACCATATTAAGCAACTAAGAGCGATAACACAATATCAAAATGTAGCAACCTGTTGCTGGGATACGGCCACACAATACCACGAAATACGGAGCAACATCGCTCCACTTAATTGCTCCAGATTGATCCATTACAGTTGCCTGGCAATTATTAGTATTATTAGTAAAGTTGCCCGTGTACGCGCGCCTTTATAAGTCATTGGTTTGCCTTCCAAAGCAGAAAGAAGCTTGAAATTTATTTCTGCTTATGAAACGGCACCTTTTTTATTTTCTTGGTTAAGATTGTTTTTATTTCTGGTTTTTTGATTTGTGTTCCAAGAAAGATAGTTTACTATCATAATTTTCTATAATAGGGCAAGTTTCTAATAAACCCAGAGACTGGAGCGTTAACCGTATCTGAGTGGTTAGACCGCGAGACACAGTCCTCTTACAACCTGGTAGTGGAAGCTTGGGACAATTACCAATTCGGATTCCTCAGTGGAGAGAGCAGGAACGCTTTCAAACAGATTGTGTAAGTATTTGATGCTAACGGCTCCGCTCGGTTTTAGCCACGTGGTATCCGTTTCCGTATCCGTTTCAACATCAAACAAATCTTTCCTCTTTAAATCTTAGATTGCATGTCAGATAACATGATCAGATAAATTAATTTAAATGTCAAAAGAAACAAAGTTTATAGACTTACAAGCGACACGCTTACAACACAAATGGTCTGTCGTTAAAGAGTGTAACTATTTAAGATTGTCAATTTCACCTCGTAGGGTCTATGTGGATGATGTAAACGATAACGTACCAGTTCTCCAACTGCCCGAAGAATGCACCACCATAACGGAGTTCCACAACCATCGAGAACCAATTCTGGCTGTATCCGCTACTGATGCGGATGACAACGCATCGCCTAACGGACGGGTGCAGTTCCATCTGGTCGCGGGGAAAGGACATGGTGAGACTTTATGTTACGTAAAGAATTAAAGATTTTAAGTCTGACGCCACAACAACGATGTTTGCAGCATTGTTGTGTTCCGGCAGTTAGAGATAAGATAGCCAGTTCCTCAATGGTCGAGAATTCCGGAAGTAGAGCGTTTCCACCTTCAGCCTTATCTTGACTAAACATCGTGTGATGAAGGCTAAGTGCTACCTCGTTGTGGGTAAAAGAGCAATATACACCGAATATCTATTAACCGATTTCAAATAAAGGGGTGGTTCTCAAGTCGTTTGAATTTTGTTTTAACTATATTGTTTTATCCAAGATTTCGACTTGAAAAAATACAGGCAATTTTTTAGAGAAAAGCATAGCCTTAGCACATTTTAAAGTTCCAAAGACCCTGAGACTGAGAACTTCGCTTAAATTTATCCAAACCTTCAGTTGTAACTTTTTCTTGTTTTACTCCAATACACAATGCTACCTTTTTGCTGGCAGAACTGTTCCGCTTCGAGCAAGTGGGCGGAGACGCGAACACGGGCCGCCTCTTCGCGCGGCAGTCGCTCAAGGACCGCTTTGGAAACTACACTTTGGTGGTAGAAGCGAGGGATTTGGGAATGCCCGCTAACATTGCGAAAGGAGAACTGAGACTATGCGTCACGGACTATAACGACCACGCCCCGGTGTTCGTGCATCCACCGCAGAATGTCACTATTAAAGTGCCAGAGGTATTGTAGTCGATGTTTCTGTAGTTAAATTAAATTATCTTTTTTTCTTCAATTCTTATCGTTTAAAAAAATATTGAATTTTTGATTGAACTATCCCACAGAACGCAACAATAGGCACTAAAGTGGTAGACGTGAAGGCGATCGACGCCGACATCGGTCCCAACGGGGCGGTCCGATATCGAGTGAAACAGGACGCGGGAGGCGCCTGGCGAGCGTTTTCAGTTCATGCTACTACTGGCGCTCTTATGACTCTGATGCCACTGGACAGGGACAAACAGACGACCTATCAGGTAACTATTAACCTTTGAGGATCTGACACTGTAATCTTAGATAGGTACCTTAGATTAAGTAGCGGGCGATAGTTACATAGAGGTAGACTGAAACAGGACGCGGGCGGCGCGTGGCGAGCGTTTTCAGTTCACACCACTACCGGCGCTGTTATTACTCTGATTAGATAGAGACAAACAGACGACCTATCAGGTAACTAACCTTTGAGGATCTGACACTGTAATCTTAGATACCTTTGGTTAAGTAGCGGGCGATGTTTACATAGAGGTACCAGTGAAACAGGACGTGCGGTGCGTGGCGAGCGTTTTCAGTTCACGCCAGTACCGGCGCTCTTATGACTAGTCTAATGCCACTGTATAGGGACCAACAGACAACCTGCCAAGCAAATAACTAACACACAATAAAGTCATTTTTTAATCCTTTGGTGGTCATTCACCCAATTGCAGGAAGCTCCATTAAAGTTAATGCTTCATTAAATCTATTGCTGTCACTTTTTATTTCTTGATAACGAAAAGTGACAGCAATAGACTTAATGAAGCATTAACTTTAATGGAGCTTCCTGCAAGTGGGTGATAGTTAATCATCTCTTGACCAGACCCTTGCAAAAGCCGAAACGTCAGTCACAAAAACCAAAAACGCATATTTTGTGATGTGTGTACCTAATTTCTTCGTCAAATAATGTACAGTTTAATGCTGTTTACAGCAGAACAGGTTTTACAAAATAATATATTACCACACTTTTATTAGCTTCACTTGTAACTAAGTCACAATGTAAGAAAATCTTGGAATTCAATTTTAACCTACTTCTAATTGTCGAATTGATTTGAAACTTTGCAAGTCTATATGAATCCGATGACAATATAATAATTTGCTACCATCGAGTTGATCTGATGATGGAGTCAAGAGGTGGGCAATAGAATTCTTCAATGGCTGCTAGGAAACCCCTCGAGTTTAGGCTCATTTGTTTTGTTCTCATGAGACCTATTCGCTATACTTGATGGTGAGGGTCTGATGATGGAGCAGGGAGGAAGCCAGCGGCACTTCTTAATGACCACTAGGAAACCCCTCGAGTTTGGGGTCCGTTGTTTCGTTCTGATGAGACTGATTCACTACACTTGGTGGTGAGAGTCTGATGATGGAGCAGGGAGGAAGCCAGTGACACTCCTTAATGACCGAAAGAAAACTCCTCGGGTTTGGGCTCATTTGTTTCGTTCTAATGAGACCTATTCTCTTCACTTGGTGGTGGGAGTCTGATGATGGAGCAGGGAGAAAGCAAGCGGCACTCCTTATAATGGCCATGGCCAATAGGAAACCTTTTGAGTTTTGGGCTCCCTTGTTTTGTTCAGATGGGACCTATTCGCTACACTTGGTGGTGAGGGTCTGATGATGGAGCAGAGAGGAAGTCAGTGGCACTCTTTAATGAGGAAACCCCTCGAGTTTGGGCTCGTTTGTTTCGTTCTGATGAGATCTATTTGCTGTACTTGGTGTGAGGGTCTGATGATGGAACAAGGAGAAAGTCAGTGGCACTCTTTAATGACCACTAGGAAAGCCCTCGAGTTTGGGCTCATTTCTTTCGTTCTGATGAGACCTACTCGCTACACTTGGTGGTGAGGGACTGATGATGGAGCAGGGAGAAAGTCAGTGGCACTCCTTAATGGCCACTAGGAAACCCCTCGAGTTTGGGCTCATTTGTTTAAAGGGTTTGGCTCGCGCTTCCGGTAACTAATAGACTCCACTAATTGAATTTGTAAAAATTAAATACATACAATCACGCCTTTTTTCCCTTACGGGGCATTGAGTTATAATTTTACGGGGTGAAAAGAAAAGAGACATGAATGGACTGTGAAATCCAGTACCATCCACCCATGGCTTGCCATTTATTGAACTAAAAAGTAAAAAATAAATATGTTAGTTTAAAAAACTAAAAAAACACACTTTTATTTTTATTAGTAGGTAACAGACTAAAAAGTACAAAATAACCGTCTATTCAGTGACTGAATTAAAAAGCGTGGTGGTATTTTGTACTTTTTAGTCTGTTACTAATAAAAATAAAAGTGTGTTTTTTTAGTTTTTTAAACTAAAATAATTTTTTTTAATCGACTCGACCAAACTTTTATTCAAGAATAACGCTTACTTTCGGATAGTAATGTCAAAACCCCACCTACTAGTTTGACATTAGTGTCCGACAGTAAGCGATATTCTCGGAATAAAAGTTTGGTCGAATGCAGCCTCAGTAAAATTAAACACTTTCAATGTACCAACATTGAAATCGCGAAAAACAAAATCAGCTGTTCCATAGAAAATTTGAAATCGAATAGATCAAAATGTATGGAACAGCAATTTTTTTTTTTTCGCGATTTCTATGTTGGTACCGTAGTAAAAGTTGTTTGTATGCATGAGTACATTGACCCCTTAAAATGCAGTCGACTTTTTTACAACACCTTATGTAAGTATCATAAATGAACTCATTTTTTCAGCTAAGAATTGAGGCCTATGATCTAGGCCTGCCAACGCCTCTAAGCTCTGACTTGGACCTAACGATCTACGTACAAAACGTCGACAGTTACCGACCGCGCTTCCCATACAAGACATTCAACATGAACATAACGGAAAACACCCCGGAGTATGGAGTATACCTGCCTAGCGTGATAGAGAGGGATGCTATAGATAGAGGAGATGAGCCAGTGCTGCCTGTCTGCTACTACATTGTGGAAGGGAATGAGGGAAACGTCTTCGAACTGCAAAGGAGTACGCATAAGTAAGCTGTCCTCTTACGGCCAGAATTAATAATCTATCCACAGATAGGCATAGGCATGATCTAAATTAGTTGCTTGGCAACACCTAGCAACACCCTGGCAACTGTCGTTAATTCAATGTTAATATCAAACGTTGCATAGCAACTAATCTGTATCATGCCTATCCCTATCTGTGGATTGATTATTAATTCTGGCCGTTACCACTTAAAAAATCTAAACAGTTTTCTTCAACTGCGAATTTATATGCATTCATATTTGGTCGACCTAAACATCTTCCACCGCGGGTTGCAAAACTGTTATTAGAACTTTTTATTATAAAAAGTGACTATCATTAATTCCTATTAAACTGGATTCGCAACACTCATTTTGATTATTATTTTTATAATAGTAAAATTAGATTTTATAAACATCGTGTTACCCCATGAAGTTTGACTTAATACTCTGAGGTAACTGGAGCTCTCACCCTGAATAAAAAAGTGTCGCCAGCAAATTTGACATTTATGTATGTAGTGGCTGTCAGCTGTCTCATACGACCATACGTATTTTTTTAAAGTGTAGGTGAGACGGAAGACAGCCACTGTGTTATTTGTGGTATTCAAAAAATTGTTCGTACTGCACTCTCCAGTTACCTCAGTATTAAGTCGAGCTTCATGTGTTACCCAAACCCTTTCTGACAGTTACTCTTTTTCAGACTGTCAACAGTCTACCCGTTAGATCGCGAGCAGAAATCGTTCTACAACCTAACGATCCTAGCGACCGAAGATTGCATCGCCACTCCTAACTACCAACCAGACGTAGACGCAGTCAGTTCGCTCAAGGTTTACGTTAAAGTTAACGATGTTAACGATAACGCGCCGAGGTTCACGAGGAAGATATTCACGGGAGGTGTCACCACTGAGGCTGATTTTGGGATCGAGTTTATGCATGTTATGGTGAGGAAATTGTATTGAAGCTCCTAGTATTTAGATTAGATTGTCGAATGTAACGGTCAGCATGCTCTCAAGGCTAACGTTAAAGTTAACGATGGCAACGACAACGCACCGAGATTCACGAGGAAGATATTCACGAGAGGGGTCACCACTCACCACTAAGGCTGATTTTGGGATCGAGTTTAATACATGTTAAGGTGAGGAAATTATATTCAAGCTCCTGGATTGTAACTTTTGTATATTTCATTTGCGCCACAATCACTGAACCTGATAATGATGACATTTTCGGAGTTATCCATACTATACTAATACTATACTAATACTAATATTATAAATGTGAAAGTGTGTTTGTTTATTTGTTTGTTTGTTTGTTTGTTTGTCCGTCTTTCACGTCAAAACGGAGCAGCGGATCGACGAGATTTTCGGTATGGGGATAATTTGAGAGCTGGAGAGTAACATAGGCTACTTTTTATTCAGGAAAATTTTAAATTAAATATGGTAATTTTGTAAATAAAATCGTTAAACTGTCGTACTTTACACAACTGTCATTTCCTACATAGCCGCTTCCAAAGAGTAGGATGTCAAAGAGTATGTAATCAGTGACGTTTTTGTCTCTTTGGATTAAGTACCTATTTTTAATAAGTAACATTTATGGCAGGCAGATTTTGGTGATACGAAGTTCATGTCCAATAAAATTTATATGGCAAAACAACGTTTGCCGGGTCCGCTAGTACTTTTATAAAGTTTACTCAGGGCCGAACTTTTATACTTTCTAGAGTTTGAGTAGGGTTCTCATAAATGTAACTAAAGTCGCCGTAAGTATAAATATCTCTTCGGGAGAGCAATAACAAGTGCTCAAGTGCTTTGCTTACAAAAAAATGGGCCATAAATAAATACCCTAGGTCCTCACCTAACAATGAAGCAAAACATTAGTTGTTAAATATATTAGTAATAAATTAAAAAATTAAGGGTTTGTTGATTTATTTTTTCACTTTTTTCTATTAGCATTAGCATTTAACAAAGTAGGTAACTAATCTGATTTAATGTTTTTTTTTCTTCTTTCTTATGACCCAGGCCGAGGACAAAGACGAAGGAGACAACGCCAAGATAACGTACTACCTCATGGGCGACGTGAAAGAGACTCTGACGGAAGGTTTGGACAACCTGGCAGTGTCGCCGTTTCTAGTCAACGTGGACAGTGGCGCCATCTCTCTTAACTTCGACCCGCAAAAGGGCATGAAGGGCTACTTCGATTTTAAGGTATGATGGATTTGATGATCTATCAAAAGCATGAGGTTGGTCGTTGCTGGATGAAAATTTTGACAATCAACTCCAAATCCAACTTCTGACAAGTTAAGGCTCAGAACTTTTGAAGATCCCAACTCGTTACAAGTTAAGGCTCAGAACTATTGAAGATAAAATGCAAAACATATCCTAAAGGAAAGTAGTTTACTAACTTCCATATTGTAAAGTGCCAAAAACTTATGTGACCCAGTGGTCTTTGGAACTAACTAAACTTTACAGCTGACAGCCATTTCGGTAGCTAATATTGCTCACTAGCGAGGCGCTACCAACGGATGAGATATATTTGATGAACTAATAGTAGATTGTATTACAAGGGAGCAAAATAATATATTTACGGCGAGGGCGCTATTTTGAATCCAGAGCGCAGTGAAGGATTCTAGAGTAGAATCTCGAGCGCAGCGAGGGATTCTAAAGTAGAATCCTGAACGCAGCGAGGGATTCAATATACGCCGCCCGAGGTGAAAATAATTTTGCGGCCGAGTAATACACTCTGCTTTTCATCTCTCTCTATAAGAAAAGCAGTAAAGACAACTCAAACTAACTACCTTTCTTTGTTGTTCGGATACATCATAGCGCTAGTCGGGCAAGAAAAAAAAATTGAGTTTTGAAAAAAAAAAAAAAAATATATGTCCATCAAATTTCTTAAAAGTATCTCCGGGGATGCCGTAGAGTGGTTGAAAATTTTGTTAGATTTTAGCTACGACTCACCGTTTACGATATATTCTCAATTTTATAAAATTCTGTTTTTGAAAATTTCTCGGTCCCGAAAAAAGTCCCGGCCCCATACAAAATCAGTTGATTTTTTTTTAAGTACTGCACACCCTTTGCTACACTCCAACCAATGCTTCTTTAATTATGTTCTAAATTCAAATCTCATCGTTTTGGACCCTGTTATGAAGCTGTTCAAAATTCAAATCTCATTTTCATCCCATCGATTCGAAAAGCGATGATTGTTTATCTAATAACAGGGTCCAAAACGATTCATTTTTTACCTGTTATGACAAGAGGGTATAAATGAGATTTGAATTTTGAACAGCTTCATAACAGGGTCCAAAACGATGAGATTTGAATTTAGAACATAATTAAAGAAGCATTGGTTGGAATGTAGCAAAGGATGTGCAGTACTTAAAAAAAATTCAACTGATTTTGTATGGGGCCGGGACTTTTATCGGGACCGAGAAATTTTCAAAAACGGAATTTTATAAAATTGAGATTATTTCGTAAACGAGTCTTAGCTAAAATCTAACAAAATTTTCAACCCCCCTACGGCATCCCCGGAGATACCTACTTATATAGAATCTGATGGACATATATTTTTTTGATTTTTTTTTTTATTTCAACATTTAATTTTTTTTCTTGCCCGACTAGCGCTATGATGTATCCGAACGACAAAGAAAGGTAGGTAGTTTGAGTTGTCTTTACTGCTTTTCTTATAAAGGGGGATGAAAAGCAGAGTGTATTACTCGGCCGCAAAATTATTTTCACCTCGGGCGGCGTATATTGAATCCCTCGCTGCGTTCAGGATTCTACTTTAGAATCCCTCGCTGCGCTCGAGATTCTACTCTAGAATCCTTCACTGCGCTCTGGATTCAAAATAGCGTCCTCGCCGTAAATATATTATTTTGCTCCCTTGTAATACAATCTACTATTATACCCTCTTGTCATAACAGGTAAAAAATGAATCGTTTTGGACCCTGTCATTAGATAAAAAATCATCGCTTTTCGAATCGATGGGATGAAAACATATTTATTACGATTAGCGATTGGGTTATTTTGTAAAAAACCAAGAACCTGGCAGGAGTAAATAGATTACTAATATATTAAACAACAACGTTAGTTCTGCGACTTTCCGAAAAATTCGAAAAAAGCAAATCACCAATTCGGGCAATATTTTGTTGTCTAGGTACTCGTGAGGTTGTTGTTATTTTAGGCGTAGATGAGACGGTCATGCAACCATCAGTCAATTCCATCAGTCATGAACATGACTATTTAACCAATCGATATAGAGGAACATCAGCAGCGTTATGAATGATTTATTTTGATTGTTTATTAAAATAGTCATGTCATGACTGATAGCAAACTTACAAATTACCCTTTATACTTAGTACTTACATTATAACTCAATGCCTTTATAGGAAGATACTACTCGCTCGATACTGCCTTCTAACACCACAAACCTTTCCAGGTGTTAGCAAACGACACAGGCGGTTTGCACGACGAAGCCCACGTGTTCATATACCTTCTCCGAGAAGACCAGCGAGTCCGTTTCGTTCTTCGCGCCCACCCATCCGAAGTCCGCGATAAAATACACGTATTCCGCGACCGTCTCGCTCGAGTCGCCGACGCTCTGGTGAACGTTGACGACTTGAGAGTGCACGAGAATAAAGATGGGTCCGTCGACAATACTAAGACGGATCTTTACCTACATTTGGTGAACGGACAGGACCATTCGGTGATGGAGGTCGAGCAAGTACTGAAGATTGTGGATAAGAATATTGAGCAGTTGGATCATTTGTTTAAGGTATTTTGTTGTTTTGCTAAAATGTAGATGAAGTTGAGAATGTCAGTCCACCCATCATCTTATTTCTCATTAAACTTTCAAGTAAGTAAGTCCATTCCATCCAACTCGATTGTCCATGAATGTAAACATCATCAGCCTCCTGATTCACAAAACGTCGGAAACATACATACATTCCGCTGTCGGGAGCGTTTCCGACGATTCGTGAAACAGCATGCAGTCAGGACCAGTAAATATGTGGGCTCTCCGTCCACACGTAAATAAAATTTTGTATGAGAATCTGTAGTTCTGCTACTGCCCAATAAAGGCGCTGTACAGATTTTCTGTGAACCTTATCGCCTTGTAATAAATAAAACGTCGTTCATTTTGATGTTGCCATGGGATTGTCCAATGCAAGTTTCGTTCAAGAGTAGGTAACCAACCTGGGAGTAGGTTTTTTTGCTATTTAGCGTTTGGTTCACTATAATAACGAAAAATATCAATACAGGAGTTCAACGTACTGGACACTCAACCGGCGGAGTTCCAACCACTTCGGGCGGAGTCTCTGACCGCGTCGCAGGCCGTGTTCTGGCTCGTGTGGGCCACGCTGTTCCTCGGGGTGCTGCTCGTGCTCGCGCTACTCGTGTGCCTTTCGCAGCGCGCCGACTACACGCGCCGGCTGAAGGCCGCCACGGCCACCGCCTACTGTGAGTCTGTACTACATTCCGAAGGCGGAGTCTCTGTCCGCGTCGCAGGCCGTGTTCTGGCTGGTGTAGGCCACGCTGTTCCTCGGCGTGCTGCTCGTGTCTGTTGCAGCGCGCCGACTACACGCGCCGGCTGAAGGCCGCCACGGCCACCGCCTACTGTGAGTCTATCTATAGGTACTACATTCCGAAGGCGGAGTCTCTGACCGCGTCGCAGGCCGTGTTCTGGGTCGTGTGGGCCACGCTGTTCCTCGGGGTGCTGCTCGTGCTCGCGCTACTCGTGTGCCTGTCGCAGCGCGCCAACTACGCGCGCCGATTGAAGGCCGCCACGGCCACCGCCTACTGTAAGTCTATACTATATTCCGAAGGCGGAGTCTCTGACCGCGTCGCTGGCCGTGTTCTGGCTCGTGTGGGCCTCGCTGTTCTTCGGCGTGCTGCTCGTGTGCCTATCGCAGCGCGCCGAGTAAGCGCCGGCTGAAGGCCTCCACGGCCACCGCCTAAGTACTGTGAGTCTATACTATAACTACATTCCGAACCAATTTTTCATACATGTTGATAAGATCGTAATTTTTACACGAGCAATTAAAACCTTACGAACGTCTCAAATAAATGCAGTGGCACAAACTTTTCTGTTCCGGTGACAGCGGCGTTGTGTTCTTTTTTATTTTTTTTATTGTAATTTACCCGGCCCTGACTTTTAAGACCTTCAGCCGCCAGCAGCGCTATGGTTGGACATCAACTTGACAGCAGAATGAAATTAAAAAAAAACACGCTAGTTTCACATTTTGACCACCGGAACAGAAAAGTTTGTGGCACTGTAGCTGATGATAATGCCTTAGCCCTTTCTACTTAATTCATATCAATGTTTCCATTGCTGCTGGTGCAAAAATAATTAAGTAGGTATCCTATCCTATCACATCTACAAAAATAAGTTTTTAGTAAAAATTTCATTTTTATGACAAGCTTTTTTGCTGACTGTACGTTAATATTTTATTGTCATCTGAACTAAACCTGTATACAAAATTTCAGCTCCATCGGAAACTGGGAAGTGGGTCAAATTAAGCTTGCAAGATTTGTCCCCCACTAACTAACTTAGGTACATACTTACTTGTAACACTATTATTTATTCTGCGCTTGTAATAAATATTAGGTACTAGCTGACCCAGCGCGACTTCGTTCCCGTGGCCCTACCCCCTACTCCACCCTACCCTACCCGTACTCTACCCCTACCCTACCCCTACCCTACTCCTACCCTACCCCTACCCTACCCCTACCCTACCCCTACCCTACCCCTACCCTACCCCTACCCTACCCCTACCCTACCCCTACCCTACCCCTACCCTACCCCTACCCTACCCCTACCCTACCCCTACCCTACCCCTACCCTACCCCTACCCTACCCCTACCCTACCCCTACCCTACCCCTACCCTACCCCTACCCTACCCTACCCTACCCCTACCCTACCCCACACCCTACCCTACCCTACCCCTACCCTACCACCCTACCCTACCCCTACCCTACCTACCTACCTACCCTACCCTACCCCTACCCTACCCCTACCCTACCCCGACCCTACCCCTACCTACCCCTACCCTACCCCTACCCTACCCCTACCCTACCCCTACCCTACCCCTACCCCTACCCCCTACCCTACCCCTACCCCTACCCCTACCCTACCCCTACCCTACCCCTACCCTACCCAACCCTACCCCTACCCTACCCCTACCCTACCCCTACCCTTCCCCTACCCTACCCCTACCTACCCCTACCCTACCCTACCCTACCCCTACCCTACCCTACCCTACCCCTACCCTACCCTACCCCTACCCCTACCTACTACCCCTACCCTACCCCTACCCTACCCCTACCCTACCCTACCCTACCCTACCCCTACCCTACCCCTACCCTACCCTACCCCTACCCTACCCCTACCCCAACCCTACCCTACCCTACCCTACCCCTACCCCACCCTACCCCTACCCTTACCCCTACCCTACCCATACCCTACCCCTACCCCTACCCCTACCTCCCCTACCCCTACCCTACCCCTACCCTACCCCTACCCTACCCCTACCCTACCCCTACCCTACCCCTACCCTACCCCTACCCTACCCCTACCCTACCCCTACCCTACCCCTACCCTACCCCTACCCTACCCCTACCCTACCCCTACCCTACCCCTACCCTACCCCTACCCTACCCCTACCCTACCCCTACCCTACCCCTACCCTACCCCTACCCTACCCCTACCCTACCCCTACCCTACCCCTACCCTACCCCTACCCTACCCCTACCCTACCCCTACCCTACCCCTACCCTACCCCTACCCTACCCCTACCCTACCCCTACCTTACCCCTACCCCTACCCCTACCCCTACCCTACCCCTACCCTACCCCTACCCTACCCCTACCCTACCCCTACCCTACCCCTACCCTACCCCTACCCTACCCCTACCCTACCCCTACCCTACCCCTACCCTACCCCTACCCCTACCCTACCCCTACCCTACCCTACCCTACCCCTACCCTACCCCTACCCTACCCCTACCCTACCCCTACCCTACCCCTACCCTACCCCTACCCTACCCCTACCCTACCCCTACCCGACCCCTACCCTACCCCTACCCTACCCCTACCCTACCCCTACCCTACCCCTACCCTACCCCTACCCTACCCCTACCCGACCCCTACCCTACCCCTACCCTACCCCTACCCTACCCCTACCCTACCCCTACCCTACCCCTACCCTACCCCTACCCTACCCCTACCCTACCCCTACCCTACCCCTACCCTACCCCTACCCTACCCCTACCCTACCCCTACCCTACCCCTACCCTACCCCTACCCTACCCCTACCCTACCCCTACCCTACCCCTACCCTACCCCTACCCTACCCCTACCCTACCCCTACCCTACCCCTACCCTACCCCTACCCTACCCCTACCCTACCCCTACCCTACCCCTACCCTACCCCTACCCTACCCCTACCCTACCCCTACCCTACCCCTACCCTACCCCTACCCTACCCCTACCCTACCCCTACCCTACCCCTACCCTACCCCTACCCTACCCCTACCCTACCCCTACCCTACCCCTACCCTACCCCTACCCTACCCCTACCCTACTCCTACCCCTACCCTACCCTACCCCTATATCCTTCATTGGACTTTCACGAACATTTCAAGACCAAAATTAGCCAAATCGGTCCAACCGTTCACGCGTGATGTCGTGACCAAGGGAAATAGGGATTCATTTTTATATATATAGATTACTGCTGAATTGACAGTTTCTTGCAAGATTCGTCCCCCACTAACTAACTTAGGTACCTAGATACTTGTAATAAATATTAGGTATTACTAATTGACAGTTTCCCTCGATTAAGTAAACGTAGTTTTAAATTAAATGTGTAAAACGATGTCTCAACGATCTACCTATTTTTCCACAGCAACCCCAACAGCAGGCGAATCAGACATGACCATTCGTAGTTCCGGAGGGCGCGTCCCGAACACCAACAAACACAGCACGAAAGGATCCAACCCAATTTGGCTGCACGCCTACGAAAACGATTGGTACAAGTCCGACGACCAGCTGAGCCACTCCGAACGAGACTCGCTAGACGAAAACGCAGTAGACCAAGACTTATCCAATGAGAAGCCCTACTTCATCACCACGGGCGCTTTTCCTTCCATTGACTCCAATGAAACCGAAGTACCAAACAACCAAGCCAAATACGATTTCTACCAGCAACTAGAACAAATGAAAAACGCAAAAAACATGGAAACGACTGAACTGTAACTGTTTATGATTTTAATTATTACCTAGTTAAATGTGCCTTTGTAAATTTTGTACCTACTTATTTTCTTCTGATTTTTTAAGACTTAGATAAAATTACTTAAATAAAAATGAATGCGATTTGTACTTCTTAATTTTTTTACAATCCCAATGATTCAGATTTCAGGTCATGAATATTTAATTTGAATAATCTGATCCCTTCGAGCAACGCGGGCCTACGGGAAGGCCCACGTTGCTCCGAAGTCTGATCCAAATCACTTTAACTTTTTTACATTCACAATGCAATTTTTATTACCTATTGAATATGAAGTAAGTAGTAAGTATTAGAAAAAAACCGGTCAAGAGCCAGTCGGACTCACGCACCGAGGAGGGTTCCGTACAATCATAAATATAAATGAATAGGTAAAACGTGAAAATATATTTTCATCGGTGGGGCTATATTCGTCAGAGAATTTGCTGTGTAGAATATTGCAGTTTTCGGTCAGCGCCATCTCTTGACCGATAGTGGAACTAATGTAATTTTTGTTGATGATTTCTGAAAAAGTTTTGCTGCGGCTACATTTTAGCGGACGATATTGTCTACTATCGCAGCGAAGCGATCGCCTTAAATTCCGTAAATTTCGTGGTTATTTTTTTTTCACACCACAGAACTCTTTTAGCTTTCGTATACCTAACTATCTTACGGTACATAATAATTATATCCCTAGGGACATAACTATATCACGGCTTTATCTATCTTACTGCGACACATACATTCCGCTGTCGTCGGGAGCATTTCCGACGGTTTGTGAATCAAAGGGCTGGTTGAAGTAGAAAATAATTACTTACTTTTCTGTATAAACCTTTACATTCCGCCCCTAACCTTACAATGATATTTTTTAAGCAATGTAAGTAGGTTAGTACCTAATTACCATAAATAAGTAAGTATCATCAATAAATACCTAAGTAGGTAGGTAGGTACTTACTTACATTTTTCCAATTCCAAATTCTTGTGCTATGGTAATGGGAAACAAGAACAACGATAGAGCCGACACGAGAAAATGTGGAAAAGATTATTCTAAATTTACCCGCCCGGGAATCGAAGATGTAGGTATTATCTTCTGACGGATGTCGTCAAAATTGACTGATTTTCAATTTGATTATGATAGCCGTTAAGTTCAAAAGTTCAGAACCGTTTGAGGAACTTTTTTCTATTATAAAGTACCTACCAAGCTCCTACTTATGTACCTACATTGTTCTTGAATTTAGGTAAGTACCTCCTTTAAAATACTCTTACATTAGGCACAGTCATCTTCAGACGTTCAATAGAGTGTAACGAAGCAGAACACGGTGCCAATCCAATAGATTATCAGCATTGAAAAAGTTCTATTTATCGTAGACAGGTGTCCCTGCGTTAACCTCGACATTCTATTTATAAAGAGGGCATAAAACAACCCATAATCTTGTTAATTTAGAAGTGCGCGCCAGATAAGTCTGCGCGCGATCAAATCCAATACTAATATTTTTTATAACCTTAGAACAAATAAGTTTTTTGTAATAAATTAGCTTGCAAGATTTGCGAACGGACATACATACATATAAGTAAAATAAAAGCTTGTAAAAAATGAACTGAAACTAGCGCCAAAAACGCCCCAGTCATTCGCAGAGTTATCTGACACACGCACTCTATTTAGTTATTCTATGAAACAAGCGCCATCTATGACACGATAGGTAAAATATTTTTCACACTTATGCTCTGAAATGTTAATATTATATTTGAGAAAAGAATGCAGTACGTGGCACTGATTTTAGTGCAGTAAGTAAGTACTGAAATTCATTACTGCAGTGATTTTCAAATTTAGAATGTTTACCTCGGAAAAGGTACTACCCAAAGATATTATTACCAAATTTTTTTCTTTATTTTTTCTTTCGTTATTCCTGTGTATAAAAACAGAAAAAGCAAAGGAACATTTGCACCATACAGCCACATTATTATTATTATTATATAGGTAATTATTATAAGTATCATAATTAGGTTAACTTTTTTTAAATACGGTGCGCACAGAGTATATTACTTCGTGTTGTACCACAAGCGCTATGTGGGTCAGGCCGTAGATTTTGCCACAAATAGCGCAATGGTGACGCAAAACTTTCTACGAGTCGGTCGCACAAAGTGGCGCAAAATGGTAGCGCAAAATTATTAAGGAGCACGTACATTAATGTGTCTTTATTTAACAAACATGTACTAACAAGAGGTATTGCATCAAACTAGAAAAAGAAACACGATGTTGGTATGTAAGTATGTTTAATTAATAATTAACAATAATGTACCTATGAGTAATTCTTTTTTATATATTGCGCACAATGAAAAGTTAAACAGGATGACAAAAACTAGTAAGTAAGTATGTATGATTTGTTCAATTTACAAAAAAAAATACATTTAATTTGTTAGATGGAGGTATTTGGTATTATTCATTATTCATTATATGTATAAATATAATACAACTTTACCATTTCCATTCTTTCCATTACTTTGACTCTAGCAACAACCTGCTTGAAGTATCACTATTAAAAGGACCTGCCAACCATTAAGATGCCAAAAAAAAATAGATCTGTCAATAAAGAAAAAAATTAGATGGGTTTAAAAGTTAGTATGAAAGTGACGAAATTCCAAAACTTATAAAATACAAAATAAAAAAAACTTTGGACCTAGGTAAAATCTTTGGGGCTGGTTAGGTAGCAGACCACCGCACCTACCCCTATTTTCGTATGTTTAACGTTCTGCCAAACACCCTGTACTTATAGAATATTAATAAAAGCTAACAAATCAATTAATAGTAATGCTAGTCATGTTTTTTAGCGGAATTACAGCTAAAAGTAATTTCAAATTAATAAAAACACTTGAAAACCTTGTTTGCATGCACTATTATTCAATAGCGTATAATAAGTGGCGCAATTTCTACGCAACCGGTATCGCAAAGTGGCATAAAGGCAGTTTTGCGGAACCGAGGCGCAAATAAAATCGATTATAACTCTTAAAATATACTATTTTACCAGGCTTATTTAACATATACAGATCACACACATCTATTTAAACCATGCGCAACAACAATTATAAGTTTTAATCAAAAACTTACCTTGAAATCTCAAAAAATGCACTCTGCAAAGTAGGCGACACTTTTCACTTTGATCGGAGTTGACACCGAAATGTCAAAAAATATGGTCGTCAACGCTGCATTGACCATAGAATACGATTCTTTGGTGATGCCAGCACTCAAACAAAATCTTAATAAATGTTTTAAAACCATAATATGGGTGAAAATGGTTGCGCAATATAAGTAGCGCAAAGAAATGGTTTTTCAAAAAAAAAATCTTATTGCCGAAAATTTATCTTTTTTCTTAGGAAATACGCAAAGATATTAAAGGAATGGCAACCTTATTATTATTTTATAACGTCAAATCAAACAGCTCATCAATAAGTTAAAAAATGATAATTTTATCGATGTTTAGGCTGGACACCTACCAATGCGGATTCGCGGTTTTTATAAAAAATCCGTCACTTTTGGGAGGGAAATGTCAAATAGTTTTCCAAATCTATAAACTTATCCAAATATCTATATCTGCCTTGGTTTGCTATTTCTTAGGAAACACGATGATAAGATTGAGAAATTTCTAAGAGTACTATATTTAAAATTATATGAGGCGGAGACTTTTGTACCCTCGAATGTGGCAAAATCTACGGCCTGACCCATGTACCCTTAGCACGAACATCAATCGAAAAAACAAAATGAGATTTATCATAGACAAAATATCCTTTACGAGTAATTTTGTATAGGAAATATGTACAGCGCCATCTACCACCCAGAAGCGGGTATTAAAGTTGCGCATTTTAGTAGCAAGTATTAAGTATCAATAGGCTGTATGACCGTTCCACTTGGCCGCACAAACCAATATTAAAAAAACGGCGGGAATGATTTTCAGCGGTTGATTTGATATCAATACAGTTTATTTATATTGTGTAATAAATTATCAAAATGAGTTCTGCCAATGAAACATATACAGACATTGTATGTACCTACTCCACCAAATTTGAGAGCAGAAGCAAAATGAATAACAGAAAACTTACTGCCAGCAAAATCAAAAGAAAGATATATGAAAACCTACGATCTGATTTGGAAAAGTGAAAAAAGGCGCATACGTTTTCGGAATCTGTGTTGTTGGCGTATTTTAATGATAAGTACCTACATCATTAAAATAATATTATTATGGGCGATTTATACATAAGTGTGCCCGGGAAAACAATAACATTTACATTTAATAATTGCCCGAACATGTGTGATATAAATTTTAATAAATATTATTTAGTTAAACAGTTTTTTTTTATTTCCTCGCATTTCTTGAGAAAAGCACTATACAAGCCTTGTACGGTAAGCAAATTACCTTGCCTCGAATGATTAAAGCCCTCGCCTGCGGCTCGTGCTTCAAACCATCCTCGACAATGTAATTTCTTACTTACCTGTCCTCGGATGTAATGTACTATAACTTTAAAAATTATTTGGTTTTAAAAACAAGTACTTACCAGGTAAGGCTAGGTACTTACTAAGATCACTAATTAATTACCTACTATGAATGAAGTGATTATGTAACATGTACCTAACTAATGTTTAGTTGCCTAGTTGCTTTGATAGGCTAATGAATTACTTAAAAGTAAAAATAATTGTTCCGATGGCCTAGCCAGCTAGACTAGACGTAGGTAATACAACAATGCCTGCCTATTGTTTCTTGAAAATAAAGCTCTGGCGGCGACATTACAAACCGCGGGTTGCTTTGTTGTCTTCTTTTTACCAGACTGCGATAGAAATTGAATGTACCGTAGGTACCTATATTAACTTATCTGCGAACAACCTATCAGAAGATTCAGAAGACCTCTACACCTACACTTCTAATACTAAATAGTAATATCTATGCTTTAACAATATTTTGTAGTAAAACTAATAGTATGTAAGTATTAAAGGTAGAGTGTGTGTCAGATAACACTGCACGTGACTGGGGCGTTTTTGGCGCTAGTTACATAAATTTTTTTGTTCTAAGCATCAGGAAAAGAATAGTATTCGATTTTGACCGCGCGCAGACTTATCTGGAGCGCACTCTAGTACCTAAGTGTTTTCAGGATGCTCAGTCACTAATCATTTTTTTAACTTGCACTGGCGCAGATTTTGATTTTATTTTTATGCTGGGGCTTCACCTGCGTGACGCCTAACGGCGTTAATAACGTCATGCGCGTCTTAGCACGCTTATCGTATCAAATTAGTGCGCTAAAACCCGGCTACATCTGCGTTTTATATCAAATAGCGCGCTAATTAATGGCATTAGACGCAGGTGAAGCCGGGGCATCAGAAGAAATATTGTCATTACGTTGTGAAAATAAGGGTGAATTTGTTAAGTGAAATTACGGAAAACTCTGCGCCCCAGTGCGAGTTGAGCCTTAAACAGCTAAACTCGAGCATGAGTGCTCTGCAATGGCCATACACTACACAACAAACTTACACACATACATTTTGTAAAACGTAGTGTGATAATATACTCTTTGCATTTTGTAGCCTCAAAGCCACACTGTAACTACCTACACCTTGGCTAAATTCAGCATCTAATTCAGTATACATTGCTTTCTTTGAGCTCATTTGTAGCAAGTGATGCAATCAAAACAAGCAATGTATGCTGAATTAGATGCTGAATTTAGCCAAGTGTAATAAGCACTTTATATAAAATCATGTAGGTATTTCCTATTGAGAGGACTGTGTACCAAGCAGTCTCCATACAAACGGTGATAACGTTTTCCCCCTTTAAAACCTTAACATACAGCAATGAATTTTCGGTATGTTGTTGAAATACATAAGAACTACAGACTGTACATTTTGTTTTTTTAAATAGGTATTCATTGTAGATTTGAAAATATTGGCACTTTTTGTTTTGTATGAAATCACTAAAGTGCAAATATATCAAAATCTATGAAAACTACTAATGACAGCGCTGTTGGATTCACTTTTTCAAGCGCATTTAGTATGGAATTGTGTATCTAGGTGGTTTAAGTGCTTATTACACTTGGTTAAATTCAGCATCTAATTCAGCATACATTGCTTGTTTTGATTGCATCACTTGCTACAAATGAGCTCAAAGAAAGCAATGTATGCTGAATTAGATGCTGAATTTAGCCAAGGTGTAATAAGCCCTTTATATGACCGAAGGTTGTACAGTACAACAAGTAATCAGTAAGTACCATTGCTGCAGTAATACTAATATTTTTTTCAACTACCTACCTTTAACAAAAAGCTTTAGGTAGTAGATGTAAAACTAAAAGCGATCGCGATAAAAACTTTCACATTTAAAATATTAGTAGGAAAGTAGGATATGGTCGAACTGCTGAATGTATTTAAAGCCTGAGGGCCTACTCTGAAACGCAAAACCCGAAACTTCGTTATACCCGTCCCCCGCACGCCCGAGTCATGACAGAATCGAGTGAAAGAGACGGGGCTAACCGAAGTTTCGGATGTGCGTTTCAGACACAGAACTGTTCTGTGGTTTCAGAGTACGGTCCCTGCAGCGTCATCAGTTTCATGCCGATCGGACGATAGGCATGATGGTGTATGGCCAGCATTAAGGGCTTATTACACCTTGGCTAAATTCAGCATCTAATTCAGCATACATGGCTTTCTTTGAGGTCATTTGTAGCAAGTGATGCAATCAAAACAAGCAATGTATGCTGAATTAGATGCTGAATTTAGCCAAGTGTAATAAGCACTTAAGACAAGGCTGCCTGTCCATAGGATTGCATAAAATCTTAGGTCACGTGATTTTATGCAATCTTATTGGTTAATAATATTTTGCTCGTTTCTCCGCTCCGCCAGCTAGCTCCGCTTTCGAGGACAGGCAGCCTTAGGCCCCTGGAACAGAGAAGAACGGACATTCCCGCTCGTCACCCCCAAGTTTGTCCCCGCCAGAATTTTTCATAAAGAACAGTAATCCGGCCGAGGTGCTGCACCAGGACAAGACATATAGGTAGGTATATCATCTGGTTTAATATCAAACAGGCTTATGTATGAAGCCACCAATTAACCAATGAGAGTTAAAAGTTAAGCACAATGTTTCTACTCCCCATAGTCAAGGTGCAATTGCGTAAGGTAATCGTATTAATTTGACAGTTCATATCGTATTCAATCGGCTGCAATTTGTATGAAATGACATTAATTATGATACGATATGAACTTTCAAATGAATACCTACGATTGACTTTACGCAATTCCATAGCGTGTTAGTACTATTAGTAGGAAGGTAAATTATAAATTCATAAGGAAAAGCTTTAGGAGCACAGATATAGATTTACATTTACATAGATAACGCAAGAATCACGATTTGTATTGAAACCAAACGTGCAGACTTCTTTACACTTACTGTGACGTCACAGCTGAAATTTAGTGAAGGCAAATCCAAAACCGAAACCATTTTGGGCTTTTGGAGTTTATTATCACGCGACGAGGCATTGTTTTAATTTTCGCGGCCGTCCGTCCGGCTGCGACAACAGATGCGCGCGGACCGAGTTAGCGGCGACCAACCTTGACGTTTGGTCGGGGTTCGGACACGCGGCGAAGTACCTACATGCATTTGCGTTATCTAGTAAATTCTATATCTGCATCTAGGAATATTAAAATTGAGCTTGCTTGTTCCTGTAATAAAAAAGTAAGTAAGTTAGTTACGTATGTCATTATCATTGTGTGATTTTAACTAATTCTTTGATATGAATCGAGTAGGTAGGTAAGGTGTGTTAAACCTAAAAAATGCAAATAAATCCTATCTATTTCAATACCTATGTAAGTATCATGTTTACTAAAATTTTAACTACCTAATTAATTAGTTACTTTTGAAGAACATAAAAATAAAACAAGCCACTCACGCGACCTGACCTGACCTAAATCTGTTGTTTATCTAGTACTAGCGGCCGCCCGCGGTTTCACCCGCGTGGTTCCCGTTCCCGTGGGAATATCGGGATAAAAAGTACATATAAACCTTCCTCTTGAATCACTCTATCTATTAAAAAAAAACGCATCAAAATCCGTTGCGTAGTTTCAAAGATTTAAGCATACAAAGGGACATAGGGACAGAGAAAGCGACTTTGTTTTATACTATGTAGTGGAGAGTAGGTAACTAAAACAGATTTGCGATAAAAATACTGATATATCATTTTAGCCTGTAGAGTTCATTGTTATACTTATTTAAGAAACCTACTACTAGCACTTTTACTATGCTACTAGCCTACCTATATGATGATAAAGTGAATGAAATAAAAAAAGTTGCCATTCGTTTTTCAAGTGAAATTTCCTTGCTCTAATCGGGCATGTGGGATCAATAGACTACGTTTCGAACAATTTGGCAAATGATCTATTTGCGTTGGCGACGCCTTTGTACTTTCATTAGAGCAGCCAGCCTACGCATCAGGAAGTTGCCTAAATAAAGCTCAGTTTGTTATTTACATACACAATAATTTATTGTTTCTTACAATTTAGTGAAGCTAAAAATACAAGTTGTTGATTGATTACAATTTGAAAAGCTTTAAATTTTAATCTCTCCTGGTGTTATGAAGTGACAAGCTTCATCCTGCAGCTGATTAACACACTATTTTGCCACTCGTGCCAAGACATTCAATGCTATCTATTATTCAATCAAGTTGGTACTAGGGAAATGAGGATGGTGAAGTGGATAGGATGTTCGCGGAAATCACAACGCAGGTATCCTTACAACCACAATATATATTAGATAAAATTATAATATAAAGATCGCCATATTGAAAAAAAATCTAGATTAATCGTAACTTATCATCTTATGAGATACACTGTAATTTATACTGAAGTTTAACTATTGGAGCGTTTTCAATCATTATAAAATATTGTGGATGAAAGAAAACTGACTGCCTCAATTGATGTCAGTCTGCTTTGTAGCACGCTACATTCACTAACTTAAAAAAGTTGTTTTCTAGTAAAAAAAATTAACACTCACTCGACTCCCGTCAACGAGCTCATTTTGTAATACCACTTACTTACATTACCCAAAATGTTCTTAACACTTATGAGCTTTACTTACATTTCATCGACAAAATTCCTAGAGACCGGACAAGTGGTAAGCGAGAACGCTCCATTTCCTAAACATATGACTATTGTACAGTTTCACAATGCAATTTAGATCTAGTTAAAGTACAAATTCTTTAGGAAATACATAAATTCAAATGTAAATTTATCTAACCCTCAACTAAACGAGTGAAAGACATCTACTGACACATCAAGGTTTAACAGAAAATAATTTTGCTCTTATTAGAAAGTTTCTTATTAGATAAAAAAGAAACTATATTTGCACATGTATCGTGTTTACTTAGTTGCAATAATTCGCAGATTAAAAATATAGTAAACAACACAAATTAGATTGATCCTATGGTGACAATGAGTAATTTATTTATACAATTTCCAGTTAATTTGGGTCATTGATGAGGGATTCGGAATATTGGGGAGCAGGAACAGGGGAAGGGTTAGAGCCCGGGCTGTGGCGATGTGTGTGTATGTGTTGCTGACGTCACAACTGACTCATCACATGGCATACTTCCTTGTCCACTCACGGGCTAGTTCATTGTACTTTTCTCTGTCCGTTTTGTAGATCCTAGCAATTTCTGGCACCAACGGGTCGTCTGGGTTTGGATCACATAGCAGTGAGCAGATTGAGAGCAACACTGTAAAAAAGACACAAAAAGCTTTTACTTCCAACTCACTTTGAAATACAATTATTCAGAATTATAATCGTTTGTAGATTTCATCTAACTTTACAATAATTTATAACAAAAGCTCAATGTTTATAATAATTAGTAAAAATTTGGGTTTGCCATATGGATACTATGAAATTACCTTTGGATATGGTGAGCGCTGGAGACCACTGTGAACGCAGAATATCAAGGCAAATGGAACCATTACTGTTTATGTTGGGATGGTAAATACGTGTTGTGAATGCAACTTTTGGTGGTTTGAATGGATAGTCTGTAGGAAAATGTATAGTCAGGAAAAATACGCCTCCTTGATAGGGACTGTCAACCTGAAAACACAACAGAATAATCACATGATGGGTGTTATTCCATAATTTTCATAAGAAAATAGGTTTATTCTGGTTAAGTAATTCAAAAGTGCCTTCCATGCCTACTAACTACTAATAAAATCTAACCTACTCCTGAATACTTATGTCAGTCTTCCTGATTCTATCAGACAACACTTTTATTATGGGCAATGGCACATTGGAACTTATAAAACTGTCTAATTTCTCCAATTGATTGGGAAAAACCAAGTTTTAAAGGTCACTGCACTGAAGACTGTCTATCTAGATAAATTAGAGTCTCAAAGTTATTATAATGTGAAAATTATGTTATAATAATAAGCTTTTTTTATGGAATGAAAATTAAAATAAATAATCCTGATATTGCTAGAGTTTAAAAAACTTCTAACTTTATTTGATGCATGACATTTTGAACATTTTGAAATGCTCATTTTATGCCATATTTTGTTTCCTTTATTTTAACCAGGTGTTTACAGGTGCCTATGTTTCTGGCTTGTCCACTCTGTTATTTTGGTAAACAGCTATTTAGACAATCTTACAAGGCACTATTTGTTAACTTAAATAGTTCAGTCACAGCAACGTTTTTTATTGCAATTAATCATTTTTATTTCAGTATTCTACAAGTACTAAAACAATACACACTAGTGGACAATAAGTATAGAGTACAAAATGTGGTACATGACTTATGCCACTCTAATAATAATTATTAAATATTATAATTAATATGGTAAGGAAGATACTTTCACAAATTATTACAATACAATATTAGAATACACTGAACAGTGGCAAACAGGAAATTTTCAGGTAATATAATTTTAAAACATAGCCAGATTCAGAATGGAAGGCACAATGAATTATATAAAATGATGAAGACAGAAATATATCTGAATACATAAAAATTTAAATTGTTAATTTAAATACAATACAGACGAAAATCATTTATTTATGATAATTTCTGGCTGCAAATGCAATGAAGTAAATGAGAAAATATTTATCACAAGACAAGTTTTGAAGAGAATTTTGAAAAAGATATGTTGTTGATAATTTGAGAATTATAAATAATTAATACTTACTGGACCCATAATTGTGGCTTGCCAATGGAAAACTGAAAAGAGTAAACATAAATGTATAATATTTATTAACATTTTCGAAGGTATTGGATATAATTGTAATGAATAACAATCAATATTTGAGAGAAAACACAAATAGTTACTGATTAATATTACTATTATTGATAATAATTAAAAACACCAAAGGAACAGAACTTCTCAAAAATATACATTACTAGTATTCAAAACAAAAGATAAAAATGAAAACATTACAGGTATGGAACAGAAACTATGAACCATTATAATTTTATAATCCACAAAAAAATCAATAACCGTGATTTTAGTTGGTTCCATGACATGGTTTCTCAGTATTATTATTAAAGAGACAATGACTCACAAAAAATGTAGGTAGAATAGGTACTTACGATCTTCACCGTGTGGACCTGCAGAACATTGTGCGGGGGGATCTCTGCCGAGGTCTTGTAATTCCTAAACAATAAAACAGAAACCACTGTAGATTTCTATCCATTACAGGAAACACAAAACAGAGATAAAACAACTTGTCACATCATCACTTGTAAAATAAACTGTAATGCGTATTACTTCTAAAGAAAGCTCTTATCTTAACAAAATACTTTATCACAATACTTCTTGCTGGACACTATCACGTCACTGATATGATCATCATCATAGAAGAAAACCTCAAAATTGGCACATAATTCCGACATTTTATGTACGCCGTGTGCACAAATTGTCACCTACATCAACCAGTAAAACACTGTTGTATTACAATATTTACATCGAAACAATAAACCATATTTTCTGGCAAATTTTAGTGTTGAAGAATCACGCACACAGAATTATCCAGAAGAAATTTCAATAAAATAGGTATTCACAATGACGAAACATTCACTACAAGTCTTGATGTAGTTTTTTGCAGCACACTATTTTTAATCTTCAAATTCTTCGAAATAAAGATTAGTTTTAACGATACGTACCCTATTAATTCGTTTTAACGCCATTTGATTATTTTATGATGGAATAAATCGAGTTTCAACTAGACAACGAAACTGTGAGCCAAGGACCTTTGATTAGAGATTGCAAGATGGCTCCCGCCCGTCTGAACGCAAAAGTACCACCCAAGTCGTTTTATGCAATAATTATCAAATATATTTTGAAAAATACTGTAAACATTAAACACTTATATAAAAAATAATAAGAACTTAGAATAAGAAACAGTAAGAATTAAAACAAGACGCGTTTTTTATTAAATTAAGACACAATGGACGCACAGAGAACGACGAACAGGAAAATCGACCATTTATAAAGTTCGTTCAACAATCAACATCAATCATCAATAGTCGATTTTACAAAGTGATACCAGTGTAGGTGTAATAATAATTAAAATACGGGCTATCTAATGAAATAATCAAGTTTAAACTCTTGTAATATAAATGATCTTTCAAGAAATTGTCGATTTTTTTATTTTTTACTGTATTAACAATATTATTTTACAAACAAATATGACAATAGACAATACTCAGAAAGAATAGACAAAAGACAAGCTTGCAACACTGAGAATCGTAGGAAATGACGTCAGAATTTTGTCTTGAATTCTTTGAGGCGCTATTTTTGGATAAAAGTAGGAAAGCTATTTTAACGCACATTTTTGCAATTTGAAACTTCCTCAGGTGTGAGGGTAAAATATCGTATCAGAACTTGACTTAGAAAAGGAATTTTAATTTATTATACTTAACTAATTTAATTCAGATAAGTAAATAAAATTTTATCTTCCTGTGATTCCTTATTTAGTAACATTCATTTTAAATTCAGTTTTCTTTAAACATTTTGAGACTAACACCCACTTGCAGGAAGCTCCATTAAAGTTAATGCTTCATTAAGTCTATTGCTGTCACTTTTCGTTGTCAAGAAATAAAAAGTGACAGCAATAGATTTAATGAAGCTTTAACTTTAATGGAGCTTCCTGCAATTGGGTGTTTACCTCTCCACCAAGTTTTCGTTAGTCTTTTTAGATGGTTAAAAAAATGGAGCTCGACTTAATACTGAGGAGCTCGACTTAATGAGCGATTTTCTGAGAGGCCATTTAAAAAAAAAAAAAGCTTCCAATTGCTTCACTAGATGGCGTTGAATAAGTATGTACATGTCTATGGTATATTTTGGTATGAAACATATTTAAATTAATTACTTTTTAACAACCCAAAGGAAACTAATAGTATATTAAATAAGTACTACTGTGAGGAACAGAAACGAAATAGGTAAATTTAAAGATTTAGGTAAATAAATAACATCTGTCTGACGTTCCGTTTTACGTAAAAAAGTCGCGTCGAAGTAAAATTTATAACGTTCCGTTCCTTCTAACTGCATAGGTGGGACAGCGCCATCTAGTGACTGAGCTTTCAGAAAATCGCCCATTAATGAGCGATTTTCTGAGAGGCCATTTAATAGCCGCTACACACGTTCCGATCCGACCGCCGATTTGGTCTGCTCCAGACCAAATCTGGACGTGTGTAGCGTAGTCGTCCGACCATATTCGTGTTTGACGCGGTCGGCCGGATTTGGTTCGCACGAACTTCACTTCCTACCAAATCGGAACGTGTGTAGGCTTCCGACCGGACCAACTTGGCAGTGTTGACAATTTTGGAGGTTTTCCCCTAGATTTAGGGAGAAAATATGTAAAAGCGGAAATATTTAAAGCAGGTAAATTACGTTTAAGGGATTTTCAGAGGATTCAATTTAATGCTCGTTCATGAGTTTTACGTAGGACTGAACGAACGAAAGGTTTAAATATGGCCATTTATGAAAAGATTCTATATATCTATTTGTTTTTTTAGAATATTTTGTTTAAAAACTAGCAATTTGTCGTAATACTAAATATATATAAAAAGGGCATAACACCTTATCAATAAGTGCTGCGTTTAGTAAATATTTAGCATGTTTAGTATTTTACTGAAAATAACAGAAAATTAAAAAAATAATGAAATTGTTTTTTTTATAGTAATAAAACATTAAAAACCAATAATATTTTTCTTTTTAATTTATTTATTGCAAGCAAATTGATGTTTTCAGTATTTATAAATAATAATAATATTGGGAGATTAGCAGTGGCTGGCAACACTGCAACAACGGCTAGAGGTCGGCCAGACCAAATCGGAACGTGTGTAGCGCCGACCGATTTGGTCTGGCAGATTTGGTTTGAACGTGTGTAGGCGCGGATCAGATCTGCAGTGAAGTTCGCCCGCACCAAATCGGCGGTCGGACAGGAGCGTGTGTAGCGGCTATAAAAAAAAAGCTTCCAATTGCCTCACTAGATGGCGTTGAACGAAGTATGTACATGTCTATGGTATAGTTTGGTATGAAACATATTTAAATTAATTAGGAAAATACTTAAATTAATAAACGAAATAGGTAAATTTAAAGATTAAGGT
Source organism: Crambus lathoniellus (assembly GCA_949710035.1). NCBI lineage: Eukaryota > Metazoa > Arthropoda > Insecta > Lepidoptera > Crambidae > Crambus > Crambus lathoniellus. Next base: position 24,051,389 of record OX453306.1, read on the forward strand.
AAATAAATAACATCTGTCTGACGTTCCGTTTTACGTAAAAAAGTCGCGTCAAAGTAAAATTTATAACGTTCCGTTCCTTCTTACTGCATAGGTGGGACAGCGCCATCTAGTGACTGAGCTTTCAGAAAATCGCCCATAGATAAACTCAAAAAATACTGAACCGATTTTAGAAATATTTAGTGTAATTTATTTTCAAAACAGAATTATACATTATTTTTGTTATAAAATTAAAAAGTATAGTGTACTAAAAACACTTTAATACTGTTTTAACAGTATAATTAACAACCCTACATGATAATGAATGGGCGATTTTCTGAAAGCTCAGCCACTAGATGGCGCTGTCCCACCTATGCAGTTAGAAGGAACGGAACGTTATAAATTTTACTTTGACGCGACTTTTTTACGTAAAACGGAACGTCAGACAGATGTTATTTATTTACCTAAATCTTTAAATTTACCTATTTCGTTTCCGTTCCTCACAGTAGTACTTATTTAATATATTATTAGTTTCCTTTGAGTTTTTAAAAAGTAATTAATTTAAATATGTTTCATACCAAAATAAACCATAGACATGTACATACTTATTCAACGCCATCTAGTGAAGCAATTGGAAGCTTTTTTTTTTTTAAATGGCCTCTCAGAAAATCGCTCATTGGTGACTCTTCTAAACAAAAATAGTAGATTGTACAACAAGCCGCTGGATGCGTGCAGCGCAGGACCGATCGTTGTGTAGATCCTTGGGGGAGGCCTATGCCCAGCAGTGGGCGTCGTTCGGCTGACATGATGATGATGATGTACAACAAGTGCATAAAACGTACCATTTTACCCGAGACGTATATATCCATCCAAGCCGTAGCGTAGGCGAGGGTGGATAGTCAATTCGAGGGTAAAATGGGTTTTATCTACGAGTTATACACTCTGCTTTTCACTTCGAGTGTGAGGAAAATAAATAACAATATTGCAAAAAAGAAAAAATAAAGACTTCGCCATATTGGTTGGTGGGAAGACTTTCTTTTTTTTATACGTAGCAGTGGCAACACAGTGACTTAAGCATAGATCGTAGTCCATAATGCTCTTGAAATACTTATTTCTTACAAGACTCATTAATTTTGGCTAGTTTTATTAATGTAGTAAGTAATTTAACATGAATTGTGTACAAAATTAAAGAAACAGAATGAAATAACAAGTTTATGTCGTGTGTGACTGTTTACCTGACGTTAGAGTCTGAGACTTAGACGAAGATTTTACTTTATGCACTAAAGCATAAAAAGCAATTTTATGCAGCCTATACCCAACATAAACACGAACTTTACGAGCATGAGAAGTGAAAAAATATTTTTTAACTTGGCCCATTATTGACGGAGAAATCGGAGAACATAAGAGGGCGACCGCCCGCGTAGTTACTTTGTGACATAAGTAGTAAAAAGCAAAATGCAGAGCTCCGCTGCGCTATCCGCTACCGACCCATCTGACGATACAATGCTAGAAAGTGGTGGGGGGTCTGGCGCAATCGGAGCCGAGCGGATACGCTGCGCTGCGCCAGAGAGAGAAATGTGTTTCTAGCCATACTAAATGTATGAAACCGATCGCGCTGCGCTGCGCTGCGCCAGCGAAATGTGTTTCTAGCTTTACTGCATGGAATTTTAGATCTACGAGAAAAAAAATATGTCAGAGTTGGGTAAGTAGACCTTGGGAAAAAATGGAATAAATAAATTTCATCCCCTTCAAAAGTTGACAGCTGAAAAACGATGTGTATCAAATATGATACTCCATGCAATAAGCAGTAAATATACGTATGTATCAAACAATTATGTTACAGCATGCAGTCTTAAAAAAATGGCATAGGTATTTAAATTAATTTATATATAATTTATTATTATTATTTTAACAACGTAAGTAGGTACCTAAACTACCAAGTTATCTATGTATATACAACGTGTAATTAAAATAACACATAATCACAAACAACTTATTGTATACTAGCAGCCGCCCGCGGTATCACCCGTGGTTCCCGTTTCCGTGGGAATATCAGGATAAAAAGTACCCTATATGTTATTGCAGACCCAGATCCTGTCAGTAGTTTTTGCGTGAAAGAGTAACAAACATCCATACCCACAAACTTTCACATCGATAATAAACTACACGACGCTATCCCGAGGGAATGTGACATTTTTCCGGATAAAAAGTAGCCTAAGTTACTCCTTATTACATTAGCTACCTGCCAGTGAAAGTCCCTTCAAAATCGGTCCAACCGTTTCAGAGATTAGCCGGAACAAACAGACAGACAGACAGACAGACAGACAAAAACTGTAAAAAATGACATTTTGGTATGTGTACCGTATATATAATCATATGCATGTAGTAAAAAGCGGTTATTTTAATGTTACAAACAGACTCCAATTTTATTTATTTTTTGTATAGAATAATATACTTAAGCAATCCTGAAATCGCAAAAACAAAGAGCTTTTTTTACATTATATTAGCAAAGTTCATTACAAAATGTTGTATGAAAAAAGATTTTTTGTTTGACACGTTGTATAAATATATATATATCTACTTTATATATTGATCGGTATACTCGTAATGTCCACGAAAAAAACTCATTTAAGTATCTGATTGTGATTGATAGAATAGGTGAACTCGATAGGTAGGAATATTTCTTTGTATATTGTATAAATTAATTTAGAATAAGACGAATCGTATGACGTATCGGCCGTATCGCATATGAAAGTGTACTTTTATTACCATAATGCATAATGTTACACATATGAAACAACCAATTTTTCCACAACTGCATGACGTATCGACCTTTTCTGTAAAGTGTCGATAGTTTAAGCCACAAATTATATAGACTAGTTTAAGCGGTACAGTTGGGCCCTCAATCCTCCATTGGAGAGCCGAGGGATGTCAAATGAAGCCCTTGTCCATACCAATACCATAAAGCTAGAAACACATACATTTCGCTGGCGCAGCGCAGCGCAGCGTCGACCCGGGTGTGCACACTTTACTAGCGTGGCGCAGCGTTTCCTGACGAAATTTTTGATCAGTGTCAATCGAGTCGTTGCCGAGCTAACATCTGCATTATGTTTTCTTCTAATTTTGAAAACAATTTCTGTTCTTACTTGAACATAATAGGTCTTTACCTATGAAATTGCCGTTTTGTATGGAGATTTCTGTAATTATTTTTTTTCCATACTAACGTTTTTGTTATTATTTAACGACTAATATTAAGTAAATTTACAAAATTTTACACACGTATTTATGGACATTTTAACTACTAAATGACACATTCGTTAAGAGAAAAAAAATTTTTTTCACTAAGTTACTACTAATAAAGTACGAAATTCTGGAAACAAAAATAGTCGTAACTTTCGGAATAAGTTTTATGTAAATAATCAAATATCGTGGTTATTAAATTATCAAAAGTTGCTCGATACGGTCTTAATGTAACGCAATATTAAAGAAATTATATATTTCTAATATTATAAAAGTTGTTAAGTTTTATGTACAAAAGAAAAAAACAGCAATTTCATATGTAAAGACCTATTATTAAATAAAAAAAAATATGTTGATGATTACGATGATAATATGATGATGAATGAAGACGAGATGCAATTTATATCTATACTAATACTATAAATACACTTTGTTTGTTTGTAATAGATAAACTCAAAAAATACTGAACCGATTTTAGAAATATTAAGTGTAATTTATTTTCAAATCAGAATTATACATTATTTTTGTTATAAAATTAAAAAGTATAGTGTACTAAAAACACTTTAATACTGTTTTAACAGTATAATTAACAACCCTACATGATAATGAATTGGTGACTCTTCTAAACAAAAAAAATATTTTTTAAATTGGCCCATTATTGACGGAGAAATCGGAGAACATAAGTAGTAAAAAGCAAAATGCGGAGCTCCGCTGCGCAGTCCGCCACCGAGCCATCTGACGATACAATGCTAGAAAGTGGTGGGGGGTCTGGCGCAATCGGAGCCGAGCGGAAACGCTGCGCTGCGCCAGGGAAATGTGTTTCTAGCCATACTAAATGTATGAAACCGATCGCGCTGCTCTGCGCTGCGCCAGCGAAATGTGTTTCTAGCTTAACTTTTATCCGGTACATGGGCTGGGGGGCTACCGGCTAAAAATTATATAATAGGTCTTTACCTATGAAATTGCCGTTTTCTATGGGGAAATTGTAGGAAGTTGGAATTAGCATACAAAGATATTTGGGGATTTCTTGGACATGTGAACTCCGAATTCAACGAAACTTTCGAGATATGATCAGACAAAATTAATCTAACTATTGCCTATAATCTCATTTAATAAACTGTCTTAGAATAAAAAATAAATCTGTTCAAAGCTGTCAAATTGACGACAACCAAGGAGCGGTACTTTGAAGCAGTTATAAAAATTTTAGACGCGTGTTTAATTATTCTTTTCTTAGATGTTTAACATGACGACATACTCTATTTTCGAAACTGACTATTAATTTTGATATATTGATATTAATTAAAAAATTAGAGACCAATAAACATGTGAGAAAAAGACGGCAATTTCATATGTAAGGACCTATTATATGGATATGGGCTTCAACTGTCATTTGAATTCCTTAATTTGATAGATTTTTGCTGCTTTGTTCTGTTGAACGTTCCTAGCTAGCTATCGTTATACTCCACGTCACAAAACAAGAAACTGATAAAAACTATTTTTTTTTATATAATTGACTTAAATTTCCAAAAAACGTTAGAAGTTCATATCCATAAAGTTACGTTTACGTGGCAGCTCCCCCGTAACGGCAACTTAAGGGGGCTACCAGCTAAAAATATTTACTTATTAACTTTACTTTACTTATATTATAAATGCGTCTCTGTTTGTCTGTGTGTTACACAATCACACCTAAACTACTGAACCGATTTGAATGAATGTTGGTACAGAGATAGTCTAGAGCCTGAGAAAGGACATAGGCTACTTTTTATTCCTGAAAAATATCACCTTCCCGCGGGATAACGTCGTGTAGTACACGCGGGCGAAGCCGCGGGCGGAAGGCTAGTATGGATATAAATATGAGCTTCATTTGACATTTGAAGTCCATATTATGCCCATTTAAGGGCAAAATTATTAAATTTAATAAAATTTTGGCGCTGTAGGCAGATAATCGAGAGATAAGAGTCCATGTAACTAATATTGGGTATCCTACTTATATTATAATATTATAAATGTGAAAGTTTAGATGTTTGGATGTTTAGATGTTTGGATGTTTGTTACTCAATCACGCCAAAACGGCTGAACGGATTTGGCTGAAATTTGAGACATAGATACTTTGTAGCCTGGAGAGGAACATAGGCTACTTTTTATCCCGGAAAAATATCACGTTCCCGCGGGATAACGTCGTGTAGTCCACGCGGGCGAAGCCGCGGGCGGAAAGCTAGTGTATCATAATAACTACGGTCATTACGACTATGGTCGAAATAACTACGATCGATTCACATATTTTCAATAGACTATTGAACGACTCAACTACTGATCATTTCACCTACGGTTGATTGAGCTACAGTTGATTCAACTAACGGACGATTGTCCTAATGTACATTTCATCTACTGGTTGTTTCGACTATGAACGACTCGCCTACAACAAGCTTATTAATTGGAAAGTTTATTAAATGGATTTGAACGCGTTGGATTGTTTTTTTGGTTATGGTGTCGCAAAGGGGGTGCAGGACTGAGAAAAATTTCAACTGATTTTATAATCTTATCTATATATACAGGGTAATTTTTTTATCTGTGCACAAATTTTTAGGATCGACTCAGAATCGATAAGTGAACAACTTTCTCCTAGAAACATGGGTCGAAATACGACAAAAATTATTGGACTTCCCATACTAATTCGATCACGTGATCAGTCCGATTTGTATGAAAGGTCAAATTTTTTTTGTCATATTTCGGCCTATGTTTCTAGGAGAAAGTTGTTCACTTACCGATTCTGAGTCGAACCTAAAAATTTATGCACTGATAAAAATATTATCCTGTATAAAATCGAGGGGACATAACTCACTCATCACGAAATCTCGAAAACTACTGGACCAACGAAGATGTAATTTGGCAGGAAAGTAGATAATGCTTAGGAGACGTCCGCTAAGAACGGATTTTAGGAAACTCCCCCCTAAAGGTCTAAAATGGGGGGGTTAAGGTTATATGAAACTTCCTCATTTATGGATTTAGAAGCATGAAAATTAGTACGTTGGATACTGGTTACGACTGAAAATGATCTGAGTAAGCAAAGTAAAAAAAACTCCCCCTTAATAGGGTAAAATGGGGAGATAAAGTTTATATGGAACTTCGTCATTTCTGAACTTAGAAGTATGAAAATTGGTATGTTGAATACTGATCACGATTGAAAATGATCTGCGTATGCGAAGTTATAAAAAAACCCTTATTAGGGTAGAAAGGGGGGATTAAGTCTTATATGAAAACTTCCTCATTTCTGGACTTAGGAGTATGGAAATTGGTATGAAGGATACTAGGTCATCATTAGAAATGATCTACTTAGGCAAAATAAAAAAAAACCCTAATAGGGTAGAAAGGGGAGTTAATGTTTATATAGGGTGGGGGGTATTAAAGATACGGAGTTTAGATGTTTATGGCTTAATCAAAACGAAATGGCTAAATCGATCGGGATAATTGAACTCTGGCCGGGAAAATTTCATACGGTTTTTTTTAACTCGGGAAAAAGTACAGTTCCCGTGGGATACAGTTTTTTTTGTTCACTTTATATAATGAAGCATGGGTCTCATGCCAGCTCATTTTCGTGCAAAGCAAAAAATTCTTTATGCATTGGAATAAAACTCAAGAAAATCAGTATTACACATTTTTTAGCAAAGTATTGACTTGATTTTTTGCCTTTTGGTAGTTCAAGAGTAGGAGAATGTCCGAATTATTATTCATACGATAGTAGCTCCTGTTTGTCTAGGTATCGTTACCTTCTTTTGTCTAAGCCACGGGTAGCGTGCTCGGCCTTCGATCGGTTAGGTTATGTGACTTTTGCAATGGTCTATCATGGAATTGCTGTTAAAAAATATATCGCGCTTCGGAAGACACGATAAGCCGATGTTTCTGGCTGCATTTGGATTGGTTAGTACACCATAACTTCAATGGGCCCGTGTGGAAGGTCATGGCCCATTCTCCTTATCCATCAATATGAAGGCCTGTGCCCCAGCAGCGGGAACATTAAAATAGATTGATGATGGTACTGATGAGACCTTAGAGAATGCCTATCTACCTAATTTCTGACACAAAATTTTGCGATATAGTACATACTCGCGGACGTAGTCGCGGCCGGCCATTTATATTCCTATTTCTACTATCCCTACTCACTACATAGTATAAAACAAAGTCGCTTTCTCTGTCCCTATGTCCCTTTGTATGCTTAAATCTTTGAAACTACGCAACGGATTTTGATGCGTTTTTTTTAAATAGATAGAGTGATTCAAGAGGAAGGTTTATATGTACTTTTTATTCCGATATTCCCACGGGAACGGGAACCACGCGGGTGAAACCGCGGGCGGCCGCTAGTATTATTATAAATGCGAAATTGTATATGCTCACGTCAAAACGGATGAAACAATTTTGATGAAATTCGGAATGGAGATAGTTTGAGACAGTGCTTCCGGGTGCTCCTACTAATTTCTCCTACTGATAGGAGCACCGCGACATGTCCTGATGCTAAGAAGGACATAGACCAATTGTAACCGCGGTAATAAGGCTCATTCCCATGGTAAAATAAGTTTTAGCTCGGGCAAAGCTGTAGAATGGAATTGGTATTTGAGGCGATAGTTTGAGTTTATGGGAAGGATAATATTTAGAATAGAGACAGTTTAAGGCCCTGGAAAGGACATATTTTACTTTTTACCGCGGGAAATCTCATTGTAAGGAAAAATCACTTTAAGCGCGGGCTAATTTGGGGGCAGAAATTGGTATTTAAGTAAATAATTTAAGACCCTGGCAAGGATTATATCATATAAAATCATATTCCCACGGGAAAATCAATAAGTAGGTATTATTTGTTTGTCCGTCTTTCACGTCCAAACGGAGTAACGGATCAATGTGATTTTTGGTACGGGGGTAGATTGGGAGCTGGAGAATGACATAGTTTATCCCGGAAAATATAACATTCCATCAGGATAATGTTGTGTAGTACACGCGGGCGAAGCCGCGGGCGGAAAGCTAGTATATATATAAAATTCAAAGTCCTGACTGACTGACTGACTGAGATATCAACGCACAGCCCAAACCGCTGAACCTAGAGACTTGAAATTTTGCACATAGATACCTTATACAGTTTAGGCATCCACTAAGAAAGGATTTTTGGAAATTCCATCCCTAAGGGGGTAAAATAGGGGATGAATGTTTGTATGAAAGTCCGTCAGTTTTGAAGTTAGGATCTTCAAATTTTGTATTTAGGCTGACAATTAAAAATTAATATTTACCAGTGTTAGCGTTTTTCACAATTCCACCCCCGAAAGGGTGAAAAGGGGGATGAAATGTATTATTTAGGCTTATGGTTGGAAAGTAACACAAATAAGCAAACACATATTTCGTATTTTTTCGAAAATCAACCCCTTAGAGGTTGAATGGAATAAATAAACCCAAAAATAGATATGGATGTCGTTATTGAGGTTTTATGGGATAACGATTGCAAAAATGGCATTTATTTTGATGTTTAACATGATAACGCTGAACATGATTCAACCCCTAAAAGGTTGAAATAGGGGTGAAATTTTGAATGAAAAATCAGGGGGTAAATTAGACATTTCAATTTTAAACTTTGTAGGCGTACTTTTAAAAACAAATAGGCAACCCATTTTGTAATTTTCCGAAAATCAAACCCGGGTCCTCACCAAGCGAGCAGCCTCATGCGAGGCCCGCCGCACGTGGCAAACGTTTTGCCTCGCGCGAGGCAGCGCGCTTGGTGAGGACCCGCCTAATCACGTTAAAACGGCTGATCGGATTTTTATGACATTAAAACATAGAATACCTACTTTTTATCCTGGTTATTGGTCCCCTAAGGATTTTCTCGAATTTCCACGCGGGCGAAGTCGCGGGCGGAAGCTAGTAAAAAGATAAACACCTTAAGAGGTTTGCGTTAGGTGGATGGATCGGGAGTCAGATGCAGAAGGCAGTACTTCTGGACACGGCCCGTATAGTGAGAAGGTTCCTGTCTCTGGATCATCGGTACTATCGGTAGCCGGGACCCTGATCTTGCTACCGTTGGGGAACTGCATTTTTATATTTTTAAATGTTATATTTTTTAGTGTTTTACATTGTAAAAATTTAATGTTTAGAAATATAATTTTGTAAGTATTTAAAATGTAATAATAAAAACACTTTATTGCACACAAATATAAATCAATTACATAGAAAGAACACAACAAGACAGAAAGCATACAAAAAGGCGGCCTTATTGCTAAGTAGCAATCTCTTCCAGGCAACCTTGAGTAGATGAAATAATAAGGAAGAGGACAGAAGGAAGTGGGTGCAATTCTAGGAGAGGATATGTGATATAGATATACATAATATAAAATAGAACTAAATGAGTATATATAATGGTTATGAAAGGTAAAATGTACTAAAAGATAATATGTATTACTTATATAGAAGAGAGGAAATGCTGAAAGAATGCAGTGATTGAGCTTTCCGGACAACCTCTGGAAGAGAATCCCACAGACGGACAGCGTGCACAGAGAAGGAGTAAGAAAGGAAGTTAGTTGAATGACGAGGGATAGCGAGAGAAAGATTAGAAGAAGAACGCAAAGTACAAGTAGTAAGTGAAGATGAGGATCGATAGCAGAATTTTTCTTTAAGATAAAAAGGAGAGGTTGGGGCGAAAAGGATGGAATAAAGGAGTGTAAGAGTGTGTAAATCCCTGCGCCGTCGGATAGGGAGCCAATTAAGCTTCGTCCGAAAATGAGAAACATGGTCAAATTTACGCAAGTTGAATAACTATATAAACCTAATGCAAAGATTCTGCAGACGCTCCAACTTGTCAAGCAATTCCTACGTTAAGTCCGTGTAACAAACGTCAGCGTAGTCCAATATGGATAGGATAAGAGACTGAGCAAGAGTGACTTTAGTGCTAGTTGGTAAAAAGTTACGAAGGCGATTGATAGAACCGTACGCAGCGAATACTTTCTTTCTTAAAGTATCTACCTGAGGCTTCTAAGAGAAACTCTGATCAAAAATGACACCGAGGTTTTTGACGGATTCGGAAAAAGGGATAACAGTGCCATCAAACTTTACAGGAGGTAGCCGTACAAAGTCGACTCTAGACACAAAATGAGGACTACCAATAATAATGCATTGGGACTTGGAAGGGTTGACAGTAAGTCCAAATGACTTACTCCAACTATCAATACATGCTAAATCAGTATTGGTAGCCGCTATTGCACTGGGTAGTTCAGAGAGTGGTTCTTGTGTGTAGATTTGGAGATCATCTGCATAGAGGTGGTAGGAACATGAAAGAGATTGTGTAATGGAGTTTATAAATATAGAGAAAAGTAATGGAGATAAGACGCCACCCTGAGGAACACCGGTGCCAATATCACACCACGCAGAGGATGAGTTTCCGAGGCGGATTCGTTGCCGTCGCCCTAGCAGGTCTGGTAACTTCGAACCAATCGATTGCGGCCGGAGAAATGTTAAGAGAAAGTAATACGCCGAGGAAGACATCAAAATCAACTAAACTGAAAGCATTACTAAAGTCTAGCAACGTCAACAGTGTCAGCTGACGATTTTCCATGACTAGACGTATGTCGTCCCTGATCTTAACCAATGCTGTAGAAGTGCTATGGCCCTTACGGAAACCAGATGAAAAGGATTAAAAAGATTATTAATGTTGAGATAAGCTGTCAGCTGGAAATATACAAGTTTTTCAAGAACTTTTGAAAGAAAAGGAAGTATGGATTTGGGACGATATTCGGAAAACATTGTAGGGTTTGGTTTTTTAGGAAGTGGGATAACGTTAGCGTCTTTCCAGACACTAGGAAAAGTACCAGTTGAGCTGGAAGTATTTAGGATTTTGGTAATTACTGGAGTAAGGATATCTATAATGGGGAGGATCATTTTACGACTAATGGAATCAGCTCCTACAGCATTGGATCCGGGGGGGCTACTGCGTAACTTTATGGATATGAACTTCATACGTTTTTTGGAACTTTTAGTCAATTTTATAGAAAAAATAGCCACTACCAGTTTTTAATTTTATGGCTTCGGGTATAACGATAGCTAGCTAACAACGTTTAACAGAACAAAGCATCAAAAATCTATCCAAAATAAGGAATTCAAATGACACTTGAAGCCCATACCCATATCCAGGTTTTTTAGCCGGTAGCCCCCCAGATCGACGATTTAGTTCTCTTAACATCACGGTCCGCCACCTGATTAAAAGTAAATAGAGAATCATGGGTAGACAAAGTTGAAAGATGTAATAATGTTTTAGCTTTACAGACAGGTGCCATCCATAGGCACAGATGAGGAGAAGTGATTATTAAGACTATTTAAATCAATATTGTTATGATTTTGTATGGAGATAGGACATAAAAATGTTGACTGTTTTATTATGCAGCGGGGACTTGTAAAATTTTCAAGAATGAATTTTATAAAATGAAAATATCTCGAAAACGGTGCGTCATAGCTGAAATATAACAAAAATTTCGATCCCCTATGGTACCCCGGAGATACCTACCTAGGATAATTTTTATATATTTTGGGAAAAACAGAAGGGGGACGGAAGGGGGCTCCCAACAAAATGTAACAGACGCTTTAGGTTAGGTTAGGTTAGAACAGTGACCAAAACGCCGCGCGAGCCTACTTACCTACTACCTACCTACCCCTTACTTCAGTTTAAAAGGAAATGGGAATATGTATAAAGTCGTTTCTGGCGCTTCGCCGGCCGCTATCGCGGCACGCTCGCTTCGCTCGCTCGGCTCGTGCTGTTGGTTCATAACATGCTCTTCGCTTCGCTCCTCGCACCTACGTGTACGTGAGTCACTATTTTAAACTTAATAAACCGTAGTAAGTAGATGAAATGATCAGTAGTTCAATCAACCGTTGGTGAGATAACCGTAGGTGAGATAACCGTAGGTGAGTTGATCGTAGGTGAGATGACCAGTAGTGATTTCGTCCATTAGTTATTTCAAACATAGGTGTAACGTCCAGTAGTTATTTTGAACAGTAGTTCTTTTGACCGTTAGTTATTTCGACCATAGTCGAAACGACCGTAGTTATTATGATACATACCTATAGATGCGACGAAGCCGGTTATTGACGAAAATAACCAACCGTTATTAACGGGTTTTTTCGTTATTAACGGTTTTTACGCTAAAAACCACCGCTAGGTGGCGCTAGCGACTTTATTTGGCAGGTATAAGTTTTGCGATGAGTTTTTTGTTTGATTTGTTGATTGTGGATGAAATATCAGAAAGAAGTATTGTGAGACGGATCGATTTTTTAACCAACTTCAAAAAAAGGAGGAGGTTCTCAAGTTGACTTTTTTTTTATGTGCGTTTTACCATAACTTCGCCAGTTGTTAACCGATTTTAAATATTTTTTTTTATCTGAAAGAAAATAGTTTGACTGTTCAGTAGTTTTCACAATCCTGAAAAAACACATCGTTTTCGACTGGTAGTTTCTGCTTTACACGTCAATATCTTCGCGAACTATTGACCAATTTCAATGATTCTTTTTTTATTTGATAGAGTAAACTCCTGAAGTGGTCACATTGTTTGTTACCAAGTTAGGATCTGATGGTGGAATCCAGGGAAATCTAGGAAAACCCGCCAATTTTATAAGTAGTTTACGTGTTTTATAGATTTTATAAAGTTTTTTAAGTATTTGCATCTGGTAGTCATCATCTCATGCTGATGAGCTGGTGATGGAAGGTACAACTCCTCAACGGTTAAGAGTAAGAGGATAATTCTTTGAATATCGTTGATACGTAAAGATTTTTAGTTGTATTCTTTCAGGTTCTATCATACTTCTGAAATTTGTAAAACTGCAACCTCTTTTTAGCTGAAAGTCGGATAATCTAACCGTCATTAACGGTTATCTATGTGAAATTAACTGAGTTTTTCGGTTAATAACAGTCAATAACGTGTTTTTTACATCTAAATACATACCCCTAATATTAAGGCTGATTTACATTTGCATAAGTACAGTAGCGAGTTAACTTACAGTCTTGGCGAGTTAAGTTCTTATCATCGTTTGGACAGGGATTTGCCAGTTAAGTAATAACTTAACGATTAAGTGCATAGAATAGGATGAGGTTCTATTTTTTCGGTAAGTCAAGTGCAAGTCCACCCCGCCTGTGCGTCTTCCGCACCCCGCCAACTAAACTCGCCGCGCGTGTAGACGCGCGAGTTTAGTACAGTTAATAAGTTTTCAGGTTGCAACGTGTTTTTTTTTAATAATTTTCTTTCTTATAGTTGATTTGTTTTGAGTTTGAATTTTAAATAACAGCACGATGAAGTGGTCGGAGGAGACAACATTAAAGTTCGTTAAATAATAATAATTAACATTAAATTGATGATGATTCTCCGATTATGACACCTAATAATTCTTCGTTCATTTATCTGAATCCGAGTAGATACCAATGTAAAATAACCAACAACTGTTGTCTTTGTCGCGGAGCGGATACTTCTTTACGGAACGGCAACTTATGACTACTTACTCGCCTATACGTTTGGACGCTACTTACAACTTACTACTTGTTCCTTAACTGACTGATTTTTTAACTCGCTACTGTACTTATGCAAATGTAAATCAGCCTTTAGTGATGTTATATATAAATGTCGACTGTTGTGGTAATGGCGCTCATTTGTATCGAGACAGCCTATCTAGTGTGTAATAATAGAGGTCAGTGGACTCCTCTGAGTACTGAATCCTATGGAGATGGCATACCTACGAAAAATTGAAGCATACACACACACACAAGCACACATACCGAGAAACCAAAATGGCGCCTTTCCGTAGTGCTGCCCTATTTGTACATCGATATATTTATTGATGAAGTTATAGATACAAGTATTTTTGTGACTACCTACCTATATCACCCTATATTTTATAAAAGCAGTTTCGTAATCACCTCGATAATTTAAAACGGAATTATAGTGTATAATTATATACCTAGTTTTTTAGAATAATAAAACTTAATAATGTGCTTAAATTATAAGTACCTACATTTGCACATAATTAAGTTCTTTATGACAATGACACAATGTGTATGTGTTTGTGCATGTACGCACACAATCATTGGCCCTACCGCGCGCGTGAGACGCAACAACTGTAAAGCCCCCAGTACAGGATGGCCGATCATGTTGGCCGACCATGATGGGCCATCGTGTACAGGGGCGGTTTGCGTGTGATTGCCGTTTGAATTTAATAGGTTCCAAAACTACTAGACTAATTTAGAAATTTCTTTCGACCATTAGAAAGCTACATTCTTTTCGAGTGACATAAGCTATATTTTAAATAAACTACACGACCTTAGCTTCAATCTGTACGATTGTAGATCTGACTAGTATATAGTGATCTGTGTTGTAGATACATTAATACTTAGCGAGCAATAAATTTGATTGAGGGCGCCCCACTTATCGGCTCTACTCGTCTTTACTTAGAAACTGCAATTTTATGATCAAATTTTTTATGTTTTCCGAGTCATGCGTCTATACAATGCGAGACCTCCATAGAATTCCAGATCAAAGGTCGCGAGAACCAGTTTAAGTAAAAAAAGGTAATGAAATAAAACAAAAAGCTCCATATTCTAAAAACCTATTATGTTTATACAACAAGGATTGTTTTTTTTTTACATAACACACATTACAATATAAATCACAAAGGAGAATGCCTACTAGGTACCTACCTACCATAGAAAAAAAGAAATGTTTCAAAAAAAAACAAGCATTATTAAGTAATAAAATAATAAACAGTTTGAATCGAGATCTTTGCTAGCAAGCATATTTTTTTATATATTTAGAATATAGCGAAGCGACATCTAGTGGTAAAAAATATACTTACTTTTAATGTGCTAGAATGAATGTAAGTTGGACAACAACTTTACAGCAAAATGACATTAAAAAAACACGTTATATATAAGTATCCAGTTTTTGGCAACCGGAACAGAAAACGTTGTCGCACTATAATTTCGATTTTGCCAGTGGCCTAATTAACGTCATTTCAAAACTTAAACTGTCGTTGACGTTTGAATCTGTTCTTCAAAATGAAAAGAGCACATAAAAATAGTTTTCGTACGAGTCTTTAAATTTTCCTTTCGCATTGTATCCAGCCATATTTTTCTTTTTTTGTTATTTTTAGGCAACCTAAAACAATAAAAACAGTTTAAAATTAACTAGCGGCCGCCCGCGGTTTCACCCGCGTGGTTCCCGTTCCCGTGGGAATATCGGGATAAAAAGTACATATAAACCTTCCTCTTGAATCACTCTATCTATTAAAAAAAACGCATCAAAATCCGTTGCGTAGTTTCAAAGATTTAAGCATACAAAGGGACATAGGGAAAGAGAAAGCGACTTTGTTTTATACTATGTAGTGATACACTCAATTTACACTTGTAATTTGAAAACATCGATAATTCGATAAGAAAAATGCTATAAGGGCAACTCTAGCGCAAAACAAACAGATTTATATTTTCTTGAAATACACCAACAAAACTCACCAAAATAAGTAGTACATTTGGTATGAATTCTAAGTAAACTATTCACAGGAAAACCAAAACACAAGGCATTTATTGTATTGTTTTGGTGTTTTTGCAAAATAAATAGTACGTACCGGGTGTAATGTAATGTTTGGACGATTTTCACTTTTTTTGATGCCACAAACTACCACACTGCAATTAGACATGTTCCTTGTTGCTTTCTCTCACTTATTATACCTTTTACTCACATGAAAGTCTCAAATTAAAAGACTTTTATCACAAAACACTGCAAATACAACTCGCGTTGACAGCTCACATACCGAGAAACCTAAATGGCGACCGGCTTCAATCATGCATTACGATGAAGTCACGTTTCAATGTTGCCAAAAAATAGGTCGAATAAATATATTGCTGTCTCTTTTTACATGAAGTATTGGAGGTAAGATAGAACAAGATGGCTACAGGTTTATGAGTACAATGTCGATTTAGCTCATATTTGTATAACCGATAGTTCATATAGAACAATATGCCATCTCCATAGGATTCAGTACTCAGAGGTGGACTCTCGTGGACTAGACTCCGGGCTTTATTTAACCTGTGCCAAGTCTATGGCAGTTGTCCTAACTAATCTGAGAATGAAACAAAAAAAAAATAGTGTCGTGTAGTGTTTTGTGGAGTGTGGTAGTGCTATTTTTTATTTTATATTTTCTTTATTTGTAAAAGAAATAGCTAATATTTCATGAATTAAGTGAATATTATCGCTAACTATTGTTAAACTTACCGTAAATTCACTATATATCTTAGTTTAATCAATAATATTTAATTTAATTTATGGTGATTGTGATCCTGTTCATTTCATAAAACTGTTTTAGAAATATTAAAATATGACTCTTACTATGACCAGAAAAATTAGTGAATGTCAGGCTGAAACTGTGCAATTTTTGCCTGTGGATAAGGTACAAGCAATTAATGTATTACTGTCTCATAATATTATTTATAATTCAAGTAGGAATGGGGCATTATTTTCATTTACTTTAGACTGATTTTCATCATCATCATCATCATGTCAGCCGAACGACGCCCACTGCTGGGCATAGGCCTCCTCCAAGACTGATTTTACTTGAATGTATTTGTGTAATTTTGAGGAGATTCAATATACTTAATTTTTTATCATATCACTGCAGCAGTTTTATAGTCGTTTGAAGTTTTATAGTGTAGAAAAAAACCCTAAGTCATTACATTGATGCTTCATAAACAATATGTGATGTGATGTATTTATTTGGAGTAGGATTTGTTATTATATAATATATACTTACATTGTAAGAAAAGCTCAAGAAAATTGTTAATCGGAAATATAAATATTGTTAAAATGAATTAACGAGTTGCTGTTATTGTTTTGTTATTTTTGCTTTATATAGAAAAGGAAGTTTACTACAACATAATTAAATTTGGTTGCAGTTAGTAGATAAATGCAGCAATACAGAGAGTTATTGTACTAACAGCACACTGCTCAGACGCGGTAAAAAGCTCGAGGACAACAATAATCTCACCAAAGAGGACTTAGAGTACATTAACTATAGGAAATTGCTCAAGTATGAAGAAGCGCCAGAGTACCTACAACACAACCCTTACATTAGAGATGGGTATAGGAAACTACTTCCCACTAGGTTGTGTTGGGAAAGGTGAGATCTTTTAAATATTTATACTTTCTCTTTTAATTTAATTCTGTTTTACGCTGGGATTACACATCCAATTTTTCTCTCCGATTGTCTGATCAGACTTGATTTTGATTGATTGAGACTTGATTTTGATTGGTTGGTTTTTTATTGAGATTTTAAATTGTTTTTATTCATTTACAATAAATTGACAGTGCAGTTTTTGTAAGTATAGGAAAAATGTGATAGTGAGAATTGTTGTTTTTACATTTGGTTTTACATTTGGTTGTTAACAAAACCGTGTAGTGCCTGTGGTAGTGCACATGCACATTATGGCTTGAGGAAGAGGATTTAAAGAAGTTAACAGGTACTGTAAGTGCACAGGTAGGTTCGAGGGTCCGACGCCGGTGTGGTAAATGATAACCGGCTCCCCCCTGATTTTTCAGCTTTAAGGGGATTTGGAGAACTGGGTGAAATGGTCCCGACCTAGGTGACTGATCACCCGTCCGGCTTCGCTGGCGTCCCCCCTATAAATAATAATAATGGCTTGCCATATCGGACCGTACAAAATCGGACTGCCGATGCCGGCGGTAAAATTCCGTGTAGTGCACAAGCGTCCATAGACCACTTTTTGCCGCGAAAAAGCGCCTTGTTGTAGGTTACAAAACCAATGAAAGCCGATCAGTCCATGCCTCTGTAAATTGATAATCTTTGTGATAGCTGACAGTGTAGGTAAACACTAAACACACATTTTTGACAAATTTTGTAACAATCCACTTCAGCTCGCGTTGTTAAACAAAAAAATTTTGTTTGGGGTAGTAATCCGGTCAAATTAGACCTAAAAATAAGAATGAATGAAGGTACACTAATTCGCAAGAAGCTGAAATTTGGTGAAATTGTTCAAAACATAATAATAAATGAAATATAAAAAGTCCTGGAAACTTGAAAACCGGATTTTTTTTCAGATACCTGGAAAAAAAATACTCAAGGTCAAAGGTAAAAAATGAGTATTTCGCGATTTTCAGCAAAACAATAAGTTTTATCATAAAAGTAGCACAGACAAAAATTGTAGACAATGTTTCTGAAATATAGCAATTCAAAAATTTGGAAAAGTTGTAATCAATCATGTGCATCAGATGCACGTTTCCACTCCACCTATGAGGTAGCGCGTTTTTACAAGATTTTTATTAACTTGCCATGTTAGTTATTTGACCCACTTCCCAGTGTCCGATGGAGTTGAAATTTTGTATACTTACAGGTTTGGTTCAAATGACAATACAATATTAAAGTACAGTCGGCAAAAAGCTTGTCATAAAAATGAAATTTTTACTAAAAACTTATTTTAACGTGGTTTCCTCGGTAGGCATATTCCACGGGTATGTTGTGATTCTAACAAGAAATTTGTATGTGTTCTAGTATACAGTCCCATAGATTCTAAACGATTGCATTATAGCAGACTAGCTGTCGTCCCGCGGCTTCGCCCGCGTGGTTTACACGACGTTATCCCGCGGGAATGTGATATTTTTCCGGGATAAAAAGTAGCCTATGTTCCTCTCCAGACTACAAAGTATATGTGTCCCAAATTTCAGCCAAATTTGTTCCGCCGTTTTGGCGTGATTGAGTAACACACATCCAAACATCTAAACTTTCACATTTACGTTATCCCGCGGGAATGTGATTTTTTTCCGGGATATAAAATAGCCTATGTTCCTATCCAGGCTACAAAGTTTCTGTGCCCCAAATTTCAGCCAAATCCGCCGTTCAGCCCTTTTGGCGTGATTGACTAAGCTTTGCATTCTGATGACGATTACAACTTTTCCAAATTTTTGAATCGATATATCTCAGAAACGGTAGCTCTTAGGGAAAAAAGTATTGTACCATTTTTTATACTTAGATAATTAAATGATTTACAATTTTGTCTTTGCTAATTTTACGATAAAACTTACCGTTTTGCTGAAAAATCGCGAAAACCTTATTTTTTTTAGATTTGACCTCGAATATTTTTTTTCCAGGTACCGGATCGATGAGGACTTTTCTTCATTTAAGTATAATTATGTTTTGAAAAATTTCACCAACTTTCAGCTTCTTGCGAAATAATGTATCTTCGGATGTCTAAATTGACCAGGCTATAGGTAGATCGGTAGAATATTCATATTACATGACGTACTTACCTACATACTTTAGTATTTTTTTGCTTATTGATAACTTACCCTTAATTTTTTCTTAAGTAGTATTTACTTGTGTTATGTATGTAAATTGTTCTTTTAATTACTTACTACACTGTATGTGGGTAGTATCAGTGCAGTACTAAACCGGCGTATTCGGAGTGTAACGGCATTGTTGCGCTGTATCATTACAATCTGTATGATATTTCTAATTAGACGTCATGCATAAGTTTGAAAAAGTGTGCCGATTAGCTAACCTTTGTTGTAGAGACTGTTATTTTTGCCTTGTTTTTACAAGCTTTTATTTAACTTGCCATGTTAGTTAGTTAGTTTGTTAGTTAGTTAGTGGGGGACAAATATTGCAAGCTCAAGACCCACTTCCCAGTGTCCGATTGAGCTGAAACTTTGCATACAGGTTTGGTTTGGATGACAATACAATAATAAATTTTGTAGGTAAGCCTTTTTAGTGTGTGTCAGTTTCAAACCATCAATTAGAGCGAATGTAATAAAAATAAAATATGTCAGCCAGCAGGGATGGTTTGACGCATTGGTTGGTTGTCTGGCCCTCGAAGTGGCAAGGGATCCCATGTTAATAGACTAGCTATGCTAGCAAGTATGTAAAAATATCTAAAGTTTAAATATAAATTCAGTTAAAGTGCATCTACGGTCTTTAAATTATCTCCAGTAGATCAGAAAGGAAGAGGAACCGTACAGTACAGTCAACCAAAAAACTTGTCATAAAAACGAAGTGTTTACAAAAAAACTTATATTTATTGGTGTCGTTGATGTCTTTTAAATGATGAGAAGAGAAATTGATCCCACAGAGTCACTATGATTCATTATTATGATTTAGAAATTGTGGTGCCAAGCCATAGCCTTCATTGATCTTTTGGAATACTATCCTTGCACAGACGTTGATTTTGGTTGCAAGAGACGCTAAAGCCTTATTCAATAATAACCACAGATAATATAATACTATACTAGTATAATAACCAGTGATCGGATAATCGGATGCATATTTACCTAAAGTTGAGGTGTTAGCTGTTATGGAATACACTTTTGTATCGATTTTTTTTATATAAATAGCTCGTGCTAAAGACATCGTTTCCACACCATGTTACTGACTAATTTTGCATTCGCGAATTTTCTGAAATCCCGGGATTTATATAAAAAAAAACAGGTTTTTAGAAGCCGCTTCCATAATTTCCTAGCTAAATATTAACTTTAGGTAAATATGCATCCGATTATCCGATCTCTAATAATAACCTACATTTTACGGATCTTGGAATACCAAACAATGTTTTATTTTGTTATTAAAAAACAGATCTGTAAAAAAAAAAGGTACCCACAGTAGGTAAAGCACGCCGCCGCCGCGCCGCCCGCACACCGCGCGTACTGGCTGGGAATTTTCAATTTAGTTCGTTCGTTTTTCTTACACAAATACTAAACCGACCGGTACAAAATACCAAACCGGCCGGGACGCGCCGGGACCATGCTTGAAACCGGGACTATCCCGGTCAAACCGGGACGTATGGTAGGCCTACTGTTAGGTTGTAGTTTTATCAAAGAAGTCATGATTTGAGTGAAAATATGGAATACTGACTTTAAAATGGATTTTTATTACTTATTACTAAAAGAATAAAATAAATGTGGCACAATTTCTACAAAAACAAATAATTACAACTCTAAAAATAAATGTTTTGTTAGTCACGCTCACGACAGTCCCGCGAGCGCAAATCCATTACAATAAAGTTGACAGCTGACCGCAGAAACAACACTTTTCACAGACAGTAAAAATCTAGAAAGACACCTTTTAGCATTTGTAGCAGTTGCTGCAGTAGAAACTTAAAAAAAGTTCCTTTCGTTTTCAATCAATATTAGTTGACTGGGCTTAGCTTACGGCGATCTTTCGTGTACAATCCGGACCGGGACGCGCCGGGACCATGCTTGAAACCGGGACTATCCCGGTCAAACCGGGACGTATGGTAGGCCTACTGTTAGGTTGTAGTTTTTATCAAAGAAGTCATGATTTGAGTGAAAATATGGAATACTGACTTTAAAATACAACATAGGACTATGTCATATTACAATATTGTATGACTTCTGTGACACTGATCGTTTTCTTTCGGAACGCTTCAATGTGACAAATTTCAATGTTGTATACATATATGCTCGTGACTGTATCTGACTACGAGCTATATTAAATAAGGTTGATTGCAGGACTGAGCTATACACTCCGTATAGCGCCATCTCGCTTACAATATTACTATAACACAGACAGTTCGCAGTAAAGCCTAAGGTAGGTAGTAGGGTACCTTCCTAAACAAAACAGGTTCACCTTTGTCCAACATCTATTGAATAGCGTCAATAAAAAGAAAAGTAGATTGTGACAAATTAGTCTGTTAGTTCAGCTTCCAAAAATGAACTGTATTCGACCGCTGCTGGATGAAACTTGATATTAATGTTTATGAATTAATTTTGCATTCACGACGTTATGTTTAAGTGTAACATAAATTATAAAAGAAAAAAGACTTGTCTCACACGTTGCAATTTGCATCTTTCTTTCGAATGCGCGGATATTACTTTCATTGATGAAACGACGCTGGCCTTAGAAAAGTACTTACAAGAAAAAATTACAGTTTTTTCGTAACATAGATAATAAGTCTCGGTAGCTCTATAAGGAGAGCAGTAGAAAAGAAATCCAAAGTTACTCAGCAAAGAGATACTCTCATTATCTGATAGACTGAGCAAATGATTACCTAGTCTTTTTATGCAGTAACCGATCCAACCTACAAAAAAAATAAGTAAGTACATAAATATCAAATACTTCTTACACGCTGTATAGCCAGCGTTAATTTCATCAATGTGAAGATATTACTACCCCCACAAACGACTCCGTAACGACTCCGTAGCTCAGTGGTTAGAGCAGTCGCCCGGATAGCGAAAGGTCGTGGGTTCGAGTACCATCGGAGCTGGTTGTGAGACGGGTCGATTTTTTCTAAATACTTCATTTTCCATTTTTCAACCATAAAAATTGCATTGTGAATGCAAAAAAGTAAAAATTTAAATAAGTACCGTATATAAAACCGGGTTACTTTGACCCTAGGGGGTAACTTTGACCCAAAATAGAATATTTTTTAAACTTTTTGTTCTGCAATATAATAATCAACTGAGCATAATAATACTTCTCTTAATCCTTCGACAATGGCCTGCAGCTGATAGATAAAAGTTCATACCACAGGACGATATGTTTATACTGTTTTCAAATGTGAGCCAAAGTTACTCCTTAGGGCCAAAGTAACCCGGTTCTACGGTACCTACATAAAGAAAAAAAAAGAAAAAGAAAAAACCGGTCAAGTGGTTCTCGGTAAAGACCTACCAACTATTTTAATCTTACTAATTCGTCAATTCTTCAGGATGCTATCATCTGAGTTTTCTTAGTTAACAAGTTCATCAAAGAATAACCGTTTATCTTTGTTTTAGTATATTCTGGTGGACCAACGAAACTATGAACATCTGGACACATATATTCGGCTTCTTCTTGCTGCTGTTCCTCACTATAAACGACCTCGTCATCATCAACATCCATGCGACTGTCACCGATAAGATTGTCGCTGGAATACTGTTCTCGTGTTTTTTGGTAAGTTTGCTACGCCTATATCTGCCATCTTTTGTTACGATCGATAGGAAAATACGTTTTTAGAGTTCCGAACCAAAATGGTAAAAAGGAACCCTTATGGTAAGACTTTGTCTGTCTGTCACAAATGGACATCTCAAGAAATACTAATGCTATCAACTTGAAATTTGGAATAGTTTTAGATGACGTTTGCCCAACTATTTTGTAAATAAGAGAGAAATAAAAATATTTATATTTCTTGGCAACAGAGACTTACCTAAAGAGAGTCTTAAAAATTCGAAGTGGGACTACTAGGGCATATGGTATCATAATTATGAAAGTGCGCTGCTTGCATATTCTCAATCATTTTTTATTTTTTTCCTAAGCCGCATAAGTACTTAGTTTTCTACTTTTGATGAAAAAAGTAAAAAAAAAATACCGTTACGCCCCCCTTATCTCCGAGGTTTGCATAGAGAAAAATCTGAAATTATTTTATGTGATAGAAGTAAGTAAATATTACAGGAAAAATCCCATTTGAGAGCCACTTGTGATATCATTTTTTTCTATTAGTTATGCGTTTGTTAGTACCTTTATTCTATTTTTCTAGTAAGTATAATTTCTCAATGTATCAAGACGGTTTATATATTCTTAAAACGTTTAAACTAAGGTTTGTATTATGATTATATGTGTAAGTTGAAGAATGTTAAGAATATGGATGGACGTTGAACAACGCGATCGATTTCGATTTACGAGTTTACGACCTTCTTGGTAATGGGTTTGCAAATTACGGCGCATGCGTTATTAAGTATTCTGCGGAATGGCAACTGCAAACAGCAACTGCAAGTGACGTGGTTTGTTATGAAATAAGCGAAGCCCACCGTCCGCTGGCGTCGGCGTCGAAAGTCGCCTCGCCTCAGATGACGGCCTGCTTTCTTCCACGGTGAAAGTACATATCAATTTGAAACAATTTTTAAGAGCTCCCCATCTTAAAGTTAACAAAGGAGTCCGATCTTTTTTTGACTAACCTTTTTTAAGGCACGTTTGCTAAATGCCTTATACACATGGGAAGTTAGGAAACGATATTTGATATTACCTAGATACTAGATAGGACTCTTAACTGTTGTAAATCAGTTCTGTATGCTACAAACTTAGGTTTAAAAGGTATTGATCTTTATGAAAGTAATTCTACAAATCTAATAATTATTATTGTAGGACCTATTACCGTATGAACTAATGACATTTTTATTTCTTATGGTCTGGAAACATCGGATGTTACGCTCTATTAGTGTGAACAATATAATCGTGCATATTGCACAGAGAAACATTACATACCGTGAGTAACATTAGTAATGAGATTCAATAGAAAAAAACTGTTTGCAACGACTGACGTGTTCACTCAATCGAAAAAATATACTTTTCTTTTAAGTATTTTAAGATTTTTTGGTTGTTAATATTGATTTGCCTAAAATGGTTTCAAACATACACCTGCGTGACTACCTAACCAATAAATTATACAAGTATCTGTTTATCTAATTGCTTTGTATAGTTAGATCTTTATTTCTGCAAAAAGTCCTTCAGCTGTAAACGTCACACCAAATGCAAAAACCATATTTGCTGTCAGATGCATCAATAAATAAAACAGGTTGTGAATGAACTAGAAGTTTTGCTGAACCAGTTACTTACTCATCCATAACTAGTAGGTAGTTGACTTTGATTTCCAAATGTATAATGCGAAGAATGAGCAGCCGCTGATCGTGCTCGATGGCATACTCTTGGAGACGCCTATGGACATAGGCGTACATACGACATAGTTTAGGCTGATGATGTTGATAATGCGAAGTCCTGTATGTGAAATTTTTTCTGTTAATATAATCATGTCTATTGCTTTTGTTGAATATTACAGAATTGTCGTAGCGTATTGTATGTACCGGCTTTTAATTTTTACTTACTTGTCTGTCGGTTAATCCGACTTTAAAGATACATCATTAATTTTAGATTTTAATCATTCTTGGGTTTTTGTCTGGTTCTTTGGTCCTATCTTATACACACACGTGAAGCTGTTATAGAACGCTTAACTATAGAATTGATTTTCCATCGGCCGTTGGTCGTAATTGCGGAGGTAATGCTAATGCATAATTAATTTAATGGCTGTAAAGAGCATTGAGTTGAAATTTATCATAGGACATGTGTGATATCGTATAACTTTTCTTGCCATGCAATGTAAGTTGGTTTTCAATGTGATATAATTTTAAATTTGTTCCAGGTATGCATGGCATCGTCCGCCATGTACCACACGTTCTTGTGCCGCTCGGAAGAGGATTGCAACAAATTTCTGATGTATGACCTCTTCGGCATA
Organism: Crambus lathoniellus; assembly: GCA_949710035.1. Taxonomy (NCBI): domain Eukaryota; kingdom Metazoa; phylum Arthropoda; class Insecta; order Lepidoptera; family Crambidae; genus Crambus; species Crambus lathoniellus. Next base: position 24,076,887 of record OX453306.1, read on the forward strand.
GCGCTCTCCTTGCTGGCCATATACACCTCTGGGGTTTACTACGCATTCTGGTGCCATTCTGTGAGTACAGAGATATACAACCTGTTTACTGCTAACATATAAGTATACCTACTTTATGCTTTGCTGCTGCGAGGATAGGATTGCATCACGTTCCTGATGTACGAACTCTTCGGCATAGCGCTCTCCTTGCTCGCCATATACACCTCTGGGGTTTACTACGCGTTCTGGTGCCATTCTGTGAGTACAGAGATATACAACCTGTTTACTGCTAACATATAAGTATACCTACTTTATGCTTTGCTGCTGCGAGGATAGGATTGCAACACGTTCCTGATGTACGAACTCTTCGGCATAGCGCTCTCCTTGCTCGCCATATACACCTCTGGCGTGTACTACGCGTTCTGGTGCCATTCTGTGAGTACATAGATATACAACCTGTTTACTGCTAACATGCTCTATGCTTTGCTGCTGCGAGGATAGGATTGCAACACGTTCCTGATGTACTCTTCGACATAGCGCTCTCCCTGCTCGCCATATACACCTCTGGCGTGTACTACGCGTTCTGGTGCCATTCTGTAAGTACAGAGATATTCAACCTGTTTACTGCTAACATATATACCTACTCTATGCTTTGCTGCTGCGAGGATAGGATTGCAACACGTTCCTGATGTACGACCTCTTCGGCATAGCGCTCTCCTTGCTGGCCATATACACCTCTGGCGTGTACTACGCGTTCTGGTGCCATTCTGTGAGTACAGAGATATACAACCTGTTTACTGCTAACATATATACCTACTCTATGCTTTGCTGCTGCGAGGATAGGATTGCAACACGTTCTTGATGTACTCTTCGACATAGCGCTCTCCCTGCTCGCCATATACACCTCTGGCGTGTACTACGCGTTCTGGTGCCATTCTGTGAGTACAGAGATATACAACCTGTTTACTGCTAACATATAAGTATACCTACTTTATGCTTTGCTGCTGCGAGGATAGGATTGCAACACGTTCCTGATGTACGAACTCTTCGGCATAGCGCTCTCCTTGCTCGCCATATACACCTCTGGCGTGTACTACGCGTTCTGGTTCCATTCTGTGAGTACAGAGATATACAACCTGTTTACTGCTAACATACTCTATGCTTTGCTGCTGTGAGGAGGATTGCAACACGATCTTGATGTACGACCTCTTCGGCATAGAGCTCTCTTTGACCATATACAGCTCCGGAATGTACCTACTGCGCGTTCTGTAGGGCTAACATGACGGCAACGAGATAGCACGAGATAGTTTGTCGCGCGCCTTCCAACCAATCAGCAGTCACGCGCGCTATCTACGTGCGATCTGATTGGTCAAAAGTAATGCGACAAACTATCTCGTGCTATCTCGTTGCTGTCATGTTAGCCCTACTGGTGCTATTTTGTGAGTACAGAGTACAGAAATATTATTATACAACTTGTTTACTTCGATTCTGTTATCTGTGTTCTGCATGCAAACCATAACAAGTCCCAAAGGACTTATAAGTCTTGCTTGGTACCTATGTCAAAAAAGTTGTAGTGATTTTGGAATGATTACAGATATTTTTATTTTATTATTACTAAACTTATCTTGTAGGTTCTTGGAATAATATTCCTAGTATTCTGGACAAGTGAGGTATTTACTTAGATGATTTCATAATTGATACAAATTCAATGGGATAGCAATGATTTGTCCCGGGCCGTTCGTTAAGGCGCTGCTCGGAAAAAGTATGGACTTTTGATTTAAAACTATAGGACGGTTACAGTTGTTACAAATCTGGTAATAAGATATATATTTCTTCATACCTTTATCTAGATTCGTATAGTTTCAAAAACACGATTTTATGATTTTGCCTCGACACTTTTTCTTCTCGAAAACTCAAATAAATACGAAAATTGAAGATTATTCTTAAATGGACTTACTTACACTATTGGAAATTGGTTTAATTAGTGGACACCAATAATATTTAGGACCGTATAGAACCATTTTTTTAAAAATCGCTGTAGTTTTTTAGTACAAAGTGATTTTCTGTTTTATTTGCCTAATCTGCAAAATCGGTCTCGCTCCCGCGCGCGCCGTTTTCTCATTGCCAGGTATCTCGCTTCGCTTCAGCATAATTTTTTCGAGTATCGCCTTTATGTCATATTTATGCGGTAGGCACGAGAATTGTTTTCAATTGACTCCACGGTTCTGACAATTGAAAACATTTTCATTGAATACCTGCTATTCAAGCTCACACAATAGAATCACCTAGCTTGATCGCAGGTCATTAGGCAGTCAACATGAAGAATTGGCACTAAAGGGGCATTTACCGACCCCAAATAGAGTTGGGATTAAGTCAGGAAGATGATTAATAACGTTAATTCAATTCTATACTTAATAATAATATTAATAATTCTCTTTAAATATAAAATAATAATTATTTATTTTATGTTATCTATATTATTCATTAAATATGACAGTTTTACGTTTGCTTTGCAGTATAAGACGAAAAGAATTTATTACCTACCAACATAGGTTTACCAGCCAACTAAGTTATGTCATAAAATTACACATAATTACCTGACGATGATTGAAACTGCTTCAAGAGTCTGCAAGTTCAAGAGAATGCAAATGCGCACTTTATTTTAGTGTCTAATAAGTCTAGTACCTACTTAACCGATTTTTCAAAGAGTTTATTAAAAAATTTGATTTTATTCGTAACACATAAAAATACAAATCTTTTCTCTTTGCAATATTAGTATTGATTTGAGTGAGGACATTTTATCATTTCTATTTTCATTCCTTTTCTCTTTCTTGAATCGATATTATTTAAATAACTTTAAGTGGTTCGTTTTGGTTTTATTTTACCGAAACATCAACGTCTTAAATATCTTCAAAGTCATCTCAAACCAGAGTTTGAACAGAAATGTGTTTTATTTTGTTTCTAATCGCGAAGCTCGGTCCAACTAGCGACAAAACGTTTTAATTTGCGTGTGAATCTTTTGTATTGTTTGCTCTTGACATAATCTGTAACATTTTTGGAGTAACATCGGCGTAACCGTTTTCTTGGCTAGCTAAAAAGAAGTGTGTCCCACTTTGTTCGGTTACGTAAACGAATCACCTGGCTCGGTCCGAACACGTAACGTAGTTGGTACCTACCTACTTACCTTTATCTTTATTTGTATTGGTGATAAAATCATATTTTTATTGGTAAAATACATCATCCTTGCGTTATTGTATTGATTAATCTGAAACTCATTAATCCGATATTTAATGTCGTAAATAGTTTTAAAGTAGTTCCTCTTTCGATCCTAACCTAAGTGATTAGGGCTTAGTATCATCATCATCAATCATGAGTAAGGTAAAGGATAGGGTTTTATTATGTGCCAATGCAAGTCAGTAGGTATAACTGTTCACATCTTCTGACGATAAAAACAGGAAGATAGGACTTGTCATAGAACAATCATTAGTTACTTATTCAAAATTGCCTCTATAAAGAATATTAACTATTTGCGTCACTAGCAAAATTTGTTCGTAGTTGTTTTGGTGAATATAAATAACCTGTTTTGTTGAGATTGTACCTGGGGTTTACTGAGTTTTGCTGAAGGTTAATTTTATTAAACATTTGTAATAAACTACTAATCCATATATCCACAACAATAATTATTTAATGACTGCGTTATTCAGAATAATTCAAGACTCGATAAAGCTATTTTAGTAAAATTGTTATGTCATTTTTGTCGATCACGATATGAACAAAAACACTTCATCTATGTACCTACTAGAATTAGATTTACAATTCGCGTTACTGCCCACGGCCCTTGCAGGCTACGGCATGGCACTTGCAATGGTTCCAACATATTGTGAAAACAAAAAACCACTAGGTATTAGGTATTTATTGATAACAAACGAAACGTTATCTAATTATATCCCTAACCATGATAGTACATAATTGACTTGTGGCAGCGTAGGTAAATATTAAGTACTAACGTATGCCTAGTTTTTACCCTATTACAAATAATACTGTTTCTATTATATACTATGTTACCTATATCATCAAAGTTATTTAAATAATAAATTAGGGCTACGTTTATACGTTACGTTAAGTTGATATAGGTAATCTATATATATAAAATCGAGTGGACATAACTCACTCATCACGAAATCTCGAAAACTACTGGACCAACGAAGATGTAATTTGGCAGGAAGGTAGATTATGCCTAGGAGACGTCCGCTAAGAACGGATTTCAGGAAACTCCCCCCCTAAAGGGGTAAAATGGGGGGGTTAAGGTTATATGGAACTTCCTCATTAATGGATTTATAAGCATGAAAATTGGTACGTTGGATACTGGTTACAACTGAAAATGATCTGAGTAAGCAAAGTAAAAAAACTCCCCCTTAATAGGGTAAAATGGGGAGATAAAGTTTATATGGAACTTCTTCATTTCTGAACTTAGAAGTTTGAAAATTGGTATGTTGAATACTGAACACGATTGAAAATTATCTGCGTAAGCGAAGTTAAAAAAACTCCCCGATAATGGGGTAAAACGGGCGGATTAAGCTTATATGGAACTTCCTCATTTCTAAACTTAGAAGTATGAAAATTCGTATGTTGGATACTGGTCACGATTGAAAATGATCCGCGTATGCGAAGTTAAAAAAAACCCTTAATAGGGTAGAAAGGGGGAATTAAGGCTTATATGAAAACTTCCTCATTTCTGGACTTAGGAGTATGGAAATTGGTATGAAGGATACTAGGTCATCATTAAAAATGATCAGCGTAGGCAAAATAAAAAAACACCTAATAGGGTAGAAAGGGGGGCTTAATGTTTTTATAGGGGGGGAGGGGGTATTAAAGATACGGAGTTTGGATGTTTATGGCTCAATCACAACTACTTAAACGGTTAAATCGATCGGGATAAATAAACTCTGGCCACTTTTTTTTTTGTTCACTTTATTCAATGACGCATGGGTCCCATAACAACTTATTTCCGTGCTAAGCAAACAATTCTTTATGCATTGGAATAAAACTCAAGAAAATCAGTTTAACACATTTTTTAAAAAGTATTGACTTGATTTTTTGCATTTTGGTAGTTCAAGAGTAGGAGAATGTCCGAATATTATTCATACGATAGTAGCTCCTGTTTGTCTAGGTATCGTTCGTTACCTTCTTATGCTTAAACCACGGGTAGCGTGCTCGGCCTGCGATCGATGAGGTTATGTTACTTTTGCAATGGTCTATCATGGGATTAATGTTAAAAAATATATCGTGCTTCGGAAGACACGATAAGCCGATGTTTCTGGCTGCATTTGGATTGGTTAGTACACCATAACTTCAATGGGCCCGTGTGGAAGGTCATGGCCCATTCTCCTTATCCATTGCATCTATATGAAGGCCTATGCCCCAGCAGCGAGGACATTAAAATAGATTGATGATGGTACTGATGAGACCTTAGAGAATGCCTATCTACTTACTTTTTGACTCAAAATTTTGCGATGTAGTACTCGCGGACGTAGTCGCGGCCGCCGGCCATTCATATTCCTATTTTTACTATCCCTACTATTATTATAAATGCGAAATTGTATATGCTCACGTCATAACGGCTGAACCAGTTTTGATGAAATTTGGAATGGAGATAGTTTGAGTTGAGACAGTGCTTCCGGGTGCTTCTACTAATTACTCCTACTGATAGGAGCACCGGGACACCCATGTACTGATGCTAGGAAGGACATACCTAGGCAAATTGTAACCGCGGGAATAAGGCTCATTTCCATGGTAAAATAAGTTTTAGCTCGGGCAAAGCTGTAGAATATAATTGGTATTTAAGGCGATAGTTTGAGTTCATGGGTAGAATGATGTTTAGAATAGAGACAGTTTAAGGCCTTGGAAAGGACATATTTTACTTTTTACCGCGGGAAATCTCATTGTATGGAAAAATCACTGTAAGCGCGGGCTAATTTGGGGGCAGAAATTGGTATTTATGTAAATAATTTGAGACCCTGGCAAGGATTTTAATATCATATTTCCACGGGAAAATCAATAACTAGGTATTATTTGTTTGTCCATCTTTCACGTCCAAACGGAGTAACGGATCAATGTGATTTTTGGTACGGAGGTAGATTGGGAGCTGGATAATGACATAGTTTATCCCGGAAAATATTACATTCCATCAGGATAATGTCGTGTAGTACACGCGGGCGAAGCCGCGGGCGGAAAGCTAGTGTAGTATATAATAGAAACAGTATTATTTGTAATTGGGTAAAAAATAGGCATACGTACTTTTACTAATATTTACGCTGCCACAAGTCACTTATAAAAAAACTAAAAATAATAACATAAGTAGTTAAAAACGCTTTAAAGAAAGTCGCCCCCTGGAATCAAAGTAACATTTTATTGTACATTACATTACAATAATGGTTAAAAAAATTAATTCGGTGAATGTATTATGGCAAGTTCATGCGTTGACCTCGATGAGACCGCCCATTCCGTGTGTCTATCTTAAGTTACAAGAGAAAGTTACCGCAGTAGTAATCCGAGCAAAAAGTTGCCATTTTTAAACACACTATTTTGAGCTTTTAAATCGAGTAAGTATTGTTAAGTTTGAACGGTACTGTATTTTTGCAGAACTGTGGTAGGTATTGTATTATAATAACTATTTCGCTTACCCTTTTTTAGGGTTCCGTAGTCAACAAGGAACCCTTATAGTTTCGCCATGTCCGTCTGTCCGTCCGTCCGTCTGACCCCAGTCTAGCTCATAGACTCTTAGTACTAGAAAGCTGTAATTTAGCATGAATATACATATTTATCACGCCAACAAAGTGGTAAAGTAAAATTTTGAAAAAAAAAATTTATGTTACCTCCCCTACACGTGAATTGGGTATGTAATTTTATTTTCTTGTCTACCCCATAGTGTGGGATGTCGTTGGATAGCAATTTCAAAAACGTTGTGGGTTCGTAAAGACAGTTTTTTGATTGAGGCATCTGTTAGTGAATTATTAAGCTTTAAAGTGCAAAATTTTGTTAGAGTCAAGTGTCCCCCCCCCTCCCTACCAGCCAAATGGTTGTTTCTGGATACGTGAAATAATTCACGATAGTAGTGCATATGACGAAGTTAAAAGGAAAACTATCACAGCTAAGTAGGCTTTACAAGTTTTTGAGATATAATACATTTTCGAAAACCGCAAATATAACTTTGTCATTTATACGAATACTATGAAAAACAAAGTTACTTACTTATTTTTTTCTGGCAAAAAATGACAGTGGTATTTTTGCTAGCTGTACGTAATCGGTACGTTAAGTGGGTACGGAACCCTTAATGAGCGAGTCCGACTCGCACTTGGCCGATTTTTTAAATTAAAAACCGGGCAAGCATTTGACCGCCATCTTGTTTGGCTAACAGGATGCAGTCTAAGGTGTTACATGCCTGCCCAGGAGAAGCCTATTCACTCTCGACTTACCTATATGAACTTGGATTCTCATCCAAAGATCTCCGTTCGTCAATTATTTACTTATTTTAAGTTAAATGTTAAGATTTGTTTTTGAGAAAAACAGCCACTTATGACCCAGAATTTACCTAATAATAGATACTGGTATCGCCTTTTAATATCTGTTCTGAAATCGGTACCGTTTATGTATAATTCCGTTGTTGTGTTAACCGCACTTCTTATTTAAAGTAAACGAATATATAGTAATTTTTGCAATAGCAAATTATTACCTACGTTATATAAGATCATATTCTATGTTAAATTATTACCACATGTTGCGTTTTTGTGTTTCTGCTCAAACAAGATTATGCAAGGGCAGCTATGCAATAAAATAAAACCCATACCCATTTACCATACCTTACCTTAAATTATTTTTCACACAGAAACCGACGCGGATGTTTAAAATCACGGGCGTTTCCGTAAATTTTGCATTTTAATTTAAAATGGCAATGAAATAAGTTATTTACTTTAGTGTTGTTTGAAAGTCATGGCCGACTTGCTGCTATTTCCAAATGAACCTTTCCAAGTTTATTGTGTTCATTAGGATAATGAGAATATTGTAAAAGTAATGTAAGAATTATATGTATTGTGAAAAAAAAGAGATATAATTATGTAGCTTACTACCTCAAATACATATAAAAAAGAATTATATCTAACTTCTCAAAAGTTCATCTTTTGAAGAGCAATTGAATATTGATGAGAGTCACGGAATTCATTAAAAATCATGACAATTCGGAAGTTCAAACTGATGGTTTTGTAATGAACTTTTAAACAATTTAAACAAATCAAATCAAATCAAACAAATTTAATCAAATTAAATAGACCACAATCTTTCATGGTGCCACGATGAAAATAGGAGTACCCATATACAATTACAACCTTAGACAAATCAAATCATTATGTACAACCAGGGACAAATTCGGTGAACTACTTCCTTACTTCTTTTCGTGTGGCTTGCGTCTCACCGTTCACTGGTAGTCCCTACCCCAAATTGTTTATGCGTTGTACAATACATAACCAAATAGTAAAAGGGTCTGAATTGCGAGGCACCAGACACACGAATAGAAGTAAGAAGTGTTTCACGAATTTGTCCCTAAGTATGCCAGTACCCCTAGTGTAAGATAGTCAATGTATCATTACGATCTATCGTAAAAAAATTAATTCAAACGCTATAATACCGTTGGCATATAAACTAACTATTAAACTCAGCCCACTGCTGACCGTTCTAGTTTCGGTTTTTTTTTTCTCGTCTCCATTGTAAATGAGCATTTCACAGTAAGTATGTTCAGACACGAGCAATGTCGAGCAATAATATGTATGTATATGTCGTGGTTAGATCATTGAATTGATCATTTCATGAAATAGTCGTACCCATTTCATGAAATTATCAAAATCCGCTTGTCACGTCAGTTAACAATCAGCGTTTAACGGTATGAACAGTAACGCACGATATTTCACGAAATGGTCAATTTTATTGTTAGTTATCATATCGTAAAATAGTTACGTACATTTTGCCCCGCTAGAGGCGCAGGTGTCGTTTCTTCCGAAAAAAAAAACCATCTGTGTCACAGAAGTCATTCAATATTGTAATAAAGCTTAGTCCTATGGTGTTGACATATTTATTGATCGTGACTGTACCATTGTAACGACCGACGGTGTGTTACACCCGAGATGCGACCAACATTTCGGTAGAAATCAAATGATTATGTAAGCATGCCACATCGCATATACTCTGTATTATTTATATGCCTTTAATAGCGACAGTAGCAAGATGGTCGATAACGTCGATTGACCGTTATAGTAAATATTTTTGTTTATTGTCCCCTCTAATCATAATAAATAAATAAATTCACCTAACCATTAAATATACCTGTACAAACTGTTTTTTTCTTACTATTAATGATACTTACCAGCAAGATATTTTTTTCCCTTAGGTATCTGACAAAAAACGGACAAATGTTTCAAGAACTTTTTAAATGATCATTTAAGAGTACCTACATTGTAACGGCGTTACAGTTAATATGCAGCCGCCATTCGGTAGATGTTCTGTACGGTGCCGTTTCAACACCACTATCTAATCTAACCACAGTGCCGCATACTTTCACTTATGTCTGTCTGACAGACTAGCAATAGCAAGACAGAAAACGTTTGACTATAATTCTTGCTCTTTAATACCCAAATTGTAAATGTTTTTTGTAGTACTTGAATTTGCGATTGCGGTGGTTAGGCCATCTTTCCCATGTATAGTTATGAGATGGGTGAACAAAAATGTATTCTCTTGAGTTTTTCATGCTTTTCAAGCCTAGTTAAGTACGTTTGGGTTTGCGGGACTCATCATCCTTATCTAAGGGTGGTATTCCATTTATCAAAGATCTTTGTCCAATATGCATTTGATCATACATTAGACATCCAATTTCTTTCTTATATTGGACAAAGATGTTTGATAAGTGAAATACCACCCTAAGCTTAAGGAACGTCTGTGTCCTAGTACCTAATGGCGACATTGAGAATAGGCGATGGTTTAAATTCTTAGACAATTTGAATTCTTTTAATGGTTAAAGTAAAAAAGTCTGAGAAAAAGATATTTGAATATGTTGTTTAGTGTCTTGTGTGCTAACAGCAATATAACTTAACGGTTATTAATTCAAACTGAAAATTTAAGTGATCTTTTGCACTTTAAGTAGCTTTTCTTGCTTTTGATAACTTTAAACCAACTTCTTTAACATCATGTTGACATCCGTTAATTAGTTGGTTTGTTTGTTGGTTATGAAATATTGACTCTAACTCTCGTGAGGTCACACCACATCATGCATGTATAAGTCCAATGCTCTAACCGATAAAGCTACCGAAAGGCTTATGAATGAGACTCGTCGATTTTCAATCACATTAAGGGCGGTACTCACGGCGCGGTATAACGAATATCAGGACTTGTGCTCGCGAAGAGAATGAAAAAATTTGCTTATGCATCAAAAGCTCGCGCAACAAATGCTCACAATGCTCAATGGTGAGTAGGTCGCCGGCGTTTCACCACTGCAACGAGAGGAATACTTACCCATTTTTGCAAGAAACATTTTTACATACCTATGTTTTAACAATCGATTAAGATGAAACGCTCATTAAATTATATTAATTATTAGGTGGACCGACGATCTGGTCAAGGTCGCGGGAAGCCGCTGGATGCGGGCAGCGCAGGACCGATCGTTGTGGAGATCCTTGGGGGAGGCCTATGCCCAGCAGTGGGCGTCGTACGGCTGACATGATGATGATGATGATGATACTTACTTTCGCTTGGCATTACAACCTTCAAAGTGTTAACAACAGGCAGCATTGATGAAAGAAATCAATATGTGCAGCGCAGGCGCATCATTGTGACACAATGTTACAAAATCGCCGCGACAGTGACCTTAGCGGCCATCGGACGTGCTCCACATGTCTTTATTCCATTACTCCATCGCGCGACCTCACGTACTCTTATTGAAGAGACGAGCATGTCTGCAAAGTCGATTGTTGGTCATTTAACAGGACCATTTATGGACGGATCTTTGTATTAGTTAGTTGGTTTCATTCACTATTCACTATATTTAGAACATATTTATTGGAATGATGAATCTCTCGTTATCTTATCCATCGCGTGACCTCACACGAGAAGACTGGGTTACCAAAGTCAATTGTTGGTGATTTAACAGGACCATGTGTAGGATCTTTGTATAAAGTAGTTGGCCTGGCGTTTCAATCACAACAATTCATTAAAAAAATGAACTTCAGCTAAAAACTCTTCTTTTATCATTATCACTTTAGTAAAAGTAATTACCTATAGCTATCATTCAATATGTGTGACATAGTTCATAGAGACGTGACAAAAGAGAAACATTCATGTAACGTTTATGTTTTTATGTGTTTTTTTAATTCACTTACATATGCTTAAAAGCTTGGAACATTTCCTAAATACTTTCTAACACTAAGTGGTTAATCAAATTTGAAGCGGAAAAAGTTCTTAATATCGAGGAGCGTCATTGACGGGTTACTTTCGCTCTCAAACTGCGCTTCCGAGATATACGGTAGTATAAAAAATGTTTTATCCAATCTTCCATTCACTAATCTGCCGCATTACTGGAAGATTAAATCGTGAACCTTATTGCCTTGCAATGTAGCAATGAACTCCTTAGTTTTGATGTTTGTAAGTAACTCAAATTCTTTCAATCCAATTTCACTCCAGAGCAGGGTCGCATTATTTAAATTTTAATCACGATTTTTAAATAAAAAAAAAAAACAAATCAAAATCCGTAAAAGGATTTGCATATTAATAGGTGCAAGCTAAGTTATTTATCAGAGAAAAAAAAATTTTTTTTTCGGAAATATAAACAAAAAAATAACACTCAAAAAACTCAAATAGTTTTTTTCTGGTCGATGTAATATTTTACTTGCTAGCACTATAGATAGATCAAGTCTACCTTAATAAAAATTATGCGCACAATAAAAACTAGGGTAAAGTAATAAGTATATTTTTTATCTTTATTAGGTTTTACAATACCTAATAAAGATAAAAAAATTTACTTATTACTTAAATAAAAGCACATTTATCAGATTTTTTCAATCCTGCTCCAGAGTAAAGCGGCTGATTTGGAGCAGCCCAAACGTTTATCAAATAAAAGAAAAAAAAAACTAGGTATTCAATGTCTTTTCTTTCGTTCCAGGAATTGAAAGCGTTCTACATGACATCGGTAACGTTGATCTTCGTGGTGGCGATGGTACTGCAGCTGCCGCGGCTGAAGGTTCCGTACCTGGTGAAGATGTGCGTGTTCATCGGCTGGGCGGCGTACGGGGTGCTGCCGACCCTGCACTGGACATACGCTATGGGCGGGTTCGAGAACCCGATGGTGCAGGTACGTCAAACTATACACATCTAGCGAAAATAGCTTACATAGGTGCGTCGAAAGACATTGAAAGTCTTATTATTATCTACTGAAGATATGCGTGTTCAACTTTGATGTGTTCAACAATTGGGTAGCGTACGGGGTGTTGCCGACCCTGTACTGGACATACGCAATGGGCGGGTTTGAGAACCCGATGGTGCAGGTACGTCAAACTATACACATACTAGCGAGAATAGCACGCTGTTATGTCAGTACCTGGTGAAGATGTGCGTGTTCATCGGCTGTACGGGATGCTGCCGACCCTGTACTGGACATACGCCATGGGCGGGTTCGAGAACTCGATGCTGCAGGTACATCAAACTAAACACATCTAGCGAGAATAGCTTACATAGGTGCGTCGAAAAACATGTGCTTCGAAAGACATTGAAAGTCTTAATATCTGCTGAAGATATGCGTGCTCAATGACTGGGTAGCGTAGCGTACGGGGTGTTGCCGACCCTGTACTGGAAATACGCCATGGGCGTGTTCGAGAACACGATGGTGCAGGTACGGCAAACTATAGACATCTAGCGAGAATACCTTACATAGGTGCTTCGAAAGACATTGAAAGTCTTAATATCTGCTGAAGATATGCGTGTTCAATGACTGGGTAGCGTAGCGTACGGGGTGCTGCCGACCCTGCACTGGACATACGCCATGGGCGGTTTCGAGAACCCAATGGTGCAGGTACGGCAAACTATACTACCTACCTAGCATGCATAGCTTACATAGGTGCGTCGAAAGATATGGACGGCGATAGGTTAGGTGAAAGTGGCGCCGCGGTGAATTTTATTTAATATTATAATTCCAATACACAATTTAAAACTTTACATGGAACTTTTTGGGCCCCTAGTCTAGTATTTTTAGATGGTATTATTACATTTCCTTGTGGTCAATACTAGAAGTAGATAGCAAAACTGCTAAAAGTGCCTGTTTTGACACATTTGCTATCTACTTCTACGAATGGCTCTGAGGGAATGTAGCGATACCTTCTAAAATTGTCCCTAAAAATCCATATAAAAAATTTAAATCTTTTTCTATAAGCGACTCATTAAATTAAAACCGGCTAGCTTATCGCGTTAATATCTGCTTAATATATGCGTGTTCAATGACTCAAGCTCAAACTTGTTAACAAGTTAGATTGTTACAATACTATGAAAGTCAACGATGCTACGCCATCGGTTCACAAATCCTACGGCGGGAGACCTTGCGAGAAGAACCGGCAAGAAACTCGTCAAGGGCAATTCTTTTTCTCCCTGGGTGACTGGGTGGCGTACAGGGTGTTGCCGACCTCGTACTAGACCTCTGCGGGTCCGAGAACCCTATGATGCAGTGAATTATACAGGGTGGCCCATTAACCTTTTGACCACAACGGTCTTCTATAGAAAACCAATGTTTTTGTGTTCTAAACGCCACGACTTTATTAGAAGACAATATCTAATAATTTATTTTGTTGTTTTATTTTGTCTTCTATAGAAAACAACAAAATTAAATCATTAGATATTGTCTTAAAATAAAGTTGTGGCGTTTAGAACACCTAAAAAACATAGGTTTTCTATAGAAGACCGCGTTGTGGTCAAAAGGTTAAGAACAGTCAGTATGGACAATTCTGAAACTCATACATACAAAGATCTGTTCTTAGGACAAATTCATTCTGTACAGTAAACGAGAAACATTTTGTATGCAAATCTGTACAGCGCCTCTAGTGGACAGTAGCAGAACTACAGATTCTTATACAAAATGTCTCCCGTTTACTGTAGAGTATAGTGCGCCAAACTTTTCTGTTCCGGTGATTATCTTTGGAACTAAAACAGTTTTCATACGACAGTCCATTTTGACAGCTAATTTCGTATTGCAAGTGGCTCTGCCATGAAGCTCGACTTAATACTGAGGTAACTGGAGGGTGCAGTACGAACAATTTTTTGTCCACCACAAATTACACAGTGGCTGTCTTCCGTCTCACCTACACTTTAAAAAATACGTATGGTCATATGAGACAGATGACAGCCACTACATACATAAATGTCAAATTTGCTGGGGACACTTTTTTATTCAGGGTGAGAGCTCCAGTTACCTCAGTATTAAGTCGAGCTTCATGGGCTCTTCTGTCACGGCTGTCACCGGAACAGAAAAGCTTGGGGCACTGTAAACAATTATGACGAAGATGAAACAATTTTGTTTTTTTTTTATTGCAGATGTTCTTCCCTAGAGTGATAGGGATGTACGTCATCAGTGGCACAGCCTTCGCAATTTACGCCTTCAAGGTATGTGATCTCATCTATACATCTATACAAATAAATAAAATTGGAGTGTCTGTTTGTAATATTAAAATGACCGCTTTTTACTCCATGCATATTATGATTATAATACGGTACAAATACCAAAATTAAATTGTTTAAATTTTTTGTCTGTCTGCCTGTTTGTTCCGGCTAATCTCTGAAATGGCTGGACCGATTTTGACAGGACTTTCACTGGCAGGTAGCTGATGTAATAAGGAGTAACTTAGGCTACTTTTTATACCGATATTCCCACGGGAACGACAACCACGCGGGTGAAACCGCGGGCGGCCGCTAGTCTTAATTAAAGTGATACTTGCATGACTTGGTTGGTCTTTGAAAGCTCTGAAATAGAATAATTTGACATGAAAATAATAATAAATAAATGAACGAGGAAAAATGCAAGAGGTTTACGTAGGTAAAGTCATGGACGGCTGTTTCTAATGATAGTATAGTTATTAGTACTTAATTCGTTTAAAAATTTAAAATATTTTCAAATCATAATATATATTATAGACTAGCGGCCGCCCGCGGTTTCACCCGCGTAGTTCCCGTTCCCGTGGGAATATCGGGATAAAAAGTACCATATGTGTTATTACAGACCCAGATCCTTTCAGTAGTTTTTGCGTGAAAAAGTAACAAACATCCATACCCACAAACTTTCGCATTGATAATAAACTACACGACGCTATCCCGAGGGAATGTGATATTTTTCCGGGATAAAAAGTAGCCTAAGTTACTCCTTATTACATTAGCTACCTGCCAGTGAAAGTCCCGTCAAAATCGGTCCAGCCGTTTCATAGATTAGCCGGAACAAACAGACAGACAGACAAAAATTGTAAAAAATTACATTTTGTTATGTGTACCGTATATATAATCATATGCATGTAGTAAAAAGCGGTTATTTTAATGTTACAAACAGACACTCCAATTTTATTTATTTGTATAGATGAACTCCAGTGTTCTCTTGTAATTTTTTTTTGGGAGACAATTTTCCACTTCACGACTAGAATAAATTGAAAATAAAGTACCTACCTATTAGAAAAAATCGACCCTTCTCACAACTCGCTCTGATGGGACTCGAACCCACGACCTTTCACTGTCCGGGCGAATGCTCTTCTAATACAAAATATTTTTTCGTGCTTGCAGCCGGCGTTCATCTATATATCATGTCAAAAATAATAATAAATACAATAAAGTAAAATAACATAAGTAGGTAGCTACTAGCGATTATAGAAAAATTAAGATAGAAAAAACCGGCTGATGCTTTTTTTCTATAACAATTCTGCTAGTAGATTTGGATGCAAACTTACTAATATTATAAATGATGTATGATAAAGACGTTTGGATGTTTAGATGTTTGCATGTTTGTTACTCAATCACGCCAAAACGGCTAAATGGATTTGGCTGGAATTTGGGACACAGATACTTTGTGGC
This sequence comes from Crambus lathoniellus, assembly GCA_949710035.1. Taxonomy (NCBI): domain Eukaryota; kingdom Metazoa; phylum Arthropoda; class Insecta; order Lepidoptera; family Crambidae; genus Crambus; species Crambus lathoniellus. The sequence continues at coordinate 24,092,994 of OX453306.1, forward strand.
CTGGAAAGGAACATAGGCTACTCTTTATGCCCGAAAATATCACATTCCCGCGGGATAACGTCGTGTATACCACGCGGTCGAAGCCGCGGGCGGAAAGCTAGTTGATGCATAGAAATAATATAACATCTTAAAATACTGATTGTTTTCTTTTTGATCAGGTACCAGAGCGCTGGTTCCCCGGCAAGGTGGACTACGTGGGCCACTCGCACCAGTGGTGGCACGCGCTCGTGCTGGGCGCGCTCTACTACTGGCACAACTCCGGCATGATGTACGTGCAGTACCGCATGAACCACGGCTGCGCCAACACCATGCGCATATTCTAAACTCCATGCGCATGTTCTAAATCTAAACATCATGCGTATGTTCCAAACACCATGCGCATGTTACAAACACCATGCGCATGTTCTATACTCCATGCGCATGTTCTAAACACCATGCGCATATTCTAAACTCCATGCGCATGTTCCAAACACCATGCGCATGTTCCAAACACCATGCGCATCTTACAAACACCATGCGCATGTTCCAAACACCATGCGCATCTTACAAACACCATGCGCATGTTCTATACTCCATGCGCATGTTCTAAACACCATGCGCATATTCTAAATGTTATGCGCATGTTCTAAACACCATGTGCAAACCGTTAAACCAGGTTACTTTGACTTTAACTTAAACTCAAAAAAGAATATTTTTTAACTTTTTGTTTTGCAATATAATAATCAACTGAGCATAATAATACCTTTGACAATGTCCTGCAGCTGATAGATAAAATTTCATACCACAATACGATATGTTTATACTGTTTTCAAATGTGAGACAAAGTTACCCCCTAGGGTGAAAGTAACCCGGTTCTACGGTATTCTAAATGTCATGCACATGTTCTTAACACCATGCGCATATTCTAAACACCATGCGCATATTCTAAACACCATGCGCATATTCTAAACACCATGCGCATATTCTAAACACCCTGCGCATATTCTAAATTTACCAACATGCGCATGTTTTAGACTGGAACCGATACTATGCGCATATTTTAAGCTTTAACGACCACCATGAGCATATGCGAGAATTACCAACACCATGCGCATATTCTAGACAATAAACTAACACCGTTCCCGGTTGGTTACAGACAGTAACCAACACTACATATTCTAGACTACGTTGCCCACTATAGGCATATTTTAGATTTTAATACCAACTCCCTGAAGCTAATATAGTCGATTTACGTTATGCGTTCGTAGTTGACATAATGAATCTTAAAAACAGCTCTCTAATCCGAACACAGTGCATTTTCTTGTTACGACAATACAATAAGCAATCGTTTACAAATTACATTCCTTTACAAGTCTGATGTTTCTGTTTTTACTATAGATAATGTTCAAAGTATTGACGTAGTAGAATAATTTATTAATAGTGACAATTAAATATGTACCATTTCGAAGTGAATAACTATTATTATTCACTATATTGCTCAATAAGGGTGCTTTGCTGGTTTGGCTGCAACGGCCATTAAATAATCGAATTAACTCAAAATTCTAAACTTATTGTGATTTTTATTAAGTAAAATTAGCATTAAATGTACTTTACACGTATTGTTAATTACTAGAATTAATCGTTAACTGGTAGAGTAGTAGAATATCTAATGTTCTACAGTAAACTTTAATTGACAAACTTTACGCGACAGAAAAAAAATGCTTAATTCATGTTAATTATAATTAATGATGTCTACAGTATCACTGCACCATTTCGTATAAAATAATCATGGTAATAATACGTTATTTTTTTCGTAGTAAGGTAAAATTTAAATCAGATAAAAGAAAAAATTGCAACTCTTAGCAAAGTTACCTTAGTGTTAGTAATCCTATTTATTTTAGGTTAGTGAAGTGACTATAGAGTGTAAGTAGATATGAATTTGACAAAAATAATTCTAATTTCTTAATAACTTTCTTGTAATATACTTTATGTACCTACTTATTGATTTGTTTATTGCATTTAAACTGTGATTTTTATGTGACTGTTATTTACTTTCCTGTTTTTATTTGTTGATGAATGATCTTTTGTACCTACTTATTAAATTTTATTGAATTGAATACCTACATTTTATTAATGGTCTTGGGTTATGATATGAAAATGATAAATAAATTTCATTAAATGAAAGAAATTGGTGTTTTATTTTTATAAACATTCTCATAAAGATTTATTAATAAGATCGTAACGTTATTAGCACAAATTATATAGATATCAGTCTTTAAAAAAATTTTATTTTGAGAGAACTTATTTCACGTCTCACGTCTTGCACGTAGCGACATCTAGCAGTAAATAAACAAATTAAAATGGTGCTTTTTATTGGCTTTCTACTCACCGCAAGAGGGCGTTAAAAAGTTATATAGTTGTAGCATAGAGGTCGCTATAGGGCCCTATTTCTCGAATAATTATTAGTCCATGAACTAAAGTGTACGTTTCTCAAAAAGCTACTGTAATAAAATATTATTTACCAACTATTAAATATTAGCCGTTTTTTAGTAGGTAAGAAAAGAAAGCATGACTTAAGTAGTTGTTGCACTCAGCCTAGCTAGCCAGATTTATATTTTTTATTAGTCTACCGGTATTAGTTACCAGTCTAATCATTTTTTTGAGAAACAAAATATTAGAACTCGTAAATTTTTCACTAATAACTAATATACTTAAGTAGGTACTAGTAAACTGATCGTTTTATTTTCATTTCTGTAGTACCTAAATAAATAAAAAAACAATTAATTTCGAGCTACTTTAATACTCACACAGATGGTTAGTAACAATGATGCTTAAATCTAATGTTAGTAGGTAGGTAAGAGCATAACAATACACACAAAGACGCAACAACACTAAACATTTATATGCACATGAACCATACAGCAATGGTTGATGTAACTGCAGTCGAGCCTGCTCGCGATCATGTTTAATGAAGTACGGTCACGGAACACGAAAAATCAAGTAGGTACCTCTCTCACATGCGCGTGACGCATTATACCTATTTACGCGGAAGCGACAGGAACAGGTAATAATAGGTTGTTACATTGTACGAGAATAAAAGGTCAGGTAGATTCTTCGTGCTCCGCGACCGTAATGTAGGTAGAGAATAATGGTGGTTTATGTATGTAATGGCTCATTCTCCTTATTCATCCATAAGGAAGGCCAGTGTGGGGACATTAAATGGCTGATGATGATGATGATGATGATGTATGTAACTGCCACATAAGAACCCCTCACGAATGGGAGTTAAAAAACGAGCCTTGGAGAGTTTTTTAATAGCATCCCACGAATGTTTAAAATTAAATACCTACCGAGCTTTGTGCAGTCTCATTCCCTACTTATTTTTACACTTATGTTTTATATGTGAATATTTCAAAAATAAAATTCTAAATTAATAAAATGTAGAATAGCGGCAAACTCTCCACAAAGTAGGATGTACCTACTTATTCTTATTTCTAAATTCTAATATTAAAAAAGTTTCTTGACCTTGTCAATATTCAATATAATATTCAATAATAATTGAAAATGTAAGTAGTTCTAAAAACAGATTTTAATTTACATCATCATCATCTTCATGTCAGCCGAACGACTATAACTTAACATAATATTAATTTTTTAACTAATTTATTAACTTACATGCTTAACTGAGCTAAAAACTGGATATTGGCAAAATCCAAAGGGGAACCGCCATTGCATAAAAAGAAGAAGAACTTACATGCTTAATTTAAATTCGAAAAGAATAGCTATTATTTATGATACAAGTGCGGAAAGTAGGTGATTTCCGTCCGACGAGTGTCATTTTTATTCACGAGCGAGCGAAGTGAGCGAGTGTATTAATCGACACGAGTCTGAAATCATATTTACGCATGTGTATCATACAATGTTTTACTATGCATTGTGTGAGGAAATAAAAAATACATACTTTGGGGATTTTATTATGAATTAAAATTAAAGGTTATATTAGTACAATCATACGCATGAAGCTCGACTTAATACTGAGGTAACGAGTATTAAGTCAAACTTCATGATCATACGCGCTCAACTATGTACCTACCTTACCTTACCTACTGCGCATGTGCAAATAGCAGCCACGTCATATCGCAAAAGGCCTAAGAAAATTATACATAAATACATTCAGCCAAACATACAATGATTATAAAAAAAATAATATCGGTAGGTTAGGTACCGGTACTTATTGATCGAAATCAAAATCTAAAATAATTAATAACACATTTCGTAAAGTATCCGGTTTCATGTACCTACCTAAACTTTTGACTTTCGAAAACTTTTTTGCGAAGAATAAAAACTCTTTGGTCGGGCTGACGACAGGAGTTAAAAATTAAAAAAAATTGAAAAGTAAAAAGCACTAGTGCGAAAAAGTGGCACTTTGCGCAGTTTGCGCACGATTTTGCTGCTTGGAAAACGCTCTTACAACATTGAGATAAAAGAACATTATAACTCAATGTCTTACAACTTACAGAAAACGTGAATTTAGCCGTTATTGTATTGTATTCGAACCGAATTGGGAAAGAAAAACTGATTAATGCCGCTCGAATATCCATTTATTCACATCAAAACACATGTAGACGTAAAAAGTGTCCGGGAAAATATCAAACCAAACAGTGATTTCACATATCAGCGCGTACTGAATCCTTTAGTTGTTGCAATAAATGAATTCTGTGTGCACACACGTCCCCGCCCCAGTGGCAGTTCTACCACAGTAAATGTCGACAAACCAGCATCTTAACTTTGCACCCTTTCCGATAAATTGGCACTGTATCAGCGGTATAATTGACAGTTCCTGAATAATTTTATTCAAAATATACTTAGATCATGCGTTGGCAGAAACATTATTCGATTTGTGTAGGCAGAGACAGGGTAGCCAATTACACTACCTCATAGCGTGATAACGTGTACGAATAGGTATTATGAGCACAACGTAAAACTTTAGTACATTTTAAAATAACACAAAACATTAAAAGTGATTATGCTTAATTAAAAACGTATTTTATTTATAAACGGTAAATAGCATTGGTAAAATTGTCATTCCTCTGTTAAGATTTAACTATAGATTCAAGGATGATGGGCCTTTTTATATGGCCACTGGACGTACAACCAACAGAAATTAAATCTATCGTAATAAAATAACACTCCATAGTAAGATAACGTGTACCTACATGAATTTCATCTGTATTATAACTTGGGTTAAAGAAAAGTGAAATCTACATGGTGGATCGCTGAATGATGTTAAACCACAACAAGCGAACAATGACTGAGTGCATACGCGCTCTGTACCGGATCAATATGTGTTTAGTAGAATCAAATAGCCGAGATAAAAGTGAACTAGGCTTAAGTTTCTCACAGCATCTGAGACATCGGAGTGCGAACGCTGCGCTGCAGAGTATAATAAAATTGCACTGATGTTTTAAGTTTTCTACAGGAGAAGGTAAGTTTTTGCAGTTATTCATGCTGAGACGGGGTATTTATAGGCCCCACACTGCACAATCCTAAAAAATGTCTTTTTTACCATTTTCTTTCTGTTTTTGTTTATGATTAAGTTAATAAAATAGTATGTGTGTGTGTCTATGTAAACGTATTTTCTTTCTTTATTTCTTTCATCACAATGTTCCCGATTTTTGGCAATTTCATGGAGGTACTTACGAAGTTGTGTTACTGCTTAGCTTCCACTGTGGTAAAACCATGAGTTTGCGAGGGTAACAAAAAGATAAACGGCCAATATTTTTACTGCCCGATGAATGGAGCAGTGTTGATTCAACGTAGTGGAAAATAGATGGGTGCACTTATTCGACGCATCATAGTTAATCCCAACGGAATGAGTGACGTCGAAATACGAGCTGCATTTTGGCTATATATACAATACTTAATATTATTATTAATCTAAAAATATATCATCATCATCATCATCATTTCAGCCGTACGACGCCCACTGCTGGGCATAGGCCTCCCCCAAGGATCTCCACAACGATCAGTCCTGCGCTGCCCGCATCCAGCGGCTTCCCGCGACCTTGACCAGATCGTCGGTCCACCTTGTAGGGGGTCTGCCCACGGAACGTCGTCCGGGTCGCGGTCGCCATTCGAGAACCTTTTCGCCCCAACGGCCATCGGTTCGCCGCGCTATGTGTCCCGCCCACTGCCACTTCAACTGAGCAATCCTTCGAGCGATGTCGGTCGTTTTAGTTCTCCTGCGGATCTCATCGTTTCTGATTCGATCGAGCAGGGAAATACCAAGCATCGCTCTCTCCATTGCTCGCTGGGTGACCTTGAGCCTTCTTATGAGACCCATTGTAAAAGACCACGTCTCGCTTCCATAAGTCATAACTGGCAACACACACTGGTCAAAGACCTTAGTCTTGAGACATTGAGGAATTTTGGACGCAAATATATGCCGGATAGCTTCCCAAACACTGCCCATCCGAGCTGGATTCGACGAGAGATCTCTTTCTCAAAGTTGGACTTACCTAATTGGATTGTCTGTCCTAGGTAGACATAGTGGTCAACAACTTCGAGTGTAATGTTGCAACATGGCCATTGGACATGATTTTCGTCTTATCCATGTTCATCTTCAGACCCACTCTTTGGGAAGCATTGCTGAGATCTTCGAGCATTGTGTTCAGGTTTTCCAAGGTCTCAGCCATGAGAACTACGTCATCGGCAAACCGCAGGTGTGTTAGGTACTCGCCATTGATGTTAATGCCGAATCCTTTCCAGTCCAGTAGCTTAAAAATATCCTCCAAAGCAGCTGTTAACAGTTTCGGAGAAATGACGTCTCCCTGTGTCACACCTCGCTGTAGTTGGATAGGATTAGAGCTCTGGTTCTGTAATCGGACCGACATGGTGGCGTTTTGGTATAAGTACCTCAGCACCTCGATGTACCTGTAGTCTATTTGGCACCTCTGGAGAGACTGCAGCACTGCCCAGGTCTCGATCGAATCAAAGGCTTTCTCATAGTCCACGAACGCCAAGCATAGTGGTAAGTTATACTCTTCGGTCTTCTGTATAACTTGTCGCAGCGTATGAATGTGGTCTATGGTACGGTACTATAACCTTTTCGGAACCCGGCTTGTTCGGGAGATTGGAAGTCGTCAAACCTGCGAGCGAGACGATTCGTAATGACTCTCGAAAACAACTTGTAGATATGGCTCAGAAGCGAGATGGGTCGGTAGTTCTTCAAGAGAGTCTTATCACCCTTCTTTAAGAACAGCATCACATCGCTTCTGCCCCATGCCTTTGGCGTTTTGCCCTCGAGGATGACAGTAAAAATATATACGGTTCTATGAATATCTGTAGTTGTTTGCAGGAGTTCCTATGTGAAAGTATTTGTATTTAAAAGTAAGTGGTACTCCATGTAGGTACTTACATAATATTAGTATTTACTTTCATGTACATACCACCGACAAAATTTTTTTCATAACATACAATCTCACTTCGTCCGCAACGCAAAGGTTGAACTTAGTAGATATTCCTCTAATGGAACTTTCGACATAACTGTATTTTTTATAACTTCCTCCATAAAAAATCCATCAGCTAGGACTAGGCACGACTGTTTAGACAGGATTTGAATAATGAATTTATAGACGCACATAATTTCTGGCAAATTGTTTTTTTCTCTCTCCCTACGAAGGAGATCCCTACTAGGTTTCCAATGCAAGTTCCTCCATAATAAGAAATTAGTCAAGTCACCGATCTAACCAGATAGGATAGGTGGCACGCGTCTCTCTCAGGGACGCGCTGAAGGTTTGCCGCTGACAAGATGGTCAGATGTCACTACCGGTTTCAAGTCGGTCCGAAAGTCGACTAAGTCGCCAAAAAATATTATAAACATACGTGATAAAAAAATATTATAAATATATGTGACTGTCGAAGCTGCACTAAATAGGTAGTTCTCCGATCCAATGCAAGATTCCCCATAATAACAAATTAGGCAGGTCACCGCTGCGATCAGATAGGATAGCATAGATGGCACGCGTCTATCTTAGGGACTCGCTGCCTGATTGTCGCACGATTGCCTTTGACGAAATGGTCAAATATCACTACACCGGTGTGTTTCAAGTCGGACCGAAAGTCGTCTAAGTCGCCAAAAAAAATATAAACATACTGTGACTGCCAAAGCTGCAATAAATAGTTTAGTTCTCCAATCCAATGCAAGATTCCCCATAATAACAAATTAGGCAGGTCACCGCTCCGATCAGATAGGATAGGTGGCACGCGTCTCCCCTGGGGCACCGCTGACGGATTGCCGCGCGATTGCCGCTGACGCGATCGTCAGATGTCACCACCGGTTTGTTTCGAGCGATAAACGTTTGATGTTGCAATGCTCCTTCATATTTTGGGGTCGGAATGATTGCAACTCAATCTTGTAGTGAAGGTGCCAACGTTGTAAAAGAAAATCCACATACTTCGGTATATCAATATTTTTCCATAACGAAATACCTAAACGCTATCGCTTGTTGGTACTGTTATTATTGAAATAAACTTTATGGATTTATATTATTATATGTAGCTACTATGTAATTTTAAGTTTTTTAAATGCTTTTGGATATTCTCGACGTTTCAGCACTTTTTCAGTGGTCCCCCGTTTCTGATCTGACCACAAATCACGAAATAAAAGCTTGGATTTTTGATGTATTGGCTGTGTAATCCAAACAGATCTTCGATTTTTAAAAATTAATTTTAAAAACTTTAAATCTTTATGTTATGTATGATAGATATTATTTGCCCTTTGGTTCATTGTAGAAATAATGGTTAAACAGGAGTAACCACCACGATTTTGACTTTAATGTATCCGCAAATCCTTTACAAAGCTATTTCAGATTTAATACCCATTAGCATTTCAACATAAATTTAAATCTAATCGTCAAAATGTTGCAACTATTGCATAATTTGCATAAACATCGCATGAGTCTTGCATTTGCCCGCCTACTGACGTGTAACTTTTGTACCGCGCTTATCATATGCTAATTTCATTATAATAGTCGTCAAAGATTTCTGTACTTTTTAAGTCATAAAAAAACGTGGGCACGCGCTAATAAACTGTGGGTTTGGTACTATAAATCATGGTTAAATCAAATAAAAAAAAATGGTGTAAGCAAATTTTAGGTATGAAAAAAAAAGCTTTGGCGGTCATAAAGTTTTGTAATGGAATGCTCAAAATTGAAATAAAATTATGATTAGATTATACAACATTTTCCAATAAATGTTGTTGCTGTTTATTTCTTAGCTTGATTCGTTTTTATATATTTTGATATTTTTTGTAATATTGGCAAATGAATCTGACTCTATTCTATGAAACTGTAAAAGAAGTTTAGTCAGCGTTTTATTTGCTGTTGTAATATGAAAGTTTTTGTTAATATTACATTACAGCCGAGGACAGGTAAGTAAGAAATTACATTGTCGAGGATGGTTTGAAGCACGAGCCGCAGGCGAGGGCTTTAATCATTCGAGGCAAGGTAATTTGCTTACCGTACAAGGCTTGTATAGTGCTTTTCGCAAGAAATGCGAGGAAATACAAAAACTGTTTAACTAAATAAAATTTATTAAAATTATATGACGCAAGTTCGGGCAATTATTAAATAGAATGTAAATGTTATTGTTTTCCCGGGCACACTTTGTATAAATCGCCCATAATAATATTATTTTTCACACTTATGCTCTGAAATGTTAATATTATATTTGAGAAAAGAATGCAGTACGTGGCACTTTTCCGAGGTAAACATTCTAAATTTGAAAATCACTGCAGTAATGAATTTCAGTACTTACTTACTGCACTGATTTTAGTGCAGTAAGTAAGTACTGAAACTCATTACTGCTAATGGTACTACCAACTTTTTTTCTTTATTTTTTCTTTCGTTATTCCTGTGTATAAAAACAGAAAAAGCAAAGGGACATTTGCACCATACAGCCACATTATTATTATTATAACATAATTAGGTTAACTTTTTTTTAAATACGGTGCGCATAGATTATATTACTTCGTATTGTACCACAAGCGCTATGTACCCTTAGCACGAACATCAATCGAAAAAACAAAATGAGATTTATCATAGACAAAATATCCTTTACGAGTAATTTTGTATGGGAAATATGTACAGCGCCATCTACCGCCCAGAAGCGGGTATTGAAGTTGCGCATTTTAGTAGCAAGTAGTAAGTATCAATAGGCTGTATGACCGTTCCACATGGTCTCACAAGCCAATATAAAAAAAAACGGCAGGAATGATTTTCAGCGGTTGATTTGATATCAATACAGTTTAGATTGTGTAATAAATTATTAAAATGAGTTCTGCCAATGAAACATATACAGACATTGTAAGTATGTACCTACTCCACCAAATTTGAGAGCAGAAGCAAAATTAATAACAGAAAACTTACTGCCAGCAAAATCAAAAGAAAGATATATGAAAACCTACGATCTGATTTGGAAAAGTGAAAAAAAGGCGCATACGTTTTCGGAATCTGTGTTGTTGGCGTACCGTAGAGGATATTTTGTCTATGATAAATCTCATTTTGTTTTTTCGATAGATGTTCGTGCTAAGGGTACATAGCGCTTGTGGTACAATACGATGTAATTTTCTCTGTGCGCACCGTATTTTAAAAAAAATAACCTAATTATGATATATTATTTACCTTTAAAATAATAATAATAATGTGGCTGTATGGTGCAAATGTCCCTTTGCTTTTTCTGTTTTCATACACAGGAACAGGAATAACGAAAGAAAAAATAAAGAAAAAAAGTTGGTAGTACCATTCACAAAATCACTGCAGTAATGAATTTCAGTACTTACTTACTGCACTAAAATCAGTGCAGTAAGTAAGTACTGAAATTCATTACTGCAGTGATTTTCAAATTTAGAATGTTTACCTCGGAAAAGTGCCACGTACTGCAATCTTTTCTCAAATATAATATTAACATTTCAGAGCATAAGTGTGAAAATAATGTTTATGAACTTTATATGAACTGTGCCGTCGTGGTGGGTCCCTGATAATAGAAGCGTCTGTTGATTTAGATTAAAACCTAATGATAACTGGAGTGATAAATACCAGGTTGTGGCTACTTGGTTTTATCTCATTCCGTTGGTGGTTGCCGCTTCAATCTTATATGTTATCAAAGTAGGGTAAACGACATAGTTTCGGAATCTTTAAGGATATTTACTAATATTTTCAATCAATTCAGAAATCAATCTATTTCAACATTACACTTACACTAGTTAGGGCCCTATTTCAGAATAGATTGCTTTGTTTGAGCTCTTCTTTAGCAAGTGATGCAATCAAAACAAGCAATATATTCTGGATAAGGGCCCTAACTAGTGTAAGGTGTAATCGCCACTTTATTCCTTACAAAGTTTAGATACTTATTAAGGCGATAGGCTAGGCGAAAGTGGCGCCGCGGTGAATTTTATTTCTAATATACAATTTTAATAAAACTTTACATGAAAAATTTAGGGCCCATAGTCTAGTATTTTTAGACGGTATCATTATTACATTCCCCCGTACTAGTCACTGCTCGAAGTAGATGGCAAAACTGCTAAAAGTGGCCGTTTTTGACACATTTGCTATCTACTTCTACGAATGACTATGAGGGAATACAGTGATACTTTCTTAAAATACTAGACTATAGGAAGGCCCTAAAAAATCCATGTAAAGTTTTAATAAAATCATTTTCTATTAGCAACTTATTCAATAAAAACTAAAACTTTTATAATTTCGACCTCAGTAGAAGAGTGTTTTGTACACCGGTTTTCAAGATATCTGCTAATCTGAGGTTCAGGATACTGTAGTTTGTAACCCTAGCATGAAAAGTTAACGTTAGGTATTAGGTATATTAATTTCATAGTAAACTTGCCGTCTTTCAAAAGCTGTCAAAGTGCTGCTGTCAAGTATGTATTGGATTTCAGTTCCTTATATGACAGAAAGAGGCGCTGCTTTTATTTAAAAGACATCTTTTTAATTTAGGTGTCACCGACAGTCCCCTATGCAGAGGATGCATGGAGGAAGAAGAAACAGCTGCCCCCGTACTGCTGGAATGCAGGGGGGTGGCCCCCTACCGGGCGAGGTACCTCGGCTCACCGGGCAGCGTCCAAGAAGCGATCACGAATGTGAAAGCTCTTGGAGCGTTCCTGGCTGAGCTGGGCTGGCTGGAGTGATCTGGCCGCGCACCCTCCGGACGCAAAATAGGCGCAATAGACGTCGAGTTGCGGAAACCGCCCGTAATGTTAAGGAAGAAGAAGAAGAAGAAGAGGCGCTGCTCTGGTTTTCATTAAAATAACACGATTACGATAACGGTTACCATAACGACAGTTTTTCGTGCTACGGCTAGATCTTATGAACGCTAGGCTAGTTTATTGTGAGAGTAAATGAGTTAGACTAAAATAATTACATACATAGGCATACGTAGATAATGCTTGTTTGGAGATTGAAATTAAATAACTTATTTAAAAATATGTGAAGCTGAAGTTGCCAGATTTGAGTGTTTGGTGGACATTCTAAAAGCTTAGGTTAGTACCTACACAATTTAAGCCATCACAATTTTAAAAAAGTAAACTGCCAATTTATCATAGCAAAATGTTTATTAAAACCACCGAATCGTGAACTTTAAATTGTTACAAATTGGTAACACACGTTGAACACGAGGCATTTTCTCACTTAGAATAGGGGGTATGTGTTCAAAGCAGAGGGTTAGGTGTTCAAAATAAGGGAGGAGATGATTAATCACAATACATGAATATGCATGGGCGTTAGGGCTGTCACCCGAGCTACCTTTAAATAATATCAAATTAAACATGTAGGCGCCTTGCTACATACATAAAACATAGCGTTTTGGCCTTTATTTCGCAAGCAGGATACAGATAAAGGAATATGGTAATGGCAGCTTAATGTGGCGCAGGTCTTCGCGAAACTTTGTATAATGCTGCGAGTTTGGAATTTGGACACCGAATGGCACATTATTACCTACCTCGCAAGTGCAAGAATAAAGCTGGAAAATAGTTATTGTTTTCGGTCTTTTATTTCTCGATCCATTGATAGGGTAAAACTATTTGGCAATAGACTTCAGTATGTTACTCCGTTTTGTATGTGATTGTACCGACTCAGGTTCTTCGAAGTTCAAAATGATTTCAGAATTCTGTACTTCAATGACATGGTAAGTAGAGCTTTTATAATTTTTCAACACACTTGCTCATAAAGTGAGCCTTATTACATCGATCTTAGGGCCATAAACCGAACTATAACCCACGCGTGCATAATAATATTACAGTACTAGTTGCGTAATAGAATTATCCCTACAAAGTTAAGTTAGTACCTAACTGCAAGTTATATGCGAGTCAACAGAGCATTTTCAATTTCAGCGGGTAATAGATACAGTTCTTTTTTTGTAACAACAAAGAGGTTTTATACGGCTGAAAATCCATTTACGTTTTTAGAATAAATAAATGTGTCCCTAATTAAGACAAAAACATAATTAAGTATATTATTATCAAATTATTTATAATTCACAATAATCTATATATATAAAATTCAAAGTCCTGACTGACTGACTGACTGACTGACTGACTGACTGACTGAGATATCAACGCACAGCTCAAACCGCTGAACCTAGAGACTTCAAATTTTGCACATAGATACGTTATACAGTGTAGGCATCCACTAAGAAAGAATTTTTGGAAATTCCACCCCTAAGGGGGTGAAATAGAGGATGAATGCTTTTATGAAAGTCCGTCAGTTTTGAAGTTAGGATCTTCAAACATTGTATTTAGGCTGACAATTGAAAATTAATATTTACCTGTGTCAGCGTTTTTGACAATTCCACCCCCGAAGGGGTGAAAAGGGGGATGAAATGTTGTATCTGGAAAGTCCTTCATTTAATTTACTAATGAGGCTTATGGTCGGAAAGTAAAACAAATAAACAAAAACATGTTTCGTATTTTTTCGAAAATCAACCCCTTAGAGGTTAAATGGGATAAATAAACCTAAAAATCGATATGGATGTCGTTATTGAGGTTTTATGGGATGACGATTGCAAAAATGGCATTTATTTTGATGTTTAACACGCTGAACATGATTCAACGCCTAAAAGATTGCAAAAGGGGTGAAATTTTGAATGAAAAATCAGGGGTAAAATAGACATTTCAAATTGAAACTTAGTAGGCTTACTTCTTAAAACAAATAGGCAACCCATTTCGTAATTTTCCCAAAATCAAACCCAGGGGGTAAAATAGGGGATGAATATTGTATGAAAGTCCGTCAGTTTTGAAGTTAGGATCTTCAAATTTTGTATTTAGGCTGGCAATTGAAAATTGATATTTTCCTCTGTCAGCGTTTTTGACAATTCCACCCCCGAAGGGGTGAAGAGGGGGATGAAATGTTGTATCTGGAAAGTCCTTCATTAAATTTATTATTTAGGCTTATGGTCGCGGAAATTAAAACAAATAAGCAAACACATATTTAGTATTTTTTCGAAAATCAACCCCTTAGAGGTAAAATGGGATAAATAAACCTAAAAATCGACATGGATGTCGTTATTGAGGTTTTATGGGATGACGATTGCAAAAATGGCATTTATTTTCATGTTTAACACGCTGAACATGATTCAATCTCTAAAAGTTTGAAATAGGGGTGCAATAAGCGAGGCCCGCCGCACGTGGCAAACGTTCTGCCTCGCGCGAGGCTGCTCGCTTGGTGAGGGAGGACCCGCCTAATCACGTAAAAACGGCTGATTGGATTTTTATGAAATTAAAACATAGAATACTTTTTATCCTGGTTATTGGTCCCCTAAGTATTTTCTCGAATGTCCACGCGGACGAAGTCGCGGGCGGAAGCTAGTCCTACTAATATTATAAATGTGAAAGTTTAGATGTTTGGATGTTTGGATGTTTGGATGTTTGGATGTTTGTTACTCAATCACGCCAAAACGGCTGAACGGATTTGGCTGAAATTTGGGACACAGATACTTTGAAGCCTGGAGAGGAACATAGGCTACTTTTTATCCTGGAAAAATATCACACTCCTGCGGGACAACGTCGTGTAGTCCACGCGGGCGAAGCCGCGGGCGGAAAGCTAGTTTGTTATAAAACATTTGCATTTTATCACTATTATTATACTTAATTATTTTGTAGTAGGCTGTATGGCTGTATGTAATCAATCAACTCACATTTGGCGCGTGCAAAAAAAAAAACTTGCGCGCTTTTTCCCTTAGTTAATATTAGGATAATACAATATGTATGCAATAAATGTTTGTTTTTCCTCGCAAGTGTGTTGAAAAAGTGCGTATGAAACTCGTGAGCAACTTACTCACTAGACACTCGGCTGATTTACGCCCTCGCCTGCGGCTCGGGCTGCAACCCACAGCCTCGTGTATAATGAGCAACCTAAGCTCACTTGTATCATAATATACTATTAATTGGTGATTGTATGCCTGAAACCTTTTTGGATTTATGATTATGTTATGTTATGACACATGCTTATGAAGAAAGAATTTCGAAACAACAAAAAATGGGTAGGTATAGAAGTTGATATAAACATGGTTGATATTTTACATGGATCAAAGAAGTCAGGACTTCAGCCGCTTAATTCACAAACCGTCGGATACGGAATCGGATTTGAATTCTGTACTTTGTCTTTGTCTATTCTATAGTGAGTGTCAGAGACAGAGCATACATTCCGCTGTCGGCAGCGTTTCCGACGAATCGTGAATCAGGAGTGCCCGCTAGTTAAAGATAAAGATATTTTATTTTATGTATCGTTTAGGTATGGATAGCTTACAGCTTTACAGATAAAAACAAACATATAAAACTAAAAGCTATTGACAAGCTACCACATATACCTACCTACGTATTCAAAATACTTATAATTAGAAGAATTTGTTACAAAAGCAAAGTACTGATTGAGTTGTGTTCAGCATTACGTATAGCGTGATGAAGAAACGAAAAGCAACAATTTTATAAAAAAAAAACTATCACATAAAGGCTATCACACGCCATATATCGAACACTATTCCATTCTAACCCTCAATGACCTAGTCCAAACGACCTGAAATTCTGGCGGAATAAACGGGCGGAATTACCATCACCATTATTATTTCTGCGGAACATTATCATCTAAATCGCATCGCGCGGTGTTTAGGTATTTGCGAACTATTGTTAGTGGCGTTGTGTATAAAATAAACATTTGTTATGGAGGGGCACAATATCGGCGACGCGGAGCCCGCATTACCATTAGAATGGGTGACGCATGGCCGCTGGTATCACACGGCTTAATGCTTAACTGTCCGTTAGTGGAGTGTGTAACCGATAAATTTTATTTTGTGTTTTAACTTTTCTCTTGTCATTTGTTTTTTTTAGGTTTTGGAGCGATTTCTGAACCGAGGCGAATCTCTTCTGAATGGCGAGGTGCTCTTGTTTTTTATTTGAAAGTAGCACCCATCAGTGACAGAAAAGCCGAAAGGAAACCGTTTGGATTGGTAGGGACATGTTATGCGATAGGATGATATAGGCGTGTTACTAGAAAGGTGATGGGCATGAATGTTCAAAGAGGAAGACGGAAACCGCAAAAAAGATGGATAGAAGTGTGCGTAATAAGTAAGGAGTACCTAAGTAAATGAGTAAGGAGGAGGTGGCAGGTAATAGAGTGGAGTGGAGGAGAAGGACGTAGAGCAGGCGTACCGGTTTTGGCCACTGTACCGGTTTTGGCCACTTTTTGCTCTAAAAGTTCTAAAGTTTTCTACACAACTTTTAGCCATTTTTGATAAAGGCAATTAAAATAAGGTATTTTAAGGTAATAATAACAACCGTTAGAATTCCGTATGTCATAAGATTAATTTTCAATAAATTACATTTTCCGTTTGAAAAAAGTGTTTTGTATGAAAATTTTAAGAAATTTGTTTTGGATGAAATACTTTATAAACCTTTGCTTTTTACAATTAAATTGTTGTTTTGCAAATGGCTGGTTTCTAGCGCATTAGAATATATTGATTTTACTTGGGTTTGGTTTTTGGATTTTTCGCAATATTTGCAAAAGTTTAACTATCAGTAAGTGGCCAAAACCGGTACATTTGGCACCTCTCATACATTGTGTGTAATATAGAAAAAACTATTTTACTTTTATAAATATGAAAAAGTGTACCTTTAAAGGTAGATAAAATATCTATAATTTAAGATATAATTTGTGTCTGAAATACCTAAGACCATTTAGTACTTAGTGCTTAAAAGTAAAAAAAGTAAGAAATAATTCCTCACCAAATAAATAACGTAAGTACTTTGAAGTCGGGCGTGAAACATGTACATTTTTTTGTTGTTTTTGTTAAAACCCGCCCGACTTCAAAGTACTTACGTTATTTATTTGGTGAGGAATTATTTCTTACTTTTTTGATCTGGTTTTTTTGAAGGCGGTATTATTTTTTTATAAAAATAGCTTTTTATTTCACTCTTTTTAGTGCATCGTGCAGGCAATTTACGTGTTTTCTGGTAAATAGGTATGTGATCAAACTGAAAATCTCCTTTTTCGAAGTCGGTTAAAATACCTTGAGGTATCCCCTTTTTAACAAAACAAGAATCATCTAAATCGGTTTATAAACAAAGGAGTTATGCCTAAAGATACGTATTAAATTCACATAAAGTGGTAACGAAAACGACAGTATTTTCAAGATTTCCTGAAAACTACTGAACCGATTTCAAAATTTCAAAAAATGGGACTAACTTGGAAACCAACCTGATGTAATAACGTTTGAACCATTTCAATCGGTTCAGCCGTCTTCGAGTAATCGGTGGACATACACAAAAAAAAAAAAAAAAAAACATACATACAGACGAATAGAGAACCTCCTCCTTTTTGATTTAGAAGTCGGTTAAAAAATCCTTAAAGTGGCCACAAAGAGTATCTCTGCCCTACCTACTGTGCCGAACCAATACGGTATTTTACTGATTTTTATTTATTTCTTTAAAATGTTTTTCGAAATATTAGCTACACAAAACAAGTTTTCATTTTGAATTATCTTGAATATTTTCAAAGATATAGGACTTCAAACTTTATAATTAGACAAGGACAGGACGCTATCTTAGTGACGTCAGTGGGTTAGTAGCGTCATAGTCACGTCATAGAAGATTTCGTTTTAGAAAGAGACAGCTATAGTCAAAATCAAACAGACTATAATTCTTTTATTATAAAACAGATTCAAATTATTTTTTCACATTTGGTATTCTTAATTGCAATATTTTTTAACGTCATCATTAAATATCTACATTTCAACATCAGTAAAATACCCTATTAGAATTGGGATAAGGTCGGGAAGACGATGATGTGCAAGGTGCTCTTAGGTAAGTATTCCTAAAATAACGTTAGGTGATTTGTAAGTTAGGTGCGTTAGGGCTGCTGTAACGCACTTTGTGTTGAATTACTCCTTGTTGTTGTTGTTGTCTTAATTATTTCTTGCCGGTTCTTCTCGCAAGGTCTCCCGCTGTAGGATTTGCGAACCGATGGCGTAAATTCTTTGACGTTGTCCTTAACCTAAATTGAATAAAGAAATTTTGAATTTATTAATATCCTCTCCCTTTCTAAAGCGCTAGGGCTGCCCTGTAGAATACTTAATCTACTCCCGCTGGTGCAGTCGCTTTCTCAACCATTTTTAGGGGAAAATCCATTAAAGACTGGAGTCTTCTGAAATCTTATGACTGGGAACAGACCGGATTCACTGACCATGTTTGGCTAAAGCTCTCATTTTTTTCTCGATGAAATAGGTATTATGCATTCAAAACTTTCTATATTTTATAATAATATTTCGTGTCTCACCAAACAATTTCAGTCACGCAACATTTATTGAACCAAAAAAAATATAAAATTTAAAAAGGGAAACAATTACCAACAATCGCAAATATTCCCTTCCAACAAAAGAGATCGCACTCAAACAATTAAGTAATCTCACAACGATGTTTGCTTTGCGCAAGTAGGGGGTGCGTGATGAAATCTAAACCAAGTTCACAATGGGCGTGGGTCTCGTCATTCGTGCGACACGATCCAAAAGAGATTTTAGTTGTAGAATAAATACTTACGGAGAGATCGGCAATTCCCCGCGGCCGTCACGTGATCGGCGCGTGCGCGGCGCGTGCCCGTAGCTTCCCCGCGACAACGTTTTGGCGGGAAAAGGGGGCATTTATAATTCGTAACAGGAAATATTACACGCTAATTTTGTCACATTTGGGGCATAAATTGATTTTGTGTGGGAGTACAGATAACATAATGTTGTATTAGGTTGGAAGCCGTTGTGAATTCGACGATATCGTATTTGATTAATTTGGATGGCGAGCATTGAAAGTAATATGATGCAAATATTAATTTCAATTACAAGTTAAAGTGGTAATAATGCTAGTGAAGTAGTATTGTCTTTTTATCTGTATCTTTAAAATAATTTTTGCCAAATCGAGAAACTCATAGAAAATAATAACATTTTTGCCCTTTCACTATTTCTACAGAATTATAATAATATTAACTTGCCGGTTTATTTATCTATCTTATAATGACATTAAAAATATCAAACTCGCTACATAATGACGAAACAAAGTCACCAAGAATTTTACAGAACAGGTGCAAATTAATTAGACTTTTATCTATAAGTATTGTGTGCGTCTTTATTTCATATTTCATTTTCTTACGAGACGCCTTGAAGAAGCAGAGTCTGCAGGAACAAAAAACTAAGCCAAAATCTGGACATTGGCGAAATCAAAAAGGGGACCGCCACCGCATAAAAAGAAGAAGAAGAAGTAGACGTTAATCTAACTAAGCACCTATTTCTTAACCAGTCAACAATAAAGAGAGCTCCAACGTCTAATCTGTGCGCTCTGAACTCCGTTAATTAACTGAATATGGGCGATAACTTTAATTGTATTTTTTATAGGTATACAAACGGGGTAGCACTTAGCATTCATATAACCTGTCGTTAAGTGAAGATGAGGCTGAAGATGGAACTGCACAACTCCTAGAATACTCAAAACTGGCTATCGTATCTCTAACTGCCGGAACACAGCAATGCTGAAAACAGCGTTGTTATGGCGTCAGACTTAGATAGGGTGGTGGTTATTGGCCAGGCGGACTTATAACAATCACCACCAACCAAACCGAATACAATATGGACCCCCACTGGGAATCGAACCCGGGACCTCTTGGTCTGATACTGGTGAGTGTTCCACTTGACTACAGAGGCGATTTAACCTAACATTTATTTTCGACTACGTATGACTACATTATTATTCGCTGGATGCGGGCAGCGCAGGACCGATCGTTGTGGAGATCCTTGGGGGAGGCCTATGCACAGCAGTGGGCGTCTTTCGGCTGACATGATGATGATGATGATGATGACTACATTAAATTTCTATTTGAAATTAAAATGTAACCTAAAATGGATAAAATTTTAAGCTTAATTTAGAGGTTGCAATCAAGATGCAATGTAATTAAATAGCAAATTCGAGAGTGACAGAAAACAGTATTAACATGTAGGTAAAAGATAATTTTAGAGAACCAGGTTGCGTTTAATAAGTCCTTAATCTAAAGGTTTCTTAACAATAAGGCTAAGGCATGAAACTCCAGACGTCTAATCCGTCCGCTCTGAACTCCGTTAATTAACTGAATCTCCGTATAGTTGGGCCATAATTTCAATTGTAATTATATGTAGTGGAAGTAAGTACAACTATCGCTGGGTTTACGAGCCGTGTGATTGAGGGGTGCTAGCTCCTCTCTATTGATTCTACTTCATTTACTTAATGGATTATTAAGGTTGCTTGTTTACGTTGTAGGTTTTCGTAAGGGCTGAACCAAACTAACGGGCCTAGCACGGTGACTTCGAGCGATTTGTGTATTCATTGCGCGCTCGTCACAGACGTCTGAATAAAATAAGTATATGTGACTGTGTCTAGTATTTTTAGACACTATTGAAGCTCGCTAAATTCTGAACACGATTGGTGAGATTTTTTCATTGTAATTGTTATACCGTGGGGTATTACGGACATACATTTAGTAGGTATGTATTTGCAGCTGTAACAACATAGTAACCCGTTGTAGATTCCGCCTGAAACGAATTAAAGGGGCCGTAAGCCGAACAAGCAACAATTTTGCCAAAAATACATATATTACTAAACCTGCTACAACCTACTTAATACTTACAAGTGTTTTCGGAGAGCTCATAATTTTAATGTGTGCGATTTGACGTCTTCCTATCTTCCAAAATAGTGGTGATATGTTTCGTTGTATTTGTTCTAACATTGGGTTGAAATACCCAAAGATACGTAAACGGAGTTGTTACTTGCTGTAACAACTTTGACGCCTCCTATTCAGGTGCCGCCTGGAACCCTTGCAATTAAGGGGCCCGTAAGCCTGACAAACAAACGGTACGAAGAACCTAAATTAATTTAGAGGCGGATCGCATTGGTCTTCAGAGTTCGCAAATTGAGATCTTATCTTTTAATGCGGCGACGCTCGGCCGTTTCTTGATTTATTTAACGGCCTGCGGACTAACTTGTGTCTTACTGAAGATTACCGACTAAAGGATAATGAACAAAACGCAAATGTATTTACTTTAAAATGTTTTTCGTGTCAACACTTGTAATTAAACTAAGTACTTCTAGTTGGATGGAGTTTATACTTCAGCGGACAGTCAAGTGTAGGTAAGTACAATGAAGTTATGACCATTTGGGTTGAAAGTGTGTTGGAACAGTAATCAAAAATGATCATGATTTAGAGCAGAGGCAGAGGTGGATCGAGTGATGGTAACGGGAAAACTATGTTTTGTTTAATTATAGATAACGTGTTATAGTTTAGTGAATATTAAAACTAGTATTAAAACTTTTTTAAGCTAACTTAAAGTTTAACATCCATAACACAGAATTAGCATTCAGAAGAAATATGTATACCTATGAACACAACACAGTAGAATTTAATTATAGAATCCTTTTTTTTCACACTCACGCAAACACATACACACAACACACGCACACACACACACACACACCTCACAAAACTCTCACACATACACACACAGACTTGTAATTAAATTGTTTAACATAGTTTAGTAATCCGCGGGTAAACCTGGAGTCCTGAAATACAGGGTCGCCCTAGTTTAGGCTCCAGATCGCACACTCGAGGCAGTTATTGTACCTACTTACTTACTGGTTATTGTATTGTCCCATCTTGTGTGTGATGAATAAATGTATTTTTATTATTATTATTACCTTTATTACATTTTAAATACTTACAAAATTATATTTCTAAACATTAAATTTTTTCAATGTATAACACAAAAAAATATAACATTTAAAAATACAAAATGCAGTTCCCCAACGGTAGCAAGATCAGGGTCCCGGCTACCGATGGTTAAGGATCCAGAGACAGGAACCTTCTCACTATACGGGCCGTGTCCAGAAGTATTGCCTTCTGCATCTGACTCCCGATCCATCCACCTAACGCAAGCCTCTTAAGGTGTTTATCGAGGCTCTTGGCTATCAGACCATGGGCAGATATGACTATCGGAACAATAATTGCTGAATCAATGTCCCACATGTCAACAATCTCGTGAGCTAAATCAAGATATTTGTTTTCTTTATCTTTTTCAGCTTTCACAAGGTTGTCGTCATGGGGAACAGTGACATCAACAATTATTGCGCGGCGTTCTTGTCGATCTATCAATACAATATCAGGCTTATTAGCTACAATAGTCCTGTCTGTAATGATAGATAGATCCCAATATAATATGGCATGGCTATTTTCAAAGACCTGTTCTGGTGCATATCTGTAGTACGGCACATCGGATGCCACAATACTATGTTTCAGAGCAAGTTGTTGGTGTATTATCCTGGCCACTTGGTTATGTCTATGCAAATACTCGCCGTTTTCGAGACGAGAACAACCGGAGATTATATGCTTAAGGGATTCACCCGGACGATGGCACGCTCGGCAAATATCCACTGTGCCATCCCTTAGGATATACTTTCCGTAGTTATTCGTCATCACAACCTCATCCATAATTGCACAGACAAAACCTTCGGTTTCACCAAAAAGATCACCGAATCGGAGCCAGGATACTGAGTCTAATAAATCTACGTCGGGCCCATGGAGAGCCCGGTAGAATCTGCCATGTAACTCCTTGCTTTGCCACACAGTGCTGCGGTCGGAAGTACTAAGTACTACAGGTTTGCGCCAGTTTTGTTTTGCTAAAAATAGAGGAGTCAGTCCATTGTCAACAGCAACTACATCTCTATGAGACCCCATATCGACTTGGAGAAAATACTATTATATTAATATTATTATTCCCTTTATTACATTTTAAATACTTACAAAATTATATTTCTAAACATTAAATTTTTAGAATGTATAACACTAAAAAATATAACATTTAAAAATACAAAAATGCAGTTCCCCAACGGTAGCAAGATCAGGGTCCCGGCTACCGATGGTTAAGGATCCAGAGACAGGAACCTTCTCACTATACGGGCCGTGTCCAGAAGTACTGCCTTCTGCATCTGACTCCCGATCCATCCACCTAACGCAAGCCTCTTAAGATGTTTATCGAGGCTCTTGGCTATCAGACCATGGGCAGATATGACTATCGGAACAATAATTGCTGAATCAATGTCCCACATGTCAACAATCTCGTGAGCTAAATCAAGATATTTGTTTTCTTTATCTTTTTCAGCTTTCACAAGGTTGTCGTCATGGGGAACAGTGACATCAACAATTATTGCGTGGCGTTCGTGTCGATCTATCAATACAATATCAGGCTTATTAGCTACGATAGTCCTGTCTGTAATGATAGATCGATCCCAATACAATGTGGCATGGCTATTTTCAAGGACCTGTTCTGGTGCATACCTGTAGTACGGCACCTCAGATGCCACAAGACTATGTTTCAGAGCAAGCTGTTGGTGTATTATCCTGGCCACTTGGTTATGTCTATGCAAATACTCGCCGTTTGCGAGACGAGAACAACCGGAAATTATATGCCTAAGGGATTCACCAGGACGATGGCACGCTCGACAAATATCCACTGTGCCATCTCTTAGGATATACTTTCGGTAGTTATTCGTCATCACAACCTCATCCATAATTGCACAGACAAAACCTTCGGTTTCACCAAAAAGATCACCGAAACGGAGCCAGGATACTGAGGCTAATAAATCTACGTCGGGCCCATGGAGAGCCCGGTAGAATCTGCCATGTAACTCCTTGCTTTGCCACACAGTGCTGCGGTCGGACGTACTAAGTACTACAGGTTTGCGCCAGTTTTATTTTGCTAAAAATAGAGGAGTCAGTCCATTGTCAACAGCAACTACATCTCTATGAGACCCCATTTCGACTTGGAGAAAATACTCCCTAAGATTGCATATCTCGCGGTTATGCAATGTCTTAGCATTTAAGAAGCCACGACCACCGCACTTCCGCGGGATATACAATCTCATGGTCGATGAACGTGGGTGATGCATGCGATGTGCTGTCAGCAACGTACGAACTTTTCTATCCAGGGCATCCAGTTCAGTTTGAGTCCATTTAAGTATGCCAAAGGAATACATCAGTACCGGCATACAAATACAAATACAAATACAAAATGTTTTATTTGGTACCAGGCATAGGACATAGGGCAAACATTACATAGCAAAAACAAACAGCAGGTAGGTACATAAAATAATAGTGAAAAACTTATAATAAACACAAAACGTAACCAGTGTCCCACGTCAGTACCAAATGGGTGTCCAGTTCAGCATTGAGTCAGCAATAAAGCCGACGCTGATTTTCAACTGAACCCCAAAGAATTAGTTTGACACGTGGACGTCAATGCGATACTAAAAAAATAAAAACAATGATATTTTATATATGACCACAAATACTTACATTAAATAAACAACTAAATTGAAGAGCTACAAGCAAATAAAAGAATATATCAATAAAAATATATAACGGCAAATACTTATATTAAATAAACAACTAAATTGAGGAGCTACAAGCAAATAAATGAATATATTAAAAATAAATAAACTACACATACTACTTACTACACATCACCTGTCCCGACCACAGATTGGCATACCTCAGTCCAAATATAATGTTTTGGTGTGGCATCAAATGTGTGATTGGTCCAAATTTATGTTTCCTATCTCCTGCTGAGCATTTATGAGATATTTTCGTAGCTGAGTCCTAAAGGTTCCTATAGTACTTATATTTTTGAGGGGAGGAGGAATGTTATTCCAGATCTTAGATGCAGCGTAACGAAAACTACCTCTAAATGCAGCGGACTTATGTGCATGTGCTATCAATTGCTTGTGTGACTCAACGCTACAAATCTAAACGGTTTATCGATCCAAGTTCCTATTTTGTACCAAAATAAGCCCCCCGAGGGGGGGAATACCGCCCCGCCTAATTAGAGTTCTAGATCTCTTCTAGACTTCTAACGCCATCCGCGGCATTCTATGACACCGGCCCTGACAATGTGCCTCTACTTAATTTGGTACGCGAAAGGAAAGCAACACAATTACAACAATACAGTAGAAAGGAAAAGAAGTATTTAACTTAAATCATCTAAGACAACTGTCATAATGCTCTCTCTGACTGTCATTCCAACTCCAAATTATGTCTTTGTGAAGTATTTGTTGGTGATTGTATGTATATGTTTAGTTTTGTATAGTGTAAATCCCCCCCCCTCCCCATTAATCAATAAGGTTACCTCCTGTACGGTGGTACAGTTGGCCGACACAACCTGGAGCCAGTCTACATCAGGCAGAGCGTTAGGGCAAATACTTAGGCTTTAACAAATAATATAGGAAACTCACCGAATTGCTAGCGGATAACTTACACAAACAGAGACAACACTAAAATCCTCACTGTTTAGTTTTACTACCGATTTTGGTCCGATCTTCTCTACGTCCGTCTCCGATCGACGCGCCCACACCACTCCTAGCACGTCTGACCAAATATACTTAACACTAACTTTTCATCCTAACTAATTAATATTCGGCACCCTATTCATTTGAGATCTTACGTCTGTGCGCGCGCGCGTCCTCGCTTCCAATCCCGAAACCCCTGCTTGTTTTCTTTAGCGTCACCGCTATCCCTTCCCAAAATCTTATTTCTTTACTATCTTTGCTTCCCCGAATCACAAGCAATTAAGCCCTTTTGAGTTTGCAGTCGTTTTTAGTACAAGGGTCTTGTTACTGGATAAGAGGCATGGCAAAGACATTAGCGTCTTTATTTATTATGTCATTTCTAGTGAGAGTTTGTCCCATAAGTGCCAACACATTTAGTTTCCTATTCAATAGTCACACTTTTTATAATGAAGACCAATTTAATGGATGAAACGTGTCACTGTTTGATAATTTATGGCCCCCTTAACATATTTGCAAATGTACATCTACTATAAAGAAACTTCTGAAGATAAGAGAAGTAGATGCTTTATTAATATTTACCTCATGGCGTTACATTCCCCCCTCTGAAAATAAGACGAGGGCATGCCTGTAGTAGTATTTTCACGATAGGGCGTATGTATCCATTCGCAATTTGAATCATTTTTTTTTTAAATAATGTCTAATCTTTCGTAATTAATTAACCTCTTTATATTTTCTAAATACTTTGGAAGTTTGGATGTCTTAGTCCACTTGAGCCAAATAAATATCTATGTTGTTGTTACATTTGGATACTATTTGTTCTACAGTTACATACCAACTAGTCGTGTTATTTCCGGCGCCAAACTTATTTGCCTTACACCAAATAATAATTAGATCCATATCCTAAAACATCGCCATTAATTTTGGTAACTCGTTGTTATACTACAGTCTTTAAAAGTCTTTATTATTTATCAAATTACTCTTTTGCAGGTAGCGATTTACGCATAAAATATAATATGTTTATATTTCATTTTAATATGATACCATGTAGGTATATTTTGTCCCTAATTAATATATCCTTGTCATTGTTGTTGTATCACAGAATAAATAATAGTACAAGTACAGGAGCTGCACTCCGCGAAACCATTCAAACAAACAGCAACTCCAACCTCAACACAATAAAGCAGGATTCAGCCTGTACGACGCCTATTACGAACGCTACATTCACCTAAACGCCGCATTTCCCCCATCGCATATATCCTATCTGGTTTGACTATGTTTAGGGTTGGGCTTGCGGCACAGATTACTAAATAGTTATTTAGTGAAAGCGAAAATATCTTCGCTTTAAATGAGGCTAATTTCTTTAATCATAATATGATCATAATATTATCAATACAAAAGCGTGCCCGTTGGCTTATCCTTCCTTCACACTGCAACGAATCACAAGGATTCTCTGAATGGAGATATCCTATGGGCCGGAAAGTGACATAGGCTACACGTTATCCCTTAATCCTAAGAAACTGAATTGTTCGTCTTTCACCAATTAAAAGAACCACACCCATACAGTGCACAATAATTACGTGGTTTTGACATTTTGTGTAGCTAACTATATCATTTAGTAATCTCACTTAGTAATTTTGATGCGCTCAGCGCCATGCGCACGTTGTGAGCGCTATGGTAGGGCTGTCTAGGTTGAACACCACGCGGTCCATCCAACGTTCATATCTGCAATTTCCGTAATTAATTCATCAAAACCAATATTCTCAAATAGAAATAAAGACCATCAGTTTTAAAATTTTATTACTTTTTAATTACCAGATTAAATGCGTAATGCATTGTGCCCTATTACCTATTCATTAGAAAGGCGTCATAACTACTTCATCACCCTCATCATCACGTCAGCCGAACGACGGCCACTGCTGGTCATAACTACATTCTTATCTATACTAGTACTACAAAGAGGAAAGCCGCGACCGCCCGTCCATTTGCATCGAATAGGCTCCGAAATCACCGGACCGACCCAAGAAACTCCCCGACCATCAGAAAGCCACACTCCCCCCCCCGAGCCACACAGGCCACACTCCATCCCGACACTCCCACGGGAGGATTCGCTAGTGTATAATAATTTAGTGATATCCATTTTTTTTATGAATCTCCCTCGTACTTCCTGATTGCATTTATAGAAATAATTGATTTTCACCTCATATGATATCGACCTTTACTAAAGCTATTTGAGATCTATTTAAAATTCCGTTTCTTATACATAAATGAATCTGTAGTTTAGAAGAATAGTAATATTGCGGTAAGTGATACACCACCCAGTTAAAACATTATCATTGATAAATAGATAAAAAAAATACCTACTATGTACGTCTCAGCTGTAAGTTCGGGATGTATATGGATAGATAGGTTTTTGTAACACGTGTTTTTTTTGTACTTATAAGATTTAAATCTTGTACATAATTATACATTCTTATAAGATTACTTGGGGTATTATGTTTCTTATAAGATCTTACGAGACGTTCTCGATATTTTATACACTCCTTATTATTACTTCAAGTAAGTAAGTTTAGCGAGTTACTTAAAATGGATTGCAAATCAAAGCCTTTTGTGTTTTTCACAGTTCATAGATTGGTTTAGTTAACCATAAGACTTATTCTTTAATTCTTAAAATAGTGTTCAATAATGATATGATTCATACCCAGATTTAGTTAATTGCTTTTTCCCTACCTACGCATTTAGGAGGATGCATCATGGAATCTAACACATGGAACAACAGTCATGAAAACACTTTTATCATGATAAGCCACAGCCTATCTGTACGTATTGGATTCTAAAAAAAATATGTTATGAGTCTTTAACCTTCCTGTTTCAACTGATAATTGTACAACCACTACCAATAGGATCACTCCAAACTAAATTATTAAGTTAAATCATTATTTTGATTTATCCTATTGTAAGAAATAGATTTATACGAAACGAGACATTGTTAAGGATGTGAGAGTTGCTACTATTGTAGTGCAAAGCATGCAACTTATCTGGCCTTTTGGTTCTGTTCTTGATCTACAAGGAACGTTCATACTGCTTTATCAGCGCTGGATAACAACGTTGCGTGTTCAGCTTTAGGCTCGACTGCAGTCAACAGCTACTCTATGGCGCTGCTGGTGGTACGATGATGCTCCAGTGCCACACCGCCGTGCCACACCGCCGTGATATGAAAATTACATACAAACGGATATTTATTTTGAGAACTTACAACTTAATAACACACACTTAAATACTTTAGTATTGAAGTATAATATATTTATTAGTTATCGAGTCTTCATGACACAGTCTTATTCTTATCTAATTTACATAGGCCTAAAACTTTTGTGTGCTTGTAAGAAATCATTTATTTATTTATTTGTGTTAGTTTACGCTGGTAGCCCAATAACGCTAATAACCATAGCTCCTTCTTCGTTCAACCCCACAATTACCTAAATCTTTACAACTAAAAAATAATATTTTTATATCACTAACCTATTATTAAATATCTTTACGTTTTCCATCTTCAACATTCTCAATCTTTACGTTTATCAATGTTTTGAACCCATTTGTATTTGTATTTGTTTGGACATAACCTGAATTGAAACCATTTTCACACCAACTGTTATTATTTTGTGCAATAGATATTTCTATTTACATTTCTATCACTCCAAGGGTTGCCATAAAGTGTAAACCTAGTTATAGTCTATAATTTCCTGGCATTTTGCTTTATGCAGGTTTGTTATCTCTCCAACCTTATCATTATACTGCTGAAACAGCAATATTACTTATTAGCCGTTCTTCGTAGTTTTTCTCTTGTAGCACCCGCTTCCACGTGAATACTGTTACAACAGTATAGTCTATGTGTTATTCAATGTACATAATATATCTATATTACTGTAAGCTTCATCCGTACAACATCCCTTTGCTTGTAAGAGTAACAAACATACCAACACCCTCTCAACCTCTCACACTTATAATATTAGTAGACTTATGCTAGTTCGAGTCTGTAGTTTTAAGTCCCAACACTGTAGAACTTTTACACCTTACATTAAAATAAATAATTTGTAAAACAGATGAATTGAAAAGATAGCTTAATTTCCACTTAATGCCACACAGTCAAACTTTGTCTGACGAGAATCGAACTCGTCATATTATTTTATGGAGCTATTTGTTGCATCAATCCATGCGTAATTATTATAACTCTAATGTGTTCTATACTGTCTTATATTTATATTTCACTGCTTCATATTGATAGCAGGTACCTTTTGTTGCATATAATTTGTAAAATACATAACAACCTTTTATTGAATAATACGTACTAAATTTAGTACTTAAATTTACAACTTTCATACAAAACCCCAACCATTGCGACCGATGAGCATTATTAATAGCAACCTAAGTGTAGTGCCTCCCTACTTCAAAGACAAGAAACGTTAAAATAAATTATAACGATACTTAACTTATTTGCCGGCATGTGACCGATGCAAAACCGCAGCTGCCATCAGCAAACCCACGACTTATCCTCACACAGCGTGCCGCGTCCCCGATTCATATGAAACAGCGTGGTTGAGACATATTATTTTCCTTATTCGAAAAATATTTTTACTGAGTGTACTACCTTAATTAAACATTAATAATAATCTATTACCTAACTTATATCCTCACCTAAATAGTAATTTACATTCCTAACTAATACTTTAAGTTTATCTTAGAAACGACAGTTGTTTTATCAAAGCGACGACTGAATATATGGTTTATTTGAGACAAAATATTTTTTCCGTATCTACAGGAATCGAACCCGGGACCTTCAGAGATAGTAGCACCTTGAAAACCGGTGCGTATCCCACTCGGTCACGGAGGTCATCAAAGTATTATTTAGAAACTCGAAAAACCCAACCTTTTTTTTCTTTAAAGCTAAATGATAAATGCATCCCTTTTTCCTATTTGTACCTATTTTTGGAGTAACATCTGGATACCGCACCAGTTTAATGGCCAGCGTGGTGTGGCCCTTTCAATACAAGCTAGGCATTGTTAAAGAATTCCCAAATGAGTGGCAGTAAGAATGCTTTATCTATTTCTATTAAATCCCAACGTTTAATCCACACACCTTCAATCATAACTTGTGTTGCTGGAATAGTACAATTTATGCTAACTTAAAGAAGATAAGTACCTGTCTCATAATGGTAAATCGGAAACCTTTGACCGCATGGTTTTATTTCGAGTAAATGTAGAACTCCTAAACACAACTGACAATGAACATGGTTATTATATAAGACAGATAATTGATGTATAATAGCTTACTTTAAAATAACACAGTTAGCTATTTGCGAGGCTCGAACCCGCATTTTTATTATTATAATTCTGAAAAGCTTTACTATAAATCTATGTGATCTACACATTTTTTTTTTTAATTATATTTAATATGCCAAGATCTCTCCCCGTAGCTTCTATATCCAATCCTAGTTATCTTGAATATAGATAATTAAAAATCGTTAACTTGTTTAACTGACCGTTGTGGCCAAACAATACTTATCGCAAGCCTAATAGAATGAAATGTTTTCATATTAAGGACAGGAGTAAGATTAAACCATATTTTAGTATGAATACTTAACTTAAGTATATCCGGCAATTTGTTCTGCCGACCTTCCACTGCTGGCCTTCCACCATTGGGATAGCCTTCACTGGGTGCTGGTTTCTAACTGGAGTGAGAACGGGAAATCACACAGCGGAATCGGGGATTTGTCCCCGCAGCAACTCGGGAGTCCCAGGTTCCGCAATATGGAATTGAAAACATTGAACTTGAGATTTATGAACGGAGAATGTTTTTACGGTGTGTAATCCTATACTGAAGATTAATAATAACATATTAGCTAACTTATATCAAAATTCTTCATAGTACCTTACATTTTAGACTATAGTCTAACTTAATCTTAGAAACACAGCTGCGTATCATCAAAGCTATGTTTTAAAAACCAAGTGTTTTCAACGGTCCTTCTTATCTCGTAAACGTATTTATTGTTAGCCCGAGCTTTTGTGTAAAGTAATCTACATTTTTGTAATACCGGTAACAATAGGTCTTTATGTTCCGCGCTCATTTGTAAAAGCAATAAAGTCTTCGTACGTCAATTCAGCTGGTTTACTACACCCCATTGTCTTATTATAATTCCCCACGCAAACCAAAGTCGCAACTTCCATGTGCACGTTGGGTTCATTAGGTATATCTATTATTTCGATAGTTTAACATTCCTCGCAATCCTTCAGTATCATTACAAGAACCGATTATAGCCTTCGTTATTACTTCTAAGAGTTTAATCTTTAAGTTTATGTCAGGACAACATCTAATCACGCCTTTAACCCTCTCTAACCAATTTAAAACCTAGTATTATAGATCTCGGTAATTTCCGCAAAACTAGAACAGGTATTTCTATTCGGGCATCGACAACCCCTACGTCAAATAGAATTGATCGTATTAAGCCCTCACTTTTAGGTCCGAACGCACGCACATGACCAGTTTGTATCACCACTTCAGATAACATATCCACCTGAGTTTTGATATACCTGTATAATTCAGTCGTAAAACCCGTTATTTGACTACCGGTGTCAATCAACGCTTATGCTTTCTAAGGATTTAGCCTTTTGGTTATCTGATCTAATTTTCTGACAAAAATCTCTAAATTAAACCTTTGTCTTGATGTATCTGAACCTATTTGTTCTACACACGACCTAGTGTTTTCCCGAACATTATTTCCTTGTTAATTATTATTTTAATTTTGAACATTTTGTTTTGTAATACCGATGCAATTTTTAAATAAAAAATATTGAAAATTAAGTACTCAAATCCAGTTGACCTGCTTTACGCTTACGGCCCCGGCGCGTCACACACAGTATGTATATAAATTCAAGATGTATATAAGTTCAAGCAACCTGTAAAACTACACAATTAATAAACAGCTACCACCTAACTTCAAAACTAAAATCTTCTGCCAATCCAATAAAAGAAATAAAATTTTATTTTAAAACCAAAATTCTCTCCCAGATATAAAGACTAGACCTATCTCTCTCTCCCAGTTATTAATATTAAATATGTATATTTATTTAATAAAACTTAAAGATATTTAATGTCATTGATGTATAAGAATTGAAATTCGTAGTAATAAATTGCAATATGTGAAATTAATGCAGACTAATTTATTAAGACTTACTATATTTTCTTACTTAGACTAGACTTAATATGACTTAATATATTTAATGTTTCATCTGTATTTGCATGCTATTTTATAGCAAAACGCGTTATACCTACTAAACTATGTAACTTAAATACCGTGTTTGGAGCAAATAAAGTATATTCTATTCTATTCAAATGTTTGTACGCCATTTGTGTATGGCTGATATGTAACGCTACATAATTATTTTACCCTCAGGATCTATATTTAAAGCACATGTTTTGAAATAACCGATTTGGTTTTGAGTTTTAATTCTGAACGACAAAAAAAATGTTTATTTGCCCAACCTTACAAGTTTTAGTGCTTAATTTCAACAATTGGAAAAGATGATATTTCTATAGTTTTGCTTTTCATCATCATAATACCTATATAAAACAATAGCAAGTTACCCAGCTACGTGAAGCTGGCGCAAAGCTTTTTTTTTATTATATGGACAACCATATAGAATACAATAATACAATATCCGTTGCACGTGTCTTAAACGTTTGACCGCTCATCATTCCTTTTTTTGTTACCTACTTTCTAAATTACGTTACAAAGAGCAACCTTTTTTTTATACCGTACCTTAGGCTAAATGAAACAATGTTAACAATGACTGTTGTTCCAAGCAAATTCCACTTTATTTCATTCTGAATGTTTGAATGTTTAGTTATTCAATACCCTATTTTATTTATTTAGCAGTGATCGCCTTTAATGTACCCTTACGTTATGCCATTTTTATACTAAATTCCCGTTGTGCAAATAGTTTTAACACATTTATTGACGGGATTCTGGCCACGGTGCACCAAAATGTGACTCAACGCTACAAATCTAAACGGTTTATCGATCCAAGTTCCTATTTTGTACCAAAATAAGCCCCCCCGAGGGGGGGAATACCGCCCCGCCTAATTAGAGTTCTAGATCTCTTCTAGACTTCTAACGCCATCCGCGGCATTCTATGACACCGGCCCTGACAATGTGCCTCTACTTAATTTGGTACGCGAAAGGAAAGCAACACAATTACAACAATACAGTAGAAAGGAAAAGAAGTATTTAACTTAAATCATCTAAGACAACTGTCATAATGCTCTCTCTGACTGTCATTCCAACTCCAAATTATGTCTTTGTGAAGTATTTGTTGGTGATTGTATGTATATGTTTAGTTTTGTATAGTGTAAATCCCCCCCCCTCCCCATTAATCAATAAGGTTACCTCCTGTACGGTGGTACAGTTGGCCGACACAACCTGGAGCCAGTCTACATCAGGCAGAGCGTTAGGGCAAATACTTAGGCTTTAACAAATAATATAGGAAACTCACCGAATTGCTAGCGGATAACTTACACAAACAGAGACAACACTAAAATCCTCACTGTTTAGTTTTACTACCGATTTTGGTCCGATCTTCTCTACGTCCGTCTCCGATCGACGCGCCCACACCACTCCTAGCACGTCTGACCAAATATACTTAACACTAACTTTTCATCCTAACTAATTAATATTCGGCACCCTATTCATTTGAGATCTTACGTCTGTGCGCGCGCGCGTCCTCGCTTCCAATCCCGAAACCCCTGCTTGTTTTCTTTAGCGTCACCGCTATCCCTTCCCAAAATCTTATTTCTTTACTATCTTTGCTTCCCCGAATCACAAGCAATTAAGCCCTTTTGAGTTTGCAGTCGTTTTTAGTACAAGGGTCTTGTTACTGGATAAGAGGCATGGCAAAGACATTAGCGTCTTTATTTATTATGTCATTTCT
The DNA here is from genome assembly GCA_949710035.1 of Crambus lathoniellus. Lineage (NCBI taxonomy): Eukaryota > Metazoa > Arthropoda > Insecta > Lepidoptera > Crambidae > Crambus > Crambus lathoniellus. Next base: position 24,127,855 of record OX453306.1, read on the forward strand.
AGTGAGAGTTTGTCCCATAAGTGCCAACACATTTAGTTTCCTATTCAATAGTCACACTTTTTATAATGAAGACCAATTTAATGGATGAAACGTGTCACTGTTTGATAATTTATGGCCCCCTTAACATATTTGCAAATGTACATCTACTATAAAGAAACTTCTGAAGATAAGAGAAGTAGATGCTTTATTAATATTTACCTCATGGCGTTACACTTGGAACACTGCCTCCTAGCACACTCTCTGCTACTTCCAATCCAACCAAGTCTGGAATATAAGTAAAGGTTGACTTCCGCGGATCGCGGCCGATCGCAGCCGCGCGCGATCGATCGCGTGCGACTGACGCGCGCGGCTGATGCGACAATAGTCAGTGTATGAAAATGTATGGCGCCGCTTCCGAGGTATGCGACAGACGCGTGCGGCCGACGACAGACGTCGGCCGCACGCGGCCGTAACTATAATGAAAACTTCTTTGTATTGTATATGATAACTACTGGGCGTGGACTGAATGGAAAACACCTTAAAAACTTGATAACAATATGTAATAATACGAATAATTATAATAAGTCGGTTACAGATAGCTTTCTTTACCAAATGCTCAAGTCAAACACACTGACGTACGCGACGTCTCTTTTCTAAGCCGTAATCTAATCTCTATTCACCAACCAGCCAGTTCCCAACAGTATAGATACTCACTTTTCTGTCATCTTCCCATAGAAGTATTAGTTTAGGTAATACTTCCATGCATCTTCCTTATTTATCTCTAAGTTTTGGTTGTTTGTCACTGTTAGAAAATTTATGTGTCAACGCTGGATTGAGATGATTTTTATAAACTCTCCTTTTGGGCCTTTGTGCACTACACTGAATTTTACCGTCCGGCGCAGTCCGATTTTTTACGGTCTGATATGGCAGGCCATAAAATGTATATGTGCGCTTCTGCACTACACGGAATTTTAGCGTCCGACATTTTACTTTTCCCCATTCCGGTCAATGATGTTTTCAGGTCCGTTTTTTTCCGTTCCGAGATAACAGCAATGAAATACGTATGGGCGCTTGTGCACTACACTGAATTTTACCGTCCGGAAAAAAACAGATGGTTGTATTTTAATCTTAAATTATTTATAATACATAGTAAGAACTTATTTATTTCATGTAGTTTCGGCTTTGAATCATTGAAACTGTGATATTGAACTGAAAATGTACGGGACACCTTGAGATGATGATGATGATGATCTTGATAGAAACACTGATTAACAGATAACTGTTTATTTATAGAAACCAAGGTATAAAATTGATATGTACTAGCTAGGAGCACGTAATAACACGAACTGAGGTTAATTAGGTTAAATAATAAATTGATTGACAATGCAAAATAAATACAATAATTATTTGGTCATTTAGAAAATGCTGACATGGGAAATGTGCGATGCTTGTATCGTACATATTCCCGGCCAGGAGATGAGGGATATAGTTTAAGATAAACTAGGTATTTGATTAAAATTGATAATAAAAATAATTGATTAAATATGAAATAATAAAAAACATTTGATACGGGGGAAATATAAAATAATGAAAATTATTTAACGCGGGAGAATTCAAATGAAGTCCGTCTGGTTGTGGAACTGTATGGACGGGGGCTTGATTGTCCGCTTCCATGATGATGGTCTTCCTCACGCGAGTCCCGGCGCTGCTCCGGGGTGTGCGAGCTTCCTGATGGATGTTGTGTCATAAATCGTACATGTGGTGCCGACTCTGTCGCTGGTGTCGGCGGTAGCCTTTGCAACTGTACGGCCACTGTCTCTGGAGTCGGGTGCAGTGGTGGAGTGACTAGCGCGCGGTCGCGGCGGCGATGAGTCACGCAGTGTCGCACGTAGAGCGCTACTATCACTAGAAGTACTGAAGTGACCACATAAATAGCGACATAATGGTGGACGTCATGGTATGAAACTTGATTCACCAGAGGATCTTCAGTCTTCAATTGCTTGATTTGCTGCCGAATGTGTTCTAATAACTTCTCGTTTCCGGGGTATGACTCATTCATGTTTCCTATTGTTGGTAATGATAAATTAAAAACGTTGTTGATTGAAGGCATGTCAAACAGAGGTAGGTCCGCTTGAATACTCATTTTATTTGATGGCGCCTGTTGTGAAAATAATGTAAATGAGTCACCCTTAATAATGCAATTTTTTCTTAAGTTTAAAATTCCAGCTGAGTGAAGATATTCGGCCTTCACTTCTTGACCACATATGATTCTTGTCGGGCATTGATCACAACAGAAAAATAGGTAAGTATTTATCGCGCTTATCTCCAACCAATTGTTATTACAGACGGCGGTGTCAGTTTTACACTTGCGAGTAACGTGATCCATGACGCATAAGTCATTGTCTGCCTTTAATTGATAAATCGGGCCTTGCAGCGGGCAAATTAAAGTACTGATATCAAAATGCACACATTCGTGTGTTGTCATAGGTACAAATGATTCTTTTTGCATATTGATGGCAACATGACTTGATATTGGTATTAAGCTGATCATATTTTTTCCTTCTTGATGCGGAATAGGTATCAATCTGTATAATTCATAATTTTCTCTGATTACCAATGGTATTTTGATTTCAAATATAAGAAGTTGCTGATTCATTCTTGTTCGTACTTTCATAGTTTGATATAGTTTCGGGAGGTCGGTATTGATGTTTTCATATGGCAGGGATAAGTCTCTTGATACTTGGCCAGAAATTATGTTCAATTCATTTTTAAGTTGTTTAGGCGTGAGTAGGTGTATATTAAATTTGCCATATATCACATTCGTGATAGTGTCTAATAAAATATTCTGTATGCCTTTCAAGCTCGTGAATATGTTATTTGCAATGATTGATGACATAGCAAATTCATTGACTTCGTTCAGAGTTTGAAGTTGATTGCTCACTTGATGGCTATTCTTCTGTAAATTGATCAGATGTTGGTTAAATTTTTTGAACTGTTTGTCCATGGTACTGTCAACTCGTTGTAAAAGGTTGTTTTCGGCCTCGATCACGGAAGTCTGGTTTTTCCAAAGGCTGGCCAAATGATTTTCATTGGTTTTTATCAGCTCAATATCCTTTTGATATTGTACGGCGAAATCTTCATCTTGCGATAATACTACGTTACATTGTGATATGTGATTATTTTTCTGGCAAATATTTTCTAAGTAACTGATATACTTAGAAAAGAATTCTATTCCTTGCCAATATGGATCTATGTCGTAATAAACGACTAGTTTCCATTCATCACGTGATAATTTTATATTTGATAATTTGTCGAAGTAAATGCCTTGATTGTTTTTGAAATATGATATGTTGTAAGCGCATTGAACTGGAGTTACGATTAACATAAGAAACATAAGCGCCATTGTTTTGATATTGATATTCTTATGTCGAGTGGTTCTATTTTTGTTCGTTGTTGATTCTATGTTTTCATTCGGTTTTTCTTGATTTTTTATTATCTTTTCCAGGTCGTCCTGCCTCTCTGATACAGGTAAGATTGATAATTTGAAGCCTGTGAAGTCAACTCCCGTATTATAGAAGGGTCTTGTTGGATTAGACCTTGATTCGGGTAAGTCTCCCATTGTTTGACACAGTTTGTCTGGCTTTTGTCTTCGGCACGTTACGCATAGTCTGATATGTTTCTTTGTGGCTCGGTTGCCGCCGATGATCCAGTAGTCTTCTCTTAACTGAGCTAGTGTTAATCGCGCTCCGCCGTGGAGGGTTTTCTTATGGGCTTGATCGATTAATAAGTCAGTGAGGTGACTGCTGTGGGGTATGATGAGTGGATGTTTTTTCTCCCAACTGATGTTCGCATTGATAATTCTACCACCAACTCGAAGCATCCCATCTTGATCTAGGAACGGCTTCAATGTAAGTAGTTTGCTCTTTGAATCCAAATTTTGATTATTTTTCAGTTTATTGATGTCATCAGTGAATTCCGTTTCTTGTTGATATTTTATCCATTTGTGCCGAGCCGCGCGGAGTTCGTCCGTAGTCAGGTAAGTAGGTTTTTGCTGACGGCGGCGGCGTGATGATGTCATTCGTAGAACCCATGCTACGACGCGCGTAGCATGTGTAATGCTACTTGTTCGATTTAATATCGTAGTGATGACGTTTTCTTGAACATATTGTGTTGTCGCGTGACATTGCTTCGTAATTTTGATATCTTGGTCGGTGATAAAAACTGATTTTTCTTGATTTGTTTCAAATGATGATAGCCAGGCTGGACCGCTCCACCATAACGAAAGAGACTTTAGATTTTCAGCCTTGATGCCACGACTAGCACTGTCAGCTGGGTTCTCTTCTGATTTAATGTAGTTCCAGCAATCTGCAGGCATAACTTTGGTGATCTTCAAAACTCTATTGCTGACAAACGGTTTCCACTTGCTGGGATTGCCTTGAAGCCAACCTAATACGGCGGTTGAGTCTGACCAACCGTATGTTTGTATGGAAACTTCTGACAGTGCATTTTTTACTGTTTCCATTAAAGTTGATAAAAGGAGTGCAGCGCATAGTTCCAGTCTGGGCAGTGTGATATTTTTGTTAGCGGGCACAAGTCTTGATTTTGCCGCCACTATTATAGGTTCTGATGCTTGACCGTCTTGATTAATGATTCGGCAGTATATTACGCAAGCGTACGCCTTGGTTGATGCGTCACCAAACCCATGGAGTTGTATAGTTTGGTTATTGGTCGTATTTAACCATCTTGGTATTTTGATATTTTTGATATGTTGAAGGTCATTTGATATTATTTGCCATTCCTTTTTCACATCTTCGGGTACTAGATCGTCCCACTCCATTTTATGTGATACAACCTTTTGGAATAGCAGTTTAAGTTTAGTTGTTACAGGTGTCAGCCAGCCGAGAGGATCGAATACCTTTGATATATTCGATAGTAAAGTTCGTTTTGACATGTTTGTTGATTCTGTTGCAGGTTCGATTCTCAGTTGAAAGGTGAAATTATCACTGTGAGGATGCCAGCGCAGCCCAAGCGTTTTAGTGATTTCTTGATCTTTGAACTCAAAAGTTGATTGGATATCTTGATATTTACTGTTTCCTTCCAACAGTTCAGGCCGATTTGATGCCCATTTTCGAAGTAGAAATCCTCCTGACTTCATCAAAGCCATTAAATCTCTCTGCAACTTTTTTGCTGACTCAACTTCATGAGTGCCGTGGAGAACATCGTCCATGTAAAAGCTTTCTTCGACGACCTTCGACGCTTCTGGGTAATTATGACGTTCATCTTGTGCCAATTGCTTTAGCGTCATCATTGCTAAGAAGGGTGCCGCCTTCATGCCATACGTCACTGATGTAAGAACATATTCTCGCAAAGGTTGATGTGGCGAGTCGCGCCATATAATTCGTTGATATTGTTGATCTTTAATGTTCAAATTGATCTGTCTGAACATTTTTTCCACGTCAGCGGTAAAAGCAACTTTTAATTGTCTCCACTTTATGATTAGTGAAAACAAGTCTTGTTGTAGATTTGGCCCACAGTACATTACGTCATTCAAACTTCGGCCGTTCGATGTTTTCGCCGATGCATTGAATACGACGCGCAGTGACGTAGTCGTAGACTCCGAGCGGCGCACCCCGTGATGCGGTAAATAACAAGGTGTCGTGTTACTATCAATATGCTCGGCACTCGTACAATCGCGCATATGACCCAGTGATATATATTCTTGTATAAATGATTTATAATCTCGCGCCAAATCTTCTTGTTTTTGAAATTTCTTTTCAAGCTGTAGAAATTGGGCTATAGTGTTGTTTTTTGATGTTCCAAGGACAGCGTTTTCCATTAAAGGCAGCCGTACTACGTATCTACCATCTTGCTGACGTAATGTACTCTTCTTAAAGAAATCTAAACAGTGTTGATCTTCGGTTGATAAGTTTGATTTTTCTGTGATATCTTCAATATTCCAAAAGCGCTGAATATCTTCAATATTGTTGATAATTATGTAACAGTGGTACGAAGGTACGTTTCCACAAAGTATCCATCCCAGTTTCGTTTGTTGGGCAATTGGCTGACGCGTACTTTCTTTTATGATTCCACCTTGTATGATAGTGGCGTACACATCGGCTCCCAAAAGTAGGTCGACGGGGCGACTTATGTTGAAGTCTGGATCTGCTAGTGGAACACCATCGAGGTATGACCATGAGGGCTTGTGAAATGATTTGTTTGGTAGGTTGTTGATAAGATTATTCATGACGTAGGCATCAAAATGAAATTCATAATCTGATCGCAATGCTGATGCGGTGATCGTAACAATGCCCTTGCAGTTATTCCCTTTTGCACCGATGCCGTATACAACGCCTTTGCACCTTTGACGTGGTAACTGAAGAAGTTGCGCTGCGTTTTCAGTGATCAAGGACGTTTGTGATCCTTGATCTATCAGTGCTCTTAAAGTATGATAAGATCCATCTGTGGATTGGACATTGATCAGGGCTGTTGCTAACAAGATTTCCAGAATGTTATTTTCTTGCGCCACATTTGTCGATATTTTTTGTTTGTTCGACGATTCTCCAGTTGATTCCATTTTTGATGCGTTGACAAAAGCGTCGTGAACTAATGTATTATGTTTTTCATTGCAAGTGCGGCATCTTTTCTCAGAAAAACAGTCTTTATTGTAATGATTATAAAGACAATTCTTGCACAAGTTTAATTTTGATACAATTCTGCGTTTAGCATCGGGCTTTGACCCCAGAAAAGTTTCGCAATGAAATATGCCGTGATTCTTGTCACAAACTGGACAATTATTTTTCTGATAAAAACTTGATTTTCTGGTATCGTTATTTTTCTGATCTTTGATACCAAATGATCTGTAGAAAGGTTTTTTTGATGATTCTGATTGGGTAGGCTTCGGGTTGTCTAGTTTTCGGCGACTCGATTCGTATGATGTGAATTTCATTTCCAAAAAGTTGAGAAAATCTTTTAGAGTCGGCAGATCTCGAGAATTTTGTAATGATTCTACGTATTCTGTATGGGTCTCGGAGTCCAATTTTTGTGATAAAATGTGGACGATGAGTGGATCCCACGACGAGATGTCAACACCCAAGTTCTTGATCGCGTTTAAACATTCGTTTGTTGTATCGTGTAATTTCTTGATTTGTATATAAGATTGATGCTGTACTGTAGGTACTGATAACAGATTGGTGATATGAGCGCTGAATATGAGTTTCAAGTTGTTATATCTGTGGTTTAAGATCTCCCAACAGATTTCATAGTTCTCAGAGCTGATGCTCAAATGCTGAATCAGTTTTTCAGCTTCACCGCGTACTTTGTTTTTCAAAAACTGCATTTTCTGTGCATTTGACATTGATCTATTGCTGTGAATGGATTCATTGAATAAATCCTTGAAGGAAACCCACTGATGAAAGTTTCCACTGAACGTAGGGATGTCCATTTGAGGTGTAGCTTTGTCTCGGTGACTCATGGACCACTTCTTAGAGTTGATTCGCTTTTTCATGTCTTGAAACTTCTGGGTGCCTACCATCAACTTTATGACAGCGATTCAAAAATAGCGCGATTCAGAATAGGTTCCTAAAATGAATCGCTTTCTTTCGTACTCTGACCTTCTAAAAACTGGATCGCAAATGAATTGCTAAATGTTAATGACCGAACGATTTGTGTCCTTTTTCTTCTACCCGTCTCTTTCACTCGATTCTGTCATGCCCGGAGAGTGAGAGGGACGGGTATAACCTGCAGGTGACATGTTAAATCGACCGGGTTATAAGTCAAATAAGAGTTTCTGACAGCTTAGCGGCTGTGAAATGTCATTGATCGATCACTGAATCGCTGTCATTGATATTAAGCTGTCGTGGTACGAATAAGCGAAGCAGATCAGTTTAGGTTCCTAAACAAAACCGTAATAAGAGTTGATGGTAAGCACCCAGTTCATAGTTATAAAATGATTGGTTGTAAGCTTCATTTTCGTCACCCAGTACACTGTCAATATCCCAGTGTAATGAGTCAATGATGGTCCAGCGTGATTGAATAGACAGCAGCGCATCCTCCAACTCCCATTGTTCATTGATATTTTCTATGTCTATAAAGTGTAAAGTGCGCGCAAATGCTTTAAAATTGCTTTGTTGCTTTTTCAGCATTTCTTGAAGCTTGTTATCATCACATCTTGATTTGATCTTGCTGTTAGTGAAATCTGATACAGCTTGCCAATGCACTTGTGAACGTACTGGCCCCGGCTCCGGCTCCCGCTGTTCATTTGATTCCGTTGCCATTGGAGATGGTTGTCGGGGCTTCGGTGACTGTCCCCGCGAAGCCCAGTCCCCGATTGAGGGTGGTATTAATCCCTTTTCAGCAATTTCAAGGTGTTGAATAAAAATGTTTCCCACTTCTTGATAAAATGCCTTGGTTTTCTCATACTTCCTTCCGGAAAAATAGGTGAAACCTTCGTTTCCAGATTCCAATATTTTTTCATGATTATTTTGGAACTCTTGCCAATGTCCATCTAAAGTGCATAACTTATTCTTGATTGTTTGCACAGTACGACGGACAGGGCCATCTTTTTTATAGTTGACTAGCTTTCCGCCCGCGGCTTCGCCCGCGTGGACTTCACGACGTCATCCCGCGGGAATGTGATATTTTTCCGGGATAAAAAGTAGCCTATGTTCCTCTCCTGGGTACAAAGTATCTGTGTTCCAAATTTCAGCCCAATCCGTTCAGCCGTTTTGGCGTGATTGAGTAACAAACATCCAAACATCCAAACATCCAAACATCCAAACATCCAAACATCTAAACTTTCACATTTATAATATTAGTAGGATATAAAGCTTATTCATAGCTTCCATGATTTGCGACTGTTGATTAATGATTGCTTCCATTTTATATAATATTTATGGCAAGTTAACTTTAATAAAATTGATAATTTGATATGATAATACCTTGGTTTAAATCTCACTGATGAAATAAATTGCTGCAGCTGATAAAAAATCCAACGTTGGCTTGGAAAAACTGATTAAATTGATAAGTAGACGTCTTTCTTGATATATTGTATATTACCCTCGGAGTAGATGATGTCCAAAAGGCTGATCAGTTGCTGTCAGTTTCCGCGCTCTGCACGATATATGCGCCTTCTCAATCTAGCTGGTGAGACCCGCTTGTGGGAGGCCAACTAAACCGATTCGCTACCGCACAAAAACACGAAAACCACTTTGATGCTCGAAGGACCAAAAAGATGTACGGGACACCTTGAGATGATGATGATGATGATCTTGATAGAAACACTGATTAACAGATAACTGTTTATTTATAGAAACCAAGGTATAAAATTGATATGTACTAGCTAGGAGCACGTAATAACACGAACTGAGGTTAATTAGGTTAAATAATAAATTGATTGACAATGCAAAATAAATACAATAATTATTTGGTCATTTAGAAAATGCTGACATGGGAAATGTGCGATGCTTGTATCGTACAGAAAACGTGATATTCATGAGCGGGTGGGGCGGGGGAGGGGGTAATCACTGCGCTGCCCCGGCGAGTAAAAAGAGGGACAAGTGCACAAGCCAATCATCCGTGTTTTTCATGCCACGCCGCCGCCGCCGGTCCGTAAAAAAACGGGCCGCCGGCCGGACGCTAAAATTCAGTGTAGTGCACAAACGCCCTTTCTGTAACACGCTCACTGCGGCACTGAATTAGCTATTCTTTCCATTGGTGCGGTACGCGGCGTTTTAGACCTCATACTAAACCAGACATTGTAGCGGTACGAAGCGTTTTCGACCCCACCGAGATTCAAGAGACTGCAATTCCTTTTTTTAAGCGTGAAGTCAGAAACAATATGGATTTTAGTCTTGATAACTGAGTATCTATACAATACAAAGAAGTTTTCATTATAGTTACGGCGGCGTGCGGCCGACGTCCGTCGTCGGCCGCACGCGTCTGTCGCATACCTCGGAAGCGGCGCCATACATTTTCATACACTGACTATTGTCGCATCAGCCGCGCGCGTCAGTCGCACGCGATCGATCGCGCGCGGCTGCGATCGGCCGCGATCCGCGGAAGTCTACCTTTAGACGGTTCTTGGTGTTTAATTATACCGAAGAGAAGACATGCCAAGTGGAGCTTGCGTCTTGATTTCATTTTTAAAATGAAATGTTTGTTTAAGTATGGAGTGACATGTTCTCTATATGGTATGGCAAAACAAAAACGTGCACAAGCGTTTTGAACTCTTTGTATGAGTTGCTTGGTTCGAGCCAACAGACGAGGACCGTAGACTATATCGGCATAGTTGAGCCTTGACAAAACTAGAGATTCCGTTAACTGCACTCGTAGTTCTTCAGATAGAAAAGGTCTGATTTTATAAAGTACTTTGAGGCGGTAAAAGCAATTTCGGACGCTATCAGATACATGCTTTTCGAATCTTAAGTTGGAATCAAGGCTCAAACCGAGATTTCGCGCAACTTCTACTCTCTCTACGAGCTCGCCCAAAAGCATGACATTTAAAGTAGCAGGCAGGTTACGTTTGATCTTTTCAGTACCGAACACCATGTACTTAGTCTTGGACGGGTTTAGGACTAAACAATTCTTATTAGACCACTCGGCCACAGCACCTAACTCTTTATTAAGGTCTTCTACAGCAGATTCAAAATCTTCCGGTTTAAATGATATGTAAACTTGTACATCATCCGCGTATATGTGATAGCGACATCTTTTGAAACACTTAATTATATCTGCACAGTACAAAATAAAAAGGATTGGGCCCAAAATAGAACCCTGTGGGACACCCCTAGTTACCGGAGTCATGGTTGAATATATACCACTCCCATCACTTTGTGTAAGCTTAACGAACTGCTTTCTGTTTGACAGATAACTTTGGAACCACTGAATCGTTTCTCCATCAAAACCATAGTAAGTCATTTTTGCCAACAATAAGTTTGTATTTATTGCGTCAAAAGCGCGCGAAAAATCCAAAAGGACTAGTAGTGTACACATCCCCCTATCCTGTTCTGCCAAGATGTTATCCGTTACGTCGATTAACGCGGTTGTTGTACTTCGACCTTTCCTGAATCCCGATTGAAGCGAAGGGATAATTTGATGTTGTTCTAGGTATTCCGTTAGCTGTGTACACACTACCCTCTCCAATACCTTAGAAAGGCAAGCAAGGATACTGATAGGACGCAGATCTTTTACGTCATTCGGACTATTATTTTTAGGCAATGGAAGAATGGTAGCTATTTTCCATACATCCGGAAAGGAAGATGATGAAATCGAGCAGTTTATAATATCTGCTATAAGATTTAGCGATTGAGGGAAGATCATAAGAATCATTTTTAATGTAATGCCGTCGAAACCCTCTGCGTTGGACTTTAGACGTAAAACACATTTGGAAATGACGTCTTGACTAACAGGCTGGATGGAAAATACAGAATCAGTGTAGCGATGCTGTTCAAAGAAATCTTTATAATTTTTATCTATATGAAGACTGCCCGGAACATTTAGGAAATGACTGTTAATCTTATCAGGGTCATTGAACTGATCTGGCAGATTTGTGTATGACTCTCGAGGTATGACGGTATTTTTAAGGTTTTTCCACAAAGAATTAGGATCCTTAATTTTGTTGTTTATATTGTAACGAAAGTAAGCTACTTTTTCGCGGTATAACGAGGATTTGACCAAAGTTTTAAGCTGTTGATAATAGTTTCTTTTTGACTCAGTCTTATCCTTCCGATACCTAGAAAGCGCATTGTCACGTAGCTTCATCATCAGCTTTATTGTTTCCGTAACCCACGGATCCGATTTTTCCCTAATTACAATCCGCTTGACCGGCGCAAATCGATCGAAAATTTTCAGTACATGAGAATTAAACATTTGTAACATGTCGTCCGGCGTAGGTAGATCAGACCACTCACTCCAATCTAGACTAAATAGTTCAGAGCATATTATGTCAGCATTCACGTTATTTAAAGACCTAGTCTGAACAGTGTAAGGCTTAAGCTTGTCGCGTTTGATGTAGAACTCGCATACCAGCACCGAATGTCCAAGTAAGCTTCCCACCACTTCGACAGACAAACACCTAGCATGCAGATCCGTACAGATGATATCAATCAGGGTTTCACTATTCTCCGTAAAGTGAGTAGGCGATGTGACCAACTGAATCAAGCCAAGGCAATCGAGACATTCCAAGAGTTTTTTCGAATTTGTGTCATTTTTATTTAACAAATTTACATTAAAATCGCCCAAAATAATTGTGTGATCGACATCTCCCAACGCAGAGACCGAATCGGTTATGGCATCCAAAAATAATTCCAAGTTCAGCCATGGTGGTCTATAGGCCGTACCTACGCATATATTTTTGCCACTGACGTTCAATGTCAACCACATTTGCTCAACCTCTCCAAACCTAGGGTCCGCTGGATGAGCGCACACGCGAACATTAAGTCCTTTTCTAACATAAAATCCAACACCACCGCCGCGGCCCGAGAGTACAGATGCCGGACGCGGAATGTGCAATAATTTGTATCCAGGTACACGAGGCGCTCGCCCCTCCTCGCCTGGCCTAAAATGCATGACCCATCCATTGTATGCGCGAACCTTGTTTCCGCCAGACAAAAGACTTTTAAGGACTTTTGAGAGGCGCCCCAAGAAACGCTCACGCAACGACTGTTTCATGTCAGCATCGTTGATGCCTAATGCCTGTGACATACCTAAATATTTATAGGTTTCGTTAACGGAGAGAGATCTAACATTAATAGAATCCGAGAGTTGTATACCCGTGGATTCCATTATCTGACCACGCTTTACATGCATGACTGCACATTTGTCCACACCAAATTCCATTTTAATGGCATTACTGAAAGCTTCAGTAACCTTCAGTAACGCTGTCAAATGAGAACTGCTATGGGCAAATAGTTTCAGGTCATCCATGTATAGCAGGTGTGATATTACTTGACCATTTCTCCGTAAACGGTAGCCTAATCCTGAACTCTCGAGAAGTGTACTCAGAGGGTTCAAGGCCAGACAGAACCACAATGGACTCAGACCGTCACCCTGGAAGATACCTCGCTTTATTTTTATAGGGTCGCCCTGACCTAGAACCCGTCGAGATCCTGGATAGAAAAGGACCGTTCTCCATTTTCGCATGCACGATATCAAGAAAGTGCGTAGAGTTGTATTTATTTTATACAACTCCAGCACCCTCATGAGCCACGAATGCGGCACGGAATCATAGGCCTTCTTATAATCTATCCAGGAAGTCGACAGGTTCTTTCGGTTTCGACGAACCTGTTGGTTAATAGCCATGTCAATGAGGAGTAGCTCCTTAGTACCACGGGCCCCATTCCTACATCCATTTTGAGAGGCGAACATAATAGAATTTTGATCAATGTGTTTATTAATCTTCGACCTCAAAATGGACGTAAGAATTTTATAAATTGTTGGTAGACAGGTGATAGGTCTATAGTTTTTGGGGTCTGCAGTACTACCAGATTTATGGAGCAGATGGGTTATGCCTGTTGTCATGAATTCTGGAAGCGATCGAGATAATAAAGCACTTTGAAATTGAGATGCTAAGCAAACGTGCGAGCTAGGTAACCATTTATACCAGAAATTGTGGAGTCCGTCCGGGCCTGGAGATTTCCAGTTGGGTAAGGAACGAACTGCACAAACTACGTCTTGGTAGTCAATGGTTACTTCATTCATATCAGGTATAAGCTCACACGAATGCTCAACATCCTTCATCCACGCGCCTTCAGAGTGAGTGACAGGCACGGACCAGATGTTGTGTCAGAAAGAAATCATGGCATCATCATCTGGCCGATGCATATCAGTATCACTCTGATCCGATCGCTCCCAGGATGCATAAACACGTCGTTGATCTCTCTCGAACATGCGGTTCTGAGTAAAGCGATCGACTCGCACCCTATACCTCCGAATACGATTAGCCCATGCACAAATTTTCTGCTTCAGGAAGTCGATGCGCTCTGTGACACATGAAATATAATTTTGAGGACTAATACCAGTCCCCAAGAATGCACGTTTCACAAAGCGCATGACCCTAGGACGCATGTTGCCCTCCCTAAAGCAGATGAGCTTACCGATGAGTACCCTAGCCTCACTGATACGACGTTCAATCCTACACTGCCAGGCTGGTACAGCCAGACGAGGGCGTGTTGCTGTGTCAGTATTTGGAAATTTGACATGAGCAACACGACAAGCCGTAATAGCCGCACAATACAAGATCGAATGAGTATCAGCCAGGTCTTCACTACTATCAAAGTAATTTGATAGTAGTGAATCCAAAGCACACATCAGCGCCCTATTTTTTTTGTGCATGGGAAAACGCGGAAGCCGAGGTTTAAGGTGAACAGAAGTCGATCGAAATTCCCGAACTACATTTTCAAAAGTACTCCTCAATATATCATTGTATTGGGGACTTACAGTAGTAACCATATCATCTCCACCATCACTATCAGCAACGCCAGCTTGCAATGTGGCCGCGGCAGAAGCTTGAGTTGCCGCCTGCGATGCAGTAGTAATGATACGGTTACGTTGCACCTCTGTACGGAGCCGATCAAGTACCGAGTCATCCAACAAGTGACCCCGTTGAATTATTATTATTATTACTATTGAAACCAACTCGTGTTTCTTAATCTAGCGACGATAGTACCGGGAAAAAACCATATCTACCTAATTTTAAAACATATGAAATTAATAACTGTAGGTACTTAAATCAAATTCCACTTCTAAATTTAACAAACATTATCTACTAATTACTAATTGAAAAAGAAACTGCCCCTCAAACGTAAAGTTGTAAAATTTCGGCGCGCTGCTAATAACGATTGTCATATTTCACGGCAACGTTTTCGTGAGTTTCGATTGTTTATCCTAACAAAACGGCATTTGAATGGGGCACAGCGGCATTATCTGGAAGCCTCGTCTTAGGAATTCGTGCCCATTGTGATCGGACCGGGAATCTGCATAATTTCGGTTCATTAAGGCGCCGAAATGATTAATAATGGGGATCTTTGAGCCTAGACTGTACTTTCGCCAACATTTTGTAAAAACAATTCGGGATATTTATTTAACTTGGTGTGTTCAGTGGATTTTTTAAATAAGGTTGATTACTTTTTCTATCTGATAGAATATTTGGTACCTATTACTGGAATTCAATACTGTATTTTTTAAATACGGCAGCATTATCTGAAAGTCTCGTTTTAAGAATTCGTGCTCATTGTGATCGGACCGGGAATCTGCATAATTTCGGTTCATTAAGGCGCCGAAATGATTAATAATGGGGATCTTTGAAAGTAGACTGTACTTTCGCCAACATTTTGTAAAATTTCGGGATATTGATATTGGTGTGTTCAGCGAAATTTTTTAATTTAGTTAATTACTTTTTCTAAGATTTTGTTGTATTGGAAAAAAGCACAGTATTATGCTTTTTAATCGACTGCTTTAAGGGTTATTGATGTGCGTTATGTATACACTACGTACATATCTGAATGTCGGATGAGGCTAAAGTTTAAAATCATATTTTGTGTGTGCATATAATTTTTATATTAACAACTATTAGTCTTTAAATTGCAAACAGCACAGTTTTTTAATGGGGTCTACATATCTAATGCAAGAGCTTAATTTAGCATTATTACATTAAGATTCGAGGAGCCTGTGGCGCAGAGGTTACTGAGCTCGGCCTGCGATCGTTGAGAATAAGCAACTTTCGCAATGGTCGGTCACGGGATGGGTGACCAAAAACTTTTCATCTCGAGCTCCACCGTGCTTCGGAATGGGCACGTTAAACCGTTGGTCCCGGCTGCTTGCAGTCGCGCGTGATGGGTCATGTGGTCCATTTAGACCGGGCGGGGCGGACACGACAGTTAGAGGTGTACAATTTTTTACAGTATGCAAATTTGCGAGAACGTTTTAGACGACGACATTTGTAATCAGTGATTACAAATCACTATCAAAATTAGAATGTTTATCCCTGTGCATTATACTTGAAATTTAATTTTAAAATGAACCTAACAAAATAACGCTGATTTTGACCATTTTTTTAATTTGATGTAAATAGTAAGACAATCTATCCGATGATGTTTGCATACCTTACGGGCGAGAGCAAATTTCGAGAATATTTTTTTGTAATTGTTAAATAATCGGCTCTAGATATCGATTTTTTCAGTATGCAAATTACTGTATCGATTACGTTTCTAGTGTAAGTGACAAATATGCGTTTGCATACTTTTCAAACGCGTAGGTACTATATTTGTTACATTTTAAAATTAAATTTCAAGTGTGATAAGTTCCACCTACACTTTAAAAAAATACGTATGGTCATATGAGACAATTGACAGCCACTACATACATAAATGTCAAATTTGCTGGGTACACTTTTTTATTCAGGGTGACAACTCCAGTTACCTCAGTATTAAGTCGAGCTTCATGGTCACATGTGTTGTGTCTCTATCTAACCAACAAGAATACAAAAGCCACAAGCCACTTGCAATACGAAATTAGCTGTCAAAATGGACTATCGTATGAAAACTGTTTTAGTTCCGAAGATAATCACCGGAACAGAAAAGCTTGTCGCACTACTCTTTGCTCACAATGCCACAGACAATAACCACTGATATAGGTATTTCATAAGCCTTAGGTACTCGATATTGGGCCCGTAAGTTAAGAATAGCCTAAAGTACATTTAAGTATGTCGTAAGGTTAGTGCAAATAAATTTTTTGTTAAGAATGTCATAAGTTAGCTAGGAAAAGACTTAGGCGATTCTTTAGTTTAGTGCAAACGGGTGTAAGATTCCGTAATTTATAAAACACAGCACAGTTACCCTAGCAGTCGTTACAATTGGCTCCGATTTTCGCAAAATATTATCTCGCGAGTTCCTATTGCTATATTAGAAAATTAAAGCAGTATCGAGGAGCCTCCGTTTGAATATTCAAACGGAATAAATTACGAGGCGAGACGCTGCTTGGAACAAATCGGTGCGGCATTACCGTCTTGAATTGTACGTAAATATTAATTCTGAGAGGTAAATTATAATTATATACGGTACGGACTTTGTGGAATTTTTTAACGTGAATACCTAGATATACCTACTTGGTAAATATTTATTACCATATTTAATACGATAGATTTTGTATTGGGAATTTCGATTTAAAACAGGCATCGGAGAAATAAAGCGTTTTTCCTTAACGTGTTCCACATCTCCTTTTTTGCTGTTAGCCATTTGGCTATAGAGTTGCTAGTAAGTAGGTACTAGAAATTAGACTTGGCCACAGATTACTAAATAGTTACAATGTTACAGATAGCTCACTCCGCTAAGTCATTTAAATAAATAGCAACTCTAACTTAACGCAATAAAGTAGAATTCAGCTTGTACGGCGCAGGCAAATTACGAACTCGTTGTCTTTCTATCGCATATATTCTAGCTCTTTTGCGGACCTAATTTCTATGGATTTACAACGCCGGCGTTGCCGCCGCGTTTTCGAGCCGACACACGGGGAGTGAAACAGGCCTGACTTGGCGCAGTGATTAGCGCGCTCGGCATGTGATCGTTGAAGTTAAGTAATATTCGCAATGGTCGGTCACGCGATGAAAATTTATTATCTCTAGCTCCTCTGTGCTTCGAAAGGCACTTTAAGGATATAGCATAGGTAAAAAAAATATCGTCGATGGCCGTTGCTTACACAAGCGAGGGGGTGCTGGGATCGGTAAGACTCCGGCCGCAGCACTCTCGTAGACTGAGAAATACGTGTAGACGCGGCATGCAGCGCGCATTCTATTTACATCTAAAATATCAGCTATGTGCGCTTTTACTAAGGAAATTATATTATGTAGAATACAAGAAGAATTATTATGAATATTTATTGTAAACGTCGGTTTGTAGGAAGAGTAGATCTTAGATATTATTCGTATGTAGTAAAAAAAGCTTTTTTTAACAAAGATAGTCACTTCAAACGATTCTTCAAAATGCAGAACACAGCAGCAGCTATTTATATTTATTTTCTATCTCTAGATCATTTCGATATTATATCCATTATCGAAATGATCTTCGCAGGCAAAACTACAACATTTGCTACAAATTACACTGAAAAAAATAAATAATGTATACTGCTCTAACCAGTAGGTACATTTTCAGATTTATTCCAATCAAATTAATAAAACTTATAATTTATTATGAAAAAATATAAATAACTCATTCTAGCCCATCATCTAATACTTTTTTACAAAATAAATCTACTTAGTTAATCAATATTTAAATAAGTATACCGTTTATATAAAATCACGCTATCAATCTATAATATAAATCAATATATAAAAAACACTTAAATAAAAATATTGTTTAAGTAAAAAAAAAACATATTATTCCAATACCAAACATGATAATATTAAATAATACAATAACTTGTGTCATTGAAAATTGGAAGCAACGATCACATACACCCAGATACAAGAAAATATCTAAAAGTTAGTTTTCGACATTGACCCGACCGAGAATCGAACCCGGGACCTCAGAGATAGTGGCACCTAGAAAACCGGTGCGTACACCAATCGGCCACGGAGATCGTCGAATTTGTTTAAACAAAATGTAGCGCAACTGAAATAATTGATACTTTGTTTACTAATGTAAACTTGCCACGTAAGGTTATAAATCAGCCACTTTAAAAAAACCTTTTTTCATTACTCATTTTAAAATATCTTTATTTTTCACTGTCACTATTTTTCGCCATGTACGCATCATATCCCTTGTGCTCTAAAAATGGGTAAAATACGTAAAAACTTGCCTAATGTCAGGTACTTTTTTCTGTCTAAATATTATGCGATATGCTGGAATATTTGTACTAATTACTATTTACTTCGTCAGAACAATTATTACCTCTGTCAACTTTAAAGACTAGAGGAAGTGTCATCAGCAAATAGCACTGTCTCGCATAAATTCTTTGCTTAAAAAGGAAGGTCATTTATATAAATTAAAAACAGCAAAAGGGACCAGTATTGACCCCTGGGGTACGCCCATGTTGATAGGGGCTCCAGTAGACTCAGATCATTTTGTTGATAACTACTTTCTGTGTTCTTTCACATAGATATGATTGCATAAGGCTAACCGATTTATCATAGACACCATAATGTTTTAATTTCCTTAAAAGCGTTTGGTGATTAACACAATCGAAGGCTTTGGAGAGGTCACAATAAATACCAACTACATCTCGCTTGCTCTCCCAAGCACCAAATATATGTTTTTAAATATAATATGATAGGATGACATACCAAGACCAGTATGAATTAGATCCCATCTCACAGGACCCCATCGATTTTGGGAATCAATTGCTAGAAGCCATATCCGAAACAACGAGAGAAAAGTGGAACAAGCTAATCGAAGGCGTAGATATGACGCATAAAAGCAAGAAGGCATGGTGTTTTATAAGGAAACTAAATAATGATCCTAAAATCGCTGATCGTCATTCCAATGTGACCACAAACTAGATCGCTCACCACTTACTCTAAAATGGGAGAGCTTCCACGAAAAGTCTCCAGAAGAAATTTACACGAGACCCTGGTAAAGAGGTTAACCACTTAGACGAGGCTTTTACAGAAACAGAGCTCAAGTTTGCCCTTGATAAGCTCAAAGAAGGTAAAGCCGCTGGCTTTGACAACATCAGGGTCGAGCAGCTGAAACGGTTTGGTTTCGTACTACTTATACAAAACTGTCATTTCTTCCATGGCCGCTTCCAAAGGGTATGTAATCTAATCACTGACGTTTTAGCCACCTACTTTTAATAAATGACATTTGTGGCAGAGAGTATATATAAAACTTCTTCGAGATTATTTATTTTTATGAGTTTACTAGCTTTCCGCCTGCGACTTCGCCCGCGTGGACTACACGACGTTATCCCGCCGGAATTTGATACTTTTCCGGGATAAAAAGTAGCCTATGTTCCTCTGCAGGCTACAAAGTATCTATGTCTCAAATTTCAGCCAAATCCGTTCAGCCGTTTTGGCGTGATTGAGTAACAAACATCCAAACATCCGAACATCTAAACATCCAAACATCTAAACTTTCACATTTATAATATTAGTAGGATTATCTTTGATATAATATTATGTTAGTCAGTTTAAAGTTAGCCCGCCATTTGTTTATACTTTGTGCAATGAAATTTAAATAATGAAATAAATATTCCTCCTTCGGAAGTACTTGTACCTATGCAATATTTCATTAGAGTATCAAAAATTTTACTCCGACTATGTAAGTCTCCTTACAGAACTCCGCAAACTTATCTGACGCGGTGGTTAAATTTGAGAGTTTAAACTGTCAATACAGCTGACAGACCTTTCATTCTTTTTTTTTGCTACTGGCGCCTCAACCATCGGTTTTAGATATTGTTGTGGGGATTTCGAATTTCGAATTTCAAAACCGTTTATGTTTATGTTCCTCACTCAAAGGAAAGAAGCTGGACTTTCAGTCTCATAAAATTGGTGTAATGGCAAAGAATATATACACTTACGCGAAGTAATGGTGATATTAGATCAACTAGGTATATAAAATTCTTACGTCGGTTTTATTTCAAGAATTGCTTTTACATTATGTCTCTGTAAAAAACTTTTTCCACAAGCGAATTTCTTATTTCTTGATGCAATTTTTTACACCTACCTACCTATCTTAACTTTCTCACATTTTCAATTTTGAGGAACCTAAAACGAACATAAATTTAATATACAGTAGTAGAAGTTAGAAACTTAGACTAATTATGTACCTACAACACAACAAAATATTGGTACTCAAATAGGTACAACTTTTATGGGCTCTTAAGTATCTTAGGCAATATTATCCGTCACTTTTATTTCAAACTATTGATGTTTGCTTTAGGTAATGAGTAAAATAAGTTGTCCTAGGTTACATAGGTCTATGGTTATGCAATAAATGGCAAAGCACTCATCTATACCCAATCCTGAAGCGCTATTTCAATATTTCCTAGCAAAATAAGCATCATTGAAAAAAATTAGGATCCTAGTGCGAGTTTTTTTTTTCAATTTTGGCGCAAACGGAGCGATACAGTCTCCACGTCCAAACGCCGCCAATTCCAGGCGGAGACTGAATAATTATGCTGCGAAACGGTGCACGATGCATTTTGGGGTACTAGTTATTGACTATAAATATAACAAAAAAAAATTTTAGTAACTTCCCTAGATATGACTAAGAACTACTTACACAAAAAAAATTAGCTTGATTACTCAAATAGTTATTGAGATAATTGAGTTTAAGACGGAAAAAAGTGGTCTTGAAAATATTTTTTTTAGTACATTGTATTTATTTGATTTAAGGGCAGGCGGTAAGTGAAACGCGTAAAACAGCTTTCGGGGTTTTAAACTTGTAACATAGAATTATCGACAGAAATTACTTTAAAAAATATAATAGTGAACAGGAAAAGTTACTTTACAATAACACCGTGGAAAATTTTAAATATTTAACTCACGTTAATGGCAAAAAAATCGCAAACTTCACTAAAAACAGCGAAATCAACGTTTTCTGTTTTAAAGATATTGTTAAAGAATAAAAATATTTTTAATAATATTTAATGTTAAATCAAATGGCAATGAAACATAGAATTGATTCACCGCACGATATTTGCCGTTTTTTATTTTATATTGGGAACAATCTGGCTTCAAACATTGTCAATATTAAAGCGCGAATTGCTCATACATTTTCGTATGGAACGCGGAGATAAATAAAATATTGTATAAATACAAGCCACACCGGGGGTAAAATTCAGTAAGCCCGCTGATTTCAAGGTGAGAGCACGTCGCTTTTTCCCAGCTCCTGAGCTACGAAAATTACGAAATCAGACTATCTGTACGCAAACTCTTTGAGCGGTGGTAAAGAAAAGGTAGGTAAAGTCAAATTTTCAAAAATCCGGCGATACCTACCAATATCGGAAGATAATTAGTTTTCCACTCAACAATTTATTTGGTACGTCATCACAACAGATATCTGGTCAAATGCTGGAGCCAGGAAGTGGCTGATGGAACTACTCACCAATTTAATGTAACCACTTCGAGTTTGGGCTTGTTTGAATCGTCTTGATAGACACTCTAGTGCCAAACAGTTTCGAAGGTCATGCTGGAGTCAGGAGGTGGTTGATGGAACTCTTCAACGACTCAACGTAACCACTTCGAGTTTGGGCTCTTTTGAATCGTCTTGATGAAAACTCTTGTGCCAAGTAATTTCCAAGGTTAAATTCTGGAGCCAGTAAGTGGCTGATGGAACTCTTCATAAATTCAACGTAACCACTTTGAGTTTGGGCTCGTTTGAATTGTCTTGATAAGAACTCTTGAGCCAAGTTGTTTCCAAGGTCTATTGCTGGAGCCAGGAAGTGGCTGATGGAACTCTTCAATGATTCAACGTAACCAGTTTGAATTGTCTTGATGTGAACTCTTGACAAGAAAATAACAACGCAATATTAAAAATATCAAAAAATCCAAGATGGCGGCCAACTTTTTTGTTTATGGGCCGATATTGATCAAACGCGGTTTATGGTACTATTTTGATAAGAAAACAGCAACGCGATATTAAAAATATTAAAAAATCCAAGATGGCGGCCAACTTTTTTGTTTATGGGCCGATTTTGATGAAACGCGGTTTACGGTACTATTTTGGTAAGAAAACAGCAACGCAATATTAAAAAATCCAAGATGGCGGCCCACTTTTTTGTTTTTGGGCCGATTTTGATGAAACTCGGGTTTCGGTACTGTTTTGTCAAGAAAACAGCAACGCAATATAAAAAATATTAAAAAATCCAAGATGGCGGCCAACTTTTTTGTTTGTGGGCCGATTTTGATGAAACGCGGTTTACGGTACTATTTTGATAAGAAAACAGCAACGCAATATTAAAAATATTAAAAAATCCAAGATGGCCGCCCACTTTTTTGTTTTTGGGCCGATTTTGATGAAACTCGGGTTTCGGTACTGTTTTGTCAAGAAAACAGCAACGCAATATTAAAAATATTAAAAAATCCAAGATGGCGGCCAACTTTTTTGTTTGTGGGCCGATTTCGATGAAACTCGGGTTTTGGTACTATTGTGTCAAGAAAACAGCAACGCAATATTAAAATTATTAAAAAATCCAAGATGGCGGCCATCTTTTTTGTTTATGGGCCGATTTTGATGAAACGCGGTTTACGGTACTATTTTGATAAAAAAACAGCAACGCAATATTGAAAATATAAAAAATCCAAGATGGCGGCCAACTTTTTTGTTTATGGGCCGATTTTGATGAAACGCGGTTTACGCTACTATTTTGATAAGAAAAAAGCAACGCAATATTAAAAATATAAAAAATCCAAGATGGCGGCCAACTTTTTTGATTATGGGCCGATTTTGATGAAACGTGGTTTACGGTATTATTTTGATAAGAAAACAGCGACGCAATATTAAAAATATTAAAAAATCCAAGATGGCGGCCGACTTTTTTGTTTGTGGGCCGATTTTGATAAAACTCGGTTTTTTCAATACTCCCTTTAATTCGCAGTGTTGTCCCTCAACAATATATCAAACAAAAAAATATGGCTTAAGCGTCGTATTTTTTAAAAATTATTATACTTGTTTACATTATGGTTGAAACGAAGGGAAACATGTAAAAAAATCTAATTGTCACTTAATGCGCTCAAAGTGACTTTTATTGTCATTCTTAGTCATGATGGCGTCTAGAAATTCTGTTCAAAGGTAAATTATTTTAATTTTAATGGTTTTTATTTCTCAAAATGCGGAATGTACACTGTTTTTCTAAAATAGTGTCCTTACTGAATTTTTTTATGTGTTAATATGTGTTACTTACATTTATAATCACGACTTATGATGTTGAGAACAGGTATGTTGTTCATGAACAACACTGCGAAGTATACAGCAACTTACAAAATGCTTTGTTAGTTGTTCTCTAACGACACTGCCCGTTAGCTAGCGAAAATGTTTTAATAGTATATAACTAAGTTTTTTTGGTTTCCTGAATGTTTTATAGCTCATTTTGCATGATAATCGATTAAGCTTAAGAAAATGTTTAATAATGTTTGTTTATCGATAGCAATTTTGACCGTAGAGAGAATGCTTGTTATTATTCTCCTGTTTGAGTTTCCCTACGGTACAGGCTATCTCTTAGCGAACTGCAGAAGGAGGTTTGTCTGAAAGCGCGCACAGCATTCATTTTTATGGGTTTTAGGCACATTCCTATGATGCGACAGGTCTTATTCAGGGTTAGATTTACCTTCTTTGTATGCGTGAAGCGGTGCCAAACTGGACGCGCATATTCACCTGACGAAATCATAGTGAGAACCCTGTTATTGGGAGGACCTGTGAAAAAGTGCCCCATGATGCTGAAATGAGTCGAAAAAGCAGGTTGTCCTTCAAGCCAAAGATGTACTAATTCTTTGCTTCAAGCTAACTTCTTACTTTGAGTTTTGGCAGTGGTTTTGGTACGATAGAGTCATATTCTGGGAGCAGGCCCCGAGATTACTTATAGTAGTTTTATGTTTGACATTATAGGCAACACATCACAAAACGAGATGTTTCACGCTTTCTTATATAAAATATCAAAACTTGATTCAGTCTTTGATGGATTAGGTCGAAGTGCGTTGTCCTCATAGTCCTCAGACAACATCAGTCTAGCATCTTCGATAGTCTCTGCTAGAGCGGCTTATGCTAGGGCATCAACATATAGAAAGTGAACAGTACCGGAAAGGGTAGTATTTTTTATATTGTCATGGATAATGAATGAGTATTCTTTGATTTTGTTAAGTTATGATAATAAAAGATTAACGAAACAGTAATTTATGTTCCTAATTTCCTTCCTAGAGAAAGGCGCAGTGTTGGTGGTGAACGACATACATTATTCAACCTACATCTTTGAGGGATGCGCAATGTCGTTCCTCAACGACATATATTTTCTCGAAAATGGCACATAATATATATTTTTTTTTATTTTTCTAGATAGGTTAAATCCATAAATAAAGCGCCTAAATAGAAAAAGTGACGAATTTTGAGATTTTTTTTTCTGCGAACTAAAGGGTTAATACTCAATACTCAATCACGAACCGGACGACGTTCCGTGGGCAGGCCCCCTACAAGGTGGACCGACGATCTGGTCAAGGTCGCGGGAAGCCGCTGGATGCGGGCAGCGCAGGACCGATCGTTGTGGAGATCCTTGGGGGAGGCCTATGCCCAGCAGTGGGCGTCGTACGGCTGAAATGATGATGATGATGATGACTCAATCATTTAATTGCATACCACAATGTAAATTAAGATGTGACGATTTTGTATAATTTTGACAAAAAAACCGTTCTTAACACAATGTAAAAAAATACAAATGGTCAAGATGGTGGCCGTTTTTTGTTTTTGTTTCTCTCTTTTCGCTTATTAAAATGTAACAGGTTTTTATTTGAAAGCTTGAGACAGAGTCAAGTATCATCATCATCATCATGTCAAGTAAAAGATTTAATTATTTATTAATTTGCTTTAACACAAGCACAGTAAATTACGACGTAACATCCTTCGTAATTTACTGTGTTTTTGACAGCTGTAAACTCTATTTAAAAAAATAAAAAAAGTAAATAAAATAATAATTGATATTAAGTTACAGAGTTTGAAAATAATGATTGTGACATGGGATGATTTTGATATATAGACGAAGGCGCTTTAAAGGTAAAGAAATATGAATCGGCTTATTTCCAATCTGAATATTTTTCTTTAACAAAACTTCAACCCATTCAAACGTCAGGAGTAGGTTAAATTTACCTTGCAAAATTTCATGGCAGACAGACAGATACAATTATAGCTGCAACTAAATAAAACATGTAATATATTTTATTTTGATACTTCTAAAATGCTAACCATAGTGAAAAATAAATATATGTAGCTTTCTTCCGCAAATAATCGCAAAACTTGCACCTTCACCGATCACACTACTCTACACGTGTTTCGCCCCAACCCGGGGTATCCTCAGGAGATGTTTGTCCGTATGCAATCCAGCACCGAATGGTTAGGGACTTCCGCCAAGTGACGCCTGATTCAATCAAATGCTAACCATAATTATTTATTTTATTTTATTTCGCAATACACCAAAATGTACCTGCCACATTTTAATTTTGTTACAACCCTTCCGTAATTACGGAAATACCTATACAGACGTCGGTATCAACTAACTTCAAGGGCGTTGGCCTACTATATAAAAAAATGGTTATACTGTGGTAATTGTAACATTTATGTATATATAAATGCGTTGCTGTTTTCTTGTCAAAATAAAACCAGAAACTGAGTTTCATTGAAATCGGCCTGCAAACAAAAAAGTTGGCCGCCATCTTAGATTTTTTATACTTTTAACATTGCGTTGTTGTTTTCTTGTCAAAATAGTACCAGAAACCAAGTTTCATCAAAATCGGCTCACAAACAAAAAAGTTGGCCGCCATCTTGGATTTTTAATATTTTTAACATTGCGTTGCTGTTTTCTTGTTAAAATAGTACCAGAAACTGAATTTAATCGAAATCGGCCAGCAAACAAAAAATTTGGCCGCCATCTTGAATTTTTATATTTTTAACATTGCGTTGCTGTTTTCTTGTCAAAATAAAACCAGAAACTGAGTTTCATTAAAATCGGCCTGCAAACAAAAAAGTTGGCAGCCATCTTGGATTTTTTAATACTTTTAATATTGTGTTGTTGTTTTCTTGTCAAAATTGTACTAAAAACCGAGTTTCATCAAAATCGGCTCACAAACAAAAAAGTTGGCCGCCATCTTGGATTTCTAATATTTTTAACATTGCGTTGCTGTTTTCTTGTCAAAATAGTACCAGAAACTGAGTTTCATCGAAATCGGCCTGCTAACAAAAAAGTTGGCCGCCATCTTGGAATTTTTTATACTTTTAACATTGCGTTGTTGTTTTCGTGTCAAAATAGTACCAGAAACTAAATTTCATCAAAATCGGCTTACAAAAAAAAAGTTGACCGCCATCTTGTTTTTTTTTTATTTTTGACATTGTGTTGTTGTTTTCTTATCAAAATTGTACCAAAAACCAAGTTTCATCAAAGTCGGCCCGCAAACAAAAAAGTTGGCCGCCATCTTGGATTTTTTAATATTTTGAACATTGCGTTGCTGTTTTCTTGTCAAGAGCTCTCATGAAGACAATTCAAACGAGCCCAAAAATGAACTGGTTACGTTAAATCGTTGAAGAGTTCCATCAAACACTTCCTGACTCGAGCATCAGATCTTGGAAACTACTTGGCACAAGAGTTCTTATCAAGACAATTCAAACGAGCCTAAACGCGAAGTGTTTATGTTGAATTGGTGAAGAGTTCCATCAACCACTTCCTGATTCCAGCATCAGACCTTCGAAACATTTTGGCACAAAAGTTATCATCAAGACGATTCAAACGAGCCCAAAATCGAAATGGTACGTTGAATTGTTGAAAAGTTCCATCAACCACCTCCTGATGACTCCAGCATCAGACATAGGAAACTACTTGGCACAAGAGTTCTCATCAAGACTATTCAAATGAGCCCAAACTCCAACTGGTTACGTTGAAATGCTGACGAGTTCCTTCGACTGTCTGTAAGATGCTGCATCAGCCCCCAGATGGCAAACATGGCAAATCAAACGCATCAAATACGTAAAGTTACTTTCTGACAAAAAAAAAGTTATTAATTTTGTTAATTTTCTGAATTACATTTTTTCGTGCTAGGGCGGAGATGTTTGTGTGCGTGAAGGCACACATATACAGATTAGCTTCGTCAATACCTACGCGCTGGCTTACAGCCGGCCCTTAAATAAATTTTAGTAACTTCCCTTCATAAAGAAAAGATCTATCACATATAATATTTTGGAAGGCCTAGCAATGATACTTTGTCAGAAAATTTAATTTAAAAACATTGAAAATTCTGAGTTTGATCGCCGCAATAGCCTTAAGCCGTTTCGGTCCCGGCTGCGTTAGCAGTCGTTAATACCCACCAATCCGCATTGGGCTCGTGTGGTAGGTCAAGGATGGCCCATTTTCCTTATCCATCTATAAAGAAGGCCTGTACCTCAGCAGTGGGGTCTTATAATGGTTGATGATGATGATGATGATGACTAGAAATTATTTTTGTGCTTCCCTGTTTCTCGTTGATCCCGGCTGTATTTTCCCAGTATTTCCCAGTGTGGTAGGTCCCTTACTTCATCCACATGCAAGGAAGTCCCGTGCTTCAACAGTGGGGACGCGGACGTTTCAATGGCTGAAGGTGATGATTGATGAAATAAAATAAAAAATATTTTTATAAAAAAATAAAACCGCCTTCTAAAAAACCACATCAAAAAAGTAAGAAATAATTCCTCACCAAATAAATAACGTAAGTACTTTGAAGTCGGGCGTGAAACATGTACAATATTTTGTTGTTTTTGTTAAAACCCGCCCGACTTCAAAGTACTTACGTTATTTATTTGGTGAGGAATTATTTCTTACTTTTTTGATGTGGTTTTTTAGAAGGCGGTTTTATTTTTTTATAAAAATAATTTTTATTTCACTCTTTTTAGTGCATCGTGCAGGCAATTTACGTGTTTTCTGGTAAATAGGTATGTGATCAAACTCAAAACCTCCTTTTTCGAAGTCGGTTAAAATACCTTGAGGTATCCCCTTTCCAACTAAACAAGAATCATCTAAATCGGTTTATAAACAAAGGAGTTATGCCTAAAGATACGTATTAAATTCACATAAAGTGGTAACGAAAACAACAGTATTTTCAAGATTTCCTGAAAACTACTGAACCGATTTCAAAATTTCAAAAAATGGGACCAACTTGGAAACCAACCTGATGTAATAACGTTTGAACCGTTTCAATCGGTTCAGCCGTCTTCGAGTAATCGGTGGACATACACAAAAAAAACACACATACAGACGAATAGAGAACCTCCTCCTTTTTGATTTAGAAGTCGGTTAAAAATCTTAAGTGTCGGCAGTTCAAGTGAGCAAGCAGAGACAATAGCAACCAAAGATAGTAAGTAGATAGAGACAGTAAGGTGCTACTGCCAATGGGAACAATTTTATTGTACCCCCCTCCACCCCGACCAACATTTTTACTTCCATTTTGTTATAAAAAGTAAAAATACCATTATAGGAAAAATGTGATACTTAGTAAAAAACCACGTCCCCTATAGACTAAGCTCCCGTTGTACGAAACCCTACCTCATAAGGTGGCAGCTCAAAAATGTAATGCAGTGATAGATACTACTTAGGAACACTGGATTTTAGTAGGTTGCCGTCGAATATCCTGGAAGAACTTCTATTTTTGTTCGTCTTCAAATCGCTATTTTGATCGAAAATTACATCATAAGGTGGCAGATCGAAACGTTTACGCATCGAAAGAGACACATTTGGACATAGCAACCCGCATAGGTTGCCGGCCCAAACCCTGGCAGGTTTCAAGGTCAGCCAAGTTTTATGAGCCCCAAAAATGGGATAAATTACCTCATCAGGTGGCACGCTGAAACTGATGCAGATCGATTGCCCTAGACATGCCATTCATTAATATATAGGGTTGCCTGCCTTCAGCTTGGCAGTTTTTCTGGTCAGCCACCTCGAACAATGTATTACAAAATCTTGGAATAACGAGAAATTCTTGAATAGATGCTATGGTTCAGGGTATAATTTAGTAAAAATCGTGATATCAACTTAAACTCGACGTACCAACAGACTTGCGTCTTATGGTGTTGAAATAATAGTGTAAATGTACCAGTTTTGGTCATTTCTCATAGGTACCTATATCTTTAAATATTGAAAAAAGTGATGTAGCCTTTTACGGTCAACGTGATATAGGAAGTATACCGGGCAATTTTGTGCTGTATAACAATATTTATTATGTTCACTTTAAGTCACAGGTGATGATTTTTATGAGTTGAGTTTATTTTTATGTTTTACTAGCTTTCTGCCCCGTGACTTTTTCCGTGGTAAAATGTACCTACCATATGTACTATTCTGGTATCTAAGCTATAACACATTAACGTTTCATCCAGATCCGTTCTCTAGTTTTTGCTTGAAGACGTAAGAAACAGTCAAAAAAACACAGTTTCGCAATTATATTTCATGAGACACATTCAACAAAAAAATCATTCCTAAGTGTCAACCCACACGTAAAGTCACGTGCAATGAAATGTATACATGTCCAGAATTTCGAATAAATATACACTCTGAAAATTTCAATAACAAATAGTCATCTTATCAATACATACTTTATAACCATCGGAGTTTCTCGCAATGCATACGATAAAGTACACATTTTTCAAAATCAAAAATATGAAGCCACTATGAATTACAATTTCCGGTTCGTGTAGGTTTTTCAGGGACGCCCTTGCGCAACCAGTCCTTCCACATTCGCACAATATATCTCTTTCGTAATTTGCCTTTCATTCATCCTCTCTAAGTGACCAAACCACCGTAGCATTCCTTTCTCAATTCTTGTCACTATATCATCTTTCTGCTCACACCTTTCACGAATCACATCATTGCTCACTCTATCACTCAATTTAACTCCACATATTTTCCTCAACGATCGCATCTCTGCTGCATTTATTCTGATTTCATTATTTTTCTGCCATACCCAAGACTCACTTCCATACATCAGTGTCGGCACCAGCACTCCGTTATGAATAGCCATTCGCGCCTTTTCAGATACGATTTGGCTACTCATATCTGAGTGTATAGCGCCGTTCACTGAATTCCCTTTCTTCACTCGCCTTTCTATGTCTTCCTCACACTTTCCACCCCTTGTAAATAAACTGCTCAAATATACAAACTCACGCACCTGTTCCACTTTCTGACCACTTATCATTACCGTACAGTCAGATATTTGAGATTTCTTCATCTCACTCAAAAACCATCACTTTCGTCTTACATACATTTATTTTCATCGCTTTTCTCACAATATCATCATTTATAACGGACAACATCTCCTACAACTCCCCCACAGAAGACGCAAGTATTACCTGGGTGCTTACCATCAACTCTTATTACGGTTTTGTTTAGGAACCTAAACTGATCTGCTTCGCTTATTCGTACCACGACAGCTTAATATCAATGACAGCGATTCAGTGATCGATCAATGACATTTCACAGCCGCTAAGCTGTCAGAAACTCTTATTTGACTTATAACCCGGTCGATTTAACATGTCACCTGCAGGTTATACCCGTCCCTCTCACTCTCCGGGCATGACAGAATCGAGTGAAAGAGACGGGTAGAAGAAAAAGGACACAAATCGTTCGGTCATTAACATTTAGCAATTCATTTGCGATCCAGTTTTTAGAAGGTCAGAGTACGAAAGAAAGCGATTCATTTTAGGAACCTATTCTGAATCGCGCTATTTTTGAATCGCTGTCATAAAGTTGATGGTAGGCACCCTGGTCGTCAGCATAGAGGAGGCACTTGAATTGGGTCCCCTTCATCATAATTCCACAGTCACGTTCTCTCAGGCCTTTCATACAACTGTCTAAAAACAAATTGAAGAGCCATTGCTCCATTGCTCTCCAATCCTTATTCAGACAACACCTTCCATAGCTCATTCCTTTCGACTCGATCGTAGGCCTTCTCCAGGTCTACAAAGGCACAGTAGGTCTACATTGCAATAGAATGTAAACATTAATTTTTGTGCTTTTAATATGTTATGATGAAGGTAGCCAAGACGCGGCGCGGTGGACTGTCATTCGGTTATGCTTTTTAACACGCTTTTATGAGCTTCACATGTAAGGAACTAACTAAGTCACAATGTTAGAAAATCTTGGAATTCAATTTTAACTTACTTCTAATTGTCGAAATGATTTGAAACTCTGCAAGTCTATAGGAATATAATTACAATTTAATAATTTGATACCTTCGAGCTGATCTGATGATGGAGTCAAGAGGTGGGCAATGGAACTCTTCAATGGCTGCTTCGAAAACCCCTCGAGTTTGGGCTTATTTGTTTCGTGCTTATGAGACCTATTCGCTACACTTGCTGGTGAGGGTCTGATGATGGGGCAGGGAGGAAGCCAGTGGCACTTCTTAATGACCACTAGGAAACCCCTCGAGTTTGAGCTCATTTGTTTCGTTCTGATGAGACCTATTTCGCTGCACTTGGTGAGGGTCTCATGTTGGAGCAGGGAGAAAGCCAATGGTACTTCTAATGACCACTAGGAAACCCCTCGAGTTTGGGCTCATTTGTTTCGTTCTGATGAGACCTATTCGCTGCACTTGGTGGTGAGGGTCTGATATTGGAGCAGGGAGGAAGCCAATGGTACTTCTAATGACCACTATGAAGCCCCTCAAGTTTGGGCTCATTTGTTTTGTTCTGGTGAGACCAATTCGCTTCACTTGGTGATGAGGAGTCCCTCAGACGATGTTGGAGCAGACGGTTAGTGGAGTCTTAGTAATAAGGTCCCGTTTACACCCTTTGGGCACGGAACCCTAAAATAGTGTGTAAGTAACTTTGTATTTCTTTTATGTTTTATGTGTACTTTGAAAAAAATTAAGTGAATATGCAATTCTATTCATCTTCTTGTATATACCTATATAACTATCACTCCGCTCGCGACTTCGTCTGTGTGTGTTGTATTTGACTTTATTTATTGTAAGTGTTAATCAGAATACAATAGAAGTAAAAAAAATATAAATTAAAATTTTGATTAGCCAGTAACATACAACAGTGTGGACCCCCCTTTTTACCCCCTTAGAGGAGGAATTTCTAAAAATCCTCTTTTAGTGCTTTCCTTCCTCACCTTCCACTCCTTACCTTTCACTCCCCAAGGAACATACATGCCGAATTTCAGCTTGTTGCACCCAGTAGTTTCGGCTGTGCGTTGTCTATCAGTCAGTCAGTAACGCAAGAGTATCAAAAAAAGTTAAACGTACTGTCCTAGTGTGGATAGATAGTTTTGAGATAGCTGCAGGACGTTTCCCATTTTTGAAACAAAGTTGATTAACGATTAATTATTTCATATTATTTCTGCATAATAAATTGCAAACCAAAATTGCTTGCTAACTATATCACGTTGAACTTAAAAGGCAACATCACTTTTTTCAATATTTGAAATATGCTTATGAGAAATGACCAAAACTGGTACATTTACCCTATTATTTCAACACCATAAGACGCAAGTCTGTACGTCGATTTTAAGTTGATATCACGATTTTTACTAAATTATACCCTGAACCATAGCATCTATACAAGAATTTCGTTATTCTAAGATTTTGTAATACATTGTTCGAGGTGGCTGACCAGAAAAAATGCATGGCATGTCTATAGCAATCGATCTGCATCAGTTTCTTACGTCTTCAAGCAAAAACTAGAGAACGGATCCGGATGAAACGTTACTGTGTTATAGCTTAGATACCAGAATAGCACATATGGTAGGTACATTTTACCACGGAAAAAGCCGCGTGGCAGAAAGCTAGTAAATCATAAAAATAAACTCAACTCCTAAAAATCATCACCTGTGATTTGAATTGAACATAATAAATATTGTTATACAGTACAAAATTGCCCGGTATACTTCCTATATCACGTTGACCGTAAAAGGCAACATCACTTTTTTCAATATTTAAAGATATAGGTACCTATGAGAAATGACCAAAACTGGTACATTTACCCTATTATTTCAACACCATAAGACGCAAGTCTGTTGGTACGTCGAGTTTAAGTTGATATCACGAATTTTACTAAATTATACCCTGCACCATAGCATCTATTCAAGAATTTCTCGTTATTCCAAGATTTTGTAATACATTGTTCGAGGTGGCTGACCAGAAAAACTGCCAAGCTGAAGGCAGGCAACCCTATATATTAATGAATGGCATGTCTAGGACAATCGATCTGCATCAGTTTCAGCGTGCCACCTGATGAGGTAATTTATCCCATTTTTGGGGCTCATAAAACTTGGCTGACCTTGAAACCTGCCAGGGTTTGGGCCGGCAACCTATGCGGGTTGCTATGTCCAAATGTGTCTCTTTCGATGCGTAACCGTTTCGATCTGCCACCTCATGATGTAATTTTCGATCAAAATAGCGATTTGAAGACGAACAAAAATAGAAGTTCTTCCAGGATATTCGACGGCAACCTACTAAAATCTAGTGTTCCTAAGTAGTATCTATCACTGCATTACATTTTTGAGCTGCCACCTTATGAGGTAGGGTTTAGTACAACGGGAGCTTAGTCTACTATAAGTAGCTTTCAGGCGGGATCCCGCCTATACCTACATACTTTAATTGCATTGTGAATGTATAAAAATAATTTAAAATCTCTAAAAATACCATTGTTCGAGTTTCGAATTTCCCTCCACATCTTTTCGAGAGGCAAATTAATTTATCGTGTCTCATTTAAAAATGGATATGTACCATTTAATTAAAATTTTTACTTTTTTGCATTCACAATGCAATTTTTATTATTGAAAAATGGAAAATGAAGTATTTTTGAAAAAAATCGATCCGTCTCACAACCAGCTCCGATGGGACTCGAACCCACGACCTTTCGCTATCCGGGCGACTGCTCTAACCACTGAGCTACGGAGTCGTTTGTGTTGTTCGTTTCGATATGTACCATTTTCAGGTTTTTCGATGCATCGAGAACATTTTCGAGCATGCGATGATTTTCTACGATTTTAAATGTGGTCTACAACCTTATGAGTCATTTGATCGACTTCAAATGGCTTTTACGTATGAAAAACTTTCAAAAGCAACCATCTTACGTTCATCCCTAAAATTAAAAAATCAGCTGAAAGGGATACAGTTTTCATCGCCGGAAGACGCACTATCAGCGTTCGAGAAGGCCGTGGAAGAGGTGTCTGCGGCGGACTCGAAATAATGTTTTGAAAGTTGGTTCAGTCGCATGAAATATTTTATCCATAGATGTTAGATTTTAAGCTTCTCAAAACTTTCTGACGTATACGTCGTCCGACGTACGTATACTCACACTCTAGCCGGCCTTGGTGTCTCGGTCAAGTTCTCGGGTAGCTGTGGAGTGGATTATGGTCTCCGTACTAATCTATCTATGATCTCAACAGCTATCATCGTGAGCCGGCTGCTTCATTACTGCCATTATATAGATAGAACCATGTCATATTACAATATTGAATGAATTCTGTAGCAAATATGGCTTTGTTTCGGAACACTACAATGTGACACAGTTCTATATATCTATTCTATTATTTTTATTTTTTCACATTCAAAATGTAATTTTTATTAATGGAAATATTGAAAATGAAGTTTAGGATAGGTTGACCCCTCTCACAACTAACTCTGATCTGATTTAGCGAAAGGTTAGGGTTCGAGTACCATCAGAGTTAGTTGTGGGATGGGTCGACTTTTTCAAATACTTCATTTTCAATATTTTAAGGTCTTTCTTGTTGTTTATACATTATTATTATTGCTCGTGATGTACCTACGTACTAGCTAGTCAGTACAAATATGGATCAAATCAAATCAAATTTTTATTGTTTCCATGGTTTATTAGAAGGTGATATGGTAAAAAAGTACCTACAAACATGGAACCCTGTTGGGGCACAACAATTTCAACGTATTTATAGATTAGATAGATATGTATTACTTTGTAAGATGACCAACCCGTGCTACTGTAATGTTTTTCGAGAGTATTACATATTATGGTATTTATTACCTTTACTCATATTTTACTGTAGGTACTCTGCCTCGGTCAAGTTCTCGGGCGGTTGCGGATTATGTTCTCCGTGCTAATCTACCTGTGATCGCAACCACCATATCGTGGGCTGGCTGCCTCATTACAGTCATTAACGTCCATATAAGTGATGTACGTGCTACAACTACCTACTATGGATTGTACTAACTATAGGGTTCTTTTTTACCAGTTAATCTATAATATTATAAAGAGGAAAGATTTGAATGTTTCTTTGTTTGTTTGCATCAAAATAGGCTCCGAAACTACGGACAATTCTTTTTTACCAGTTAATCTATCTATATATATAAAAATGAATCCCTATTTCCCTTG
This sequence comes from Crambus lathoniellus, assembly GCA_949710035.1. NCBI lineage: Eukaryota > Metazoa > Arthropoda > Insecta > Lepidoptera > Crambidae > Crambus > Crambus lathoniellus. Next base: position 24,163,830 of record OX453306.1, read on the forward strand.
GTCACGACATCACGCGTGAACGGCTGGCTGGACCGATTTGGCTAATTTTGGTCTTGAAATGTTCGTGGAAGTCCAAGGAAGGTTCTTACGGTGAGAAAATAGGGGAGGAGGGGGTAAGTGGGGGTAGAGTAGAAGTAGGGTAGGGTAAAGGTAGGGTAGGGTATAGGTAGGGTAGGGTAGGGTAGGGGTAGGGGTAGGGGTAGGGGTAGGGGTAGGGGTAGGGTAGGGTAGGGGTAGGGTAGGGGTAGAGTACGGGTAGGGTACGGTGGAGTAGGGGGTAGGGCCACGGGAACGAAGTCGCGCTGGGTCAGCTAGTAATATTATAAAGAGGAAAGATTCGAATGTTTCTTTATTTGTTTGCATCAAAATAGGCTCCGAAACTACTGGACCGATTTCGAAAATTCTTTGACCATTAGAAAGCTACATTCTTCCCGAGTGACATAGGCTATTTATCCCGATATTCCCACGGGAACGGGTACCACGCGGGTAAAACCGCGAGGATCCGCTAGTATGAAATAAAACTTTTTCCTAAAAAATCGTATGTACTACATACCATAAATCGTTTTGTTTCATGAAAAATGTGACGTCAAAACCTTTTTAAATTAACATTTTTTTAGGAAAAAGTTTTATTTCATATTAATTAAAAAAAACACCTTTTCCCAAAAAAATATAATAAAAACCTGAAGTACAATCTCGTAGCACAGCTGTGAAACCTAAACTATAAAGCAAATATATACTTAACGAAAACATAAAGCCTAAACTATTGGGAAGAGAGATTTTTTCTGTTATTCCAATCCGACCAACTAAACGGATCAACTGGAAACTGATCAACTATTTTTATTCCCAACGGCTCAACTATTTGGTTGGTCGGTTAGGAATTTTTCTGACCAACTATATTTTTTCCTAACGGAACAACTATATATAATTTATATATATATTCGGAAGGTCTGAATCAAAGCATAGTGTATGTTGCTAAACATAGGTGCCTACCTATAGAATTCGAGCTTCGGTTTTTTTTGTTGTAAGATATTGTTGTTATGTTTTTCATTAAGTTAGTTTTTCTATTTTAAATTAATGTTAAAATAAAAAAAATTGTTTTAAGCAAAAGTTAAGTTCACTGTTACAAAAAATACCAGAAAAGCGGAACGTTGTAAAAGTTTAAAAAGTGGGTCCTCGCTTCTGGCAAATAACTTGACCAAAGATAAAAGAAACTGCGCAGAAAATAAATTATTTTAGTAACATATTGCAACTGCGCAAGTTTTTTGTCTATGCTTTTGTCAATGTCTTCCTACATACCTTTTAAAAACTTTAATAAAAACCCCCATTTCTTTCTTTCTTTCTTTTTAAGAAATTAAGTAATTATGCTCTTGGTTTTATTTTTTTATAACAAACAATGAATGTCACTTGCACTAAGATGGATCGTTAAAATTCAACCTTTGAAATTTTAACATTAATTTTGCACGGGATTCATTTTCTGTCCGGTGCTACGTCGATTTAATTATTACTAGTCTTTCGCCCGCGGCTTCGTCCGCGTGGACAACACGACGCGCGACGTTATACCGCGGCAATGTAATGTTATTCCTGGATAAAAAGTACCCTATATCCCTCTCCAGCCTGCCTAGCATGACCATCATTATATCACGCAATATGATATAGTACCTCATGCTGTCTTGCTTACACCTTAGTGGGGTAGGCAAGACAACATGACGTGCTATATCATACCGCGTAATAAAAGCCGCTCATGCTAGGCCGGCTGTCCCCAAAATCTCGTCAATCTCTTGCTCCGTTTTGACGTGAAAGATGGACAATGTTTAGTGGAAAAAAACAAGCAATACAGGTATTAGAAACTTCGTTTTGTTAATATAGTGACATAACTTCGCAAACTTTCGACTCGACATACCTGAATAACGTTGATCGAAAAGAGTTATGGACATTTTTAGCAACAGACAATATAGTTATTTAAATTTTTACTTTTTTGCACTCACAATGCAATTTTCATGGTTGAAAAATGGAAAATGAAGTATTTAAAAAAAATCGACCCGTCTCACAACCAGCGGAGCGTCCCATGGCCCCCGGCGAGCTGGTTCTGAGACGGGTCGATTTTTTCTAAATACTTCATTTTCTATTTTTCAAACAGACACTAATTATGTTGGTTGCTATCCCTAAAATATAGGAATACTTATAGGTAATAATAAGAAATATATATTTAGAAAAGTATATCTAAAACTACAATAAAACTCTTTCTTTTGTATCTACCAAAAAACGTAGTAAGTTATTACTTACTTTTAGTATGTTATTACTTACTTTAGTAAGTATCACTTATGGCCGGTTTCAATAAACTACTCCCCGGTAAAGATAGGCATACCCGAGCTTAGTTGCCTAGATATTTTTGTTAATTAGTGTCAAATAACAACGGTTGCTTAGTAACAGAACCATGATAAGCTTACTTTTACCGGGAAATATGTAGGTATTTCTATAGCTTCTAAATATCGCGTTGTCATTGAATACTTATTCCTAAGAGATACATAACAAAAGTTATCAAATTCAATTTAACATCCAGTGGGAACTTTAACGTTTTATAACTTAGGATAGGTAAGTAACATTACCTAAGTTTTAATACTTAGGTCTAATGGTAGGATCTACCTTTAACATGATTACTAATTTAAATATTAGTACTTAATATAGTATAAATAATCGAAAGTATAATTTATTAAATGAAAAGCATATATTTAAGGAGCCCACTTTATTTTTTATTAAATACAATACGATGCACGGAGGTAAGTAAATATTTAAATTTTAATCAATAGGTACAGTTAATAAATTTAGGAATAACAATCATAACTTTTTAGCAGCATTTATAAAATGGAGGCATATCTAAAGGTTATTAGTATGTTAGTTAGTGGGGGACAAATCTTGCAAGCTTAATTTGACCCACTTCCCAGTATCTGATGGAGCTGAAATTTTGTATACAGGTTTATACAATATTAAAGTACAGTCAGCTAAAAAGTTTGTCATAAAAATGAAATTTTTACTAAAAGCTTATACTTACCTACCAACGGCTAGTTTAAGAGAATAACGGCTAGTTAAACACAATTTTCATCACATGGCCAATTATATTATAGGTCCTATACTATAGGTATATTATAGGTAACTTCACAAATAGAGACGAAAAAGACCTTAAATAAAGAATACAACAATGCTTAAGACAATCCACTACTTACCTCCCTAGTACCAACTAGTACGCAAATAAAAATAACATGTCTCACAAACGACTACACCTAAGTATTTACACTATGCAACACAACAATGTATAGTAGGTAATGTCATTATAATTACATAACTAATTCAAATTACGCTTTTTTTGCATTCACAATGCCCTTTTTTTAATGGAAAACATTGAAAATGAAGTATTAGAAAATATCAACCCGTCTCACTCGCAACACCATCCCCGGAGGGCCCGTGTCGCCGTCGAAAGGTCGTGGGTTCGAGTCCCATCGGAGCTAGTTGTGAGACGGGTCGATTTTTTCTAATAAGTACTTAATTTTCAATATTTTCTTTAAATTATTAATAGTTTAGTTAAGAAATATGAATTAAAATTAAACTAATAAAAGATAACATTAATTAAAAAACTGTCTGCTCTACACATTGATCGCCACAGTGCGGTGAAAGTTAAACATAGAAATAGAAATATTTATTTGCTTTTAAACATGTATGATATAAACAGATCTTAAGTACCTAGGTATTACATTGTTATGCCAGTTGCCAGGCATGCAAAAATTGTAGGTATAAGATAATTCATTTGATTTAATTGTAGTAGGTAACAAAAGTGTAATTTATCAGCATAAGTGGCATTCAAAGCTAATATAATACTATTAAACAAACTAAGATAAGTAGATTGCATAAACTAGGAAAAACAGGCACTTGCTTTCTTTTTCATACGAACATGCTCATATGACAGTCACTATTTGCAGATCATCTCCAAGTTAAGTATGTCTCTACACTACCACTGTTAAGTAAGTATCAAAATCCAAAATAACTCGTCTTTCGAATAAAAGCTCCAAAGCTTCCCCATTTCCTCACAGCGGAAAAAGAATGAAGCACAGAACATTGAAAGTAGAAAAAAATCAATCCGTGTTCTGTGGAATAAAGTTTGTTTATGTTCCATACATTGTTCTATGAAACCCAACTAACGTTTTAAATTTTGGAAGTTTGGGAATAGGAAGAGATTTTATAGTTGTTTCAAAAAACCAGACATTTAGGTAAGTATTATATATCCAACATATTTGACACTGAAATTATTGTAGAAATATCTGACAGTTTTATTGAAATTATGACCCTTAAGTGAGCATTTTTTGTATGAAAATAAGGCAAGTGCCTGTTTTTCTGTAAAGGGGGTGTATTAAAGTTATCACTCGCATGCCCCATAAATTTATTTTGCCTTTAGTGCAGGGGGTTATAACAAATTAGATTTGCTTATAAGTAGTGAATAAGTATAATTTTGATTTAGCTAAGTAAGTTATGAACCTACTTAGGTCTATTTTACTACATTATAATTACCGATAGAAACAAATATTTATTGAAAACTTCTTACACGACACAAAAAGTTATACTTACTTAATTTAGTTAGAAAAAGAGCACTGCGTAAAAAAATGTAACTCCTACCGAATGTAAATATTAAAAAAGTTATAACAATAAGTTATTATTAAAGTTAGGGACTGTTTTACATAGAGGTACTTACAATTTAATTATTACCTACATAGGTACATACAAAGAGGTAGAACATTACCGTCTCTACATCACACACGTATAATGCCGTACATACAACACGGACACAATTCCGTCGGCCCGATGGTAATGCCGACGGCACGGCTCTATCGATTTGAAATTCTCGTAGCACTACCTACTACGACAAAATCCGTAGCATCCCCGTTACGACATAGCGAAAACAAAAATAAACCTACTTTTAACCGAATGATAATATGAAAAAATATTACAAACCAAATCACTACTAGCTATATACCTAGTAATAAATAGTTCTGACTTTTTTACATAGGTACTTTTAGTTTCATTATTACTTACATACATACAAAAAGGTTGAACATTACTGTCTCTACATCACACACGAGGCATAATGCCGTACATACAACACGGACACAATTCCGTCGGCCCGATGGTAATGCCGACGGCACGGCTCTATCGATATGAAATTCTCGTAGCACTACTACGACAAAATCCGTAGCTTCCCCGTTACGACACATTTAGTTTGACACAATTAAATCACATTATCAATTAGAAAACTCACTGGACACTGGAAAAAACGTAGCGCGGGAACCGTCTGAAACGGCGGGAACGCGGCGGATGGCGCGGCGCCGCCATTTTGCCGCGCCACGCCCGCGCGCCCGCCGCGCGCCCATTGGCCGCGCGCCGCGGGGCGGAGCCACCCGAATGTTGCCAGCTTTTTGAATAAATAATTTCAGTAATTTAAGTAATGAAGGCAATTATGGCGTTGTTTAGCTAAGTTTGCGCGCCGGCGAGTGGGAACTTTATATTTATACCGCTCTCTTTATGTACGCCGACGCGCGGTTAATGCGCCCGATCTGTTTACGTTGCGGAGCGGAGCTAGCTTTTATTTATTGCTAGTGACTCTGTTGCACGGTACGCGATTTAAACTGCAATTATGCGGTGTAAGTTGAACATAATAGTGCGACATAAATCAGATAACGAAAGAGAGGGAGAGAAGAGACTTAACTCCTATCTCGAAATACTTATTTGAAAATATGAATAAATTATGTTACTTATCTACAAATATGCTATGAAAATATTTGGATCTTACATATCGGTATTTGATACACTTTAGTTATCCAAAAACCAAAATCGATATGATTCTACAACTATTGAATGAAAGGCAATAAAATTGATAAGTTTGCGAAAACATCATAAAGTCAAATCGCAAAACCAGCGTCACGTCACAGCGGTCCGTCGAAGATCCAGTGTCCACGCTCGCGGCGAAGTAAACAGTGACGTCACGAAGCGTCATAGAGCCGATAAAAAGTCGATTTTATTCGCACAAGTTCGGCCAGCTGACTGCGCCCTGCGCCATACGCACTGAATTTCAGCGCGACGAGATTGGAGTGCGCGAGCGAGAGGGGCGCGAGGTGGCGCGCGTGCGAGCGGGACGACGGGAGGGGCGCGCGAGCGCGGCGGTGGGCGGGCGGCCGGATGATGTATAGAGTGGTGGAGTTAGGTTCAAATTGCTCCGGGAAGTGGCCGAGATTAGAGCCAGCGCGGGCCGCACCGCGCCGCGAGCGTAAGCCCACTTAAGACTGTTTTTAATACTAGTATTTTTTACGCGATCCCGACAGGATTTAGCGGATAAGCGACGTCGCCGCGATCGTGCGCTTTGATTTATCGGTTTCGGATTCGGATACGGTTTGTTTTCTGGTGTTTACGTTAGTGGGTGACGGCCGGCCGCGCGTGGACGCGCGTAATCCCGCGGCTTGCACCAGATTATGACGGATATCATCGGATTTCGTGTACACACACTGTGAAATCAAGTTTCCGTGGAATCGTCGGACTTAAACAGCATCTAACACCAAAGCCTGCTTAATTCAGTTTGTGACAGTGAGTATGTTTTGTTAGCTAACCATGTGCCATGTATCAGTAAATGACTACACTTACACAATGTAAACCTGGTTTAAAAGTGAAAGAGTAAATCCTGAAACCCCCCAGAATCAATTATTGTCATTATTTGATAAGCCCCGGCAAAAAACCTAAAATATAAGTATGACATGATGTCTAAGAAATTCTAATAAGATACCTTATAGTTATTGTAAGTCCTTTGCTTGTAGACACCACGTTAAGTAGAGTCATGTAGAACCTAATTCATACCCTAAACGTCGTTGAGTCTAAAATCATAAGCAGAAACATCAATATTTGAAAGTGAAAACTTTTTTACAACGTCATGGATAAATAAGTAAATGCATAAAATGTGGTCTCATCTTGATGCAGGACTCAAGAGGTACGAAATCGATTCGATGGCTTTTTTAGTAAATCCTGAAAAAGCTTTATTTTAGAGCACAATAATACAAGACAACTTTATTGAGCTCTCACCTCAGAAAATTTCCGTAAATTGCATTGTTGATAAATCATGATATCGTGCACCCACGTGAAGGTGGTATCTATAACTAATTCAATCTAATTTGTTTTAATAAAAATCAAATAGGTTTAAATCTTGGTATATAGGTATATCAGTAATTTTTTACTTAATTCTGATTTTCTTATAATGCAGACAATGTTTGAATTTAAATTTTTGATTTTTAGAACTCCACATAATTTTTTTTGAGAATCCTCCGTAAGAAGGTTAGGTTATGTTATGTTATGTTAGGTTAGGTTTTATTTTTTATTTTTTGACTTCGATAGGTAAATATAACAGAGATCTTTATTGTGTATAAATATCATTTACCTTTATAACAATATATAATTTAATTACTTACTACTAGAAAAACCTTACATCAACAGCATTTTCATTCCAAAAACGTAAAACTTAATGCAATTCAATCTGTTTTTTCCAGGATGACTATGCAATTATGTTTAAAATAATCATTAATATTGCATTTATAGACCGGGGCTACTTTGATACCTTATTAGTATAAAACCAGTAATATTCGTAATTAAGTAAAAAATTGGCATAATTATTATCTATACTTATATTTATGCTACCAAAAGGTCAGTTGAAAAAAAAATGGAAAACAATAATAGTTTAGTCCCTCAAATCAAAGTAACCCCAGTTAACCGTAACTAGCTTTCCACCCGCGGCTTCGCCCGCGCGGACTACACGACGTTATCCCGCGGTAATAAGATATATTTCCGGGATCAAAAGTGGCCTATCGGTGTCCCACAGCCAAATCCGTTCAGTCGTTTGGCGTGATTAAGTAAAAAACATCCAAACATCTGAATTATAACATTTTAGTATTCCGATTTATATTTGAATTAAGGATTTGAATTCCCATTTTTGCTGAATCTCTATAAGTATAGGAATTACAGTTAATTGTCTGGCACTGGTGGTTTTGCGACTGCGACATTCCCGGGTGCCGAGAGACGAGACGTTTGGGAAACCTTGGACTAGCGAGAGTATATTCTGTCTGTTACCTCTAGGTATGAATAGAAAAATTGGTTTATAAAGAGATACTTTGCAGAAACACGTGTGCTACCATATTTTCTTCTCATCGTCAAAACCGGTACATACTTCACACAGGCAAAGTCGCCGGTTGATGCTAGTTATCTATATAAATAATAAAAATAAAATTTAAAAACCCTCGAGAAAAAAAGTCAAATAATAAAATTTCTCTATACGTTGGACCCCCCATCCCCCGACCGAGAGTGAAATTTTATTATTAAAATTTTTACTTTTTTGCATTCAACATGCAATTTTTATGATTGAAAAATGGAAAATGAAGTATTTAGAAAAAATCGACCCGTCTCACAACCCCATCCCATCCCATCGGAGCTGGTTGTAAGACGGGTCGATTTTTTCTAAATACTTCATATTCCATTTTTAGAAGTTTTATTATTTGACTTATTTTCTCGGGGATTTTTAATTTTTTTATTTCATCTTTAAAAAGGATGAAATAAAAAAATTACACTCAAAATTTAAAAGACCGCATTAAAATCATTAAAATCGTTTGATCCGTTTAGTTAGGCACTACGAATATAAGTAAAGATAGAAAGCCATTTTTTTGCCGCCATTTTGTTTTTTTTTATTGTAGGTAGGGCAGGCGTACCGGTTTTGGCCACTTTAAGGATTTTTTCACTTTTAACCGCTTAGTGCTTAATGATCTTAAGTATTTTAGAGAACATTTATAATGTAGAGTTATAGATAATTTATCGACCTTTAAGGGTTCAATCTACAAAGTAAAAAAAACAATAGTTTTTTTTTATTTAGAACAAATTCTGCGGAGGGGGCCAAATACACCGTTTGCATTGGTTTTGGCCACTTTCATAAAATTACTATATTTATAAGTTGAGTTTATGCTTAATTGATGTCTTATTAAAGTTCTGGACTAAAACACTACCTACATGAAATATTATTTCAATCACAGCTAGCTCCTTACTACAATTTTATAAGTATACCTTTATCACTTGATTAAAAGAAAATTAGCGGATTGAGGCTAGTGTAGGCTAGTGCCTACACTAGCCTCAATCCGCTAATTTTCTAGTACGTTAGCTATCCAAAGTGAGTTGTGAGTCTTTTAAAATAAATGAACTTTATGATAGGTTGGAAACTTTCTACTAATGCCAAAGTGGCCAAAGGTGGCACAATGCTAAAATTTCTAGCCCCACTTTTGGCCACTTATTGTTTCCCAACTTTTTGTAAGAACAGTGAAAAAACAACACTTAATCCATCTAGAAGAAACATATTCCAATATGATACAAAATATTAAATACCCATAAAATAATTTTATTGTAGAAAAAAAAATGATTTTACAAAACCACCCTTAACATTTTGCTTAAGAATTTTACAAAATGTTAACTTTGAAACATAACACGTGTTTATTTCTAAAATATCGTACTACAGAAAAAAAGCTAAGTGCTGTCATTATTAACTAAAAGTCCAATCTTTTATTCGCCATTAATAAATATAAGCAATAATTATTTAATTCCTACAGTGGCCAAAACCGGTACGCCTGCCCTACCTAAATTTGCCTAGGGTGTACATTATTTTAGTCAAAGCACCACCTCTGTATCTTTTACCGTTTCGGCAGGCAGTTAACCATATCCATAAATGGCCGGATGGATTTTCATCAAACGTAGCTAAGGACCAACTCAATTAATTTGATTTAAATTTAAAAAAAAACGGCCAAGTGCGAGTTTGACTCGCCCATGAAGGGTTCCGTACCCACTTAACTTACCGATTACATACACCTAGCAAAAATACCACTATCATTTTTCGCCAGAAAAAAATAACTTAGTTTTTCATAGTGTTCGTATGAATGACAAAGTTATATTTGAGGTTTTCGAAAATGTGTTATGTCTCAAAAAACTTGTAAAGCCTACTTAGCTGTGATATTTTCCTTTTAACTTCGTCATATATACAACTATCGTGAATTTTTTCACGTATCGAAAAAGAACCATTTGGCTGTAAGGGGGTGGGGACACTTGAATCTAACAAAATTTTGCACTTTGAAGCATAATAATTCACAAACAGATGCCTCAATCAAAAAACTGTTTTCACAAGCCAGCAATATTTTTGAAATTGCTATCCAACGATACCCCACACTATGGGGTAGACAAGAAAAAAAATTACATCTTCACTTCACGTGTAGGAGAGATAACCGAAAAAAATATATTTTAATAGTTTTACTTCACCACTTTGTCGGCATAATTTATATGTATATTCATACCAAATTACAGCTTTCTAGTACTAACTGCCGCATTCAGAGACGCCAATTAACTTTAATTTGATCATTAAATCTCTATCTGTCTCTTATCTAAGTCAAGTATTCAATAGAGTAGGAATGATAATTTAATGCCAATTAAATTTAATTGACGTCTCTGAGTGCGGCAGTAAGAGTCTATGAGCTAGGCTGGGGACAGATAGACAGACGGACATGGCGTAACTATAAGGGTTCCTTGTTGACTACGGAACCCTAAAAATGAAAGTTGCTTAGCGCAAAACTCGAGAATTTTTCATATTTTGGTTTTTATGGAGAGAAAAACCATAAAAATAGCGTGTAAAATAGAAAAAACCGGTCAAGAGCGAGTCGGACTCGCGCACCGAGGGTTTCGTACCATCGTAAATATAAATAAATATACCTAACGTGAAAATGTTTTCATCGGCGAGGCTAGATTCGTCAAAGCATTTGCAGTGTAGAATATTGCAGTTTACCTAAAAACAACACGTTTCTTTTCCCATACAAACCAGCTGTCAAACATTTGACGTAAATAATCACCGTCAATCTAATAAAATTTTTAGTACCTAATATAACATTCTCGCGTTATAACGTCGTGTAGTACACGTCTCCCTGTCTCACACCTCGATGTGGTTGGATGGGATTAGAGCTCTGGTTCTTTAATCTGACCGACATGGTGGCGTTTTAGTACCTACCTCAGCACCTCAAATCAAATCAAAGAAATCCACCAAAGATGGATGAGAAGAAAGGACTGCAGACAGTCTAAGATCTTCATCAAATCGGTTGACAAGAAGAAAACTAGAGAACTTCTGAAACAGAGTAGGAGAAATATAAGAACGATTGTAGGTGTACTTACTGGGCACTGCCCACTAAACAGACACCTATCAGTGATTAAACAGACAGAAGACCCTATCTGTCCGCAATGCAAAGAAAGAGAAGAAACAAGCTACCACTTCATGGCAGAGTGCCCGATGTACGCATCACTGCGCTTGGAGCTCTTTGGAACGGATAAGCTTAAGGAAGAGGATCTGGGGCAGTTGACGATAAGTCAACTCAGCAGGTACTGTAAGCGCACAGGTAGGTTCGAGGGTCCGACGCCGGTGGGGTAAATGATAACCCGCCTCCCACCTGCTCTTTAGCTTTTTAGGGGACTTGGGGAACTGGGTGAAATGGTCCCGACCTAGGTGACTGATCACCCGTCCGGCTTCGCTGGCGTCCCCCCTATGAATAATAATAATAATACCTCAGCACCTCGATATACCCGTAGTCTATTTGGCACCCTATGGAGAGACTGCAGCATAGCCCGGGTCTCGATCGAATCAAAAGCTTTCTCATAGTAAACGAACGCCAAGCATAGTGGCAAGTTATATTCTTCGGTCTTCTGTATAATTTGCCGCAGCGTATGAATGTGGTCTATGGTGCTATGGCCTTTCCAAAACCCGGCTTGTTCGGGAGGTTGGAAGTCGTCAAACCTGCGAGCGTGACGATTCGTAATGACTCTCGAAAACAGCTTGTAGATATGGCTCAGAAGCGAGATGGGTCGGTAGTTCTTCAAGAGAGATCACCCTTCTTGAAAAACAGCATCACATCGCTTCTGCCTTTGGCGTTTTGCCCTCGAGGATGACCTGATTGAAAAGCTTCTGGAGGACCTTAAGTATCGGCTTTCCGCCCGCCCTAAGAAGCGTTGTAATTCCGTCATCGCCCGCCGCCTTTTTGATTTTCAGCAGCATGAGAGCCATTCTAATCTCGTACAAGCTGACGTCCGGGATATCTTCTGTATATAGTGTCGGGTAAGCTTGGCTCTAGGGTCTTTAGCCTTGCTTTCAATAGGTATTTGCGTGAAATATAGCTGTCCATAGGAACTCAATCTCCCTCAGGATTTCAGGTGTTGACGAAAAGATGCTACCTTCCGCAGTTTTCAGCCTGGTCAATTGACTTTGCAGACAGATCTCTCGCGAACACTTTGGAGCTTTTTTTTTGCTTAATTCTTTATTAAGCTCGGTATTAAATTGGCGAAGGTCGCTCGTCAAAGACTTAGATATCTGTCTATTGAGCTGCCGATAACGATGGGCACCCACTGAGTTCTGTAGCTTCATTTCGTGTCTCTGATCCATGAGTACAAGAGTCTGGCTGGACAGTTTCTTTAATTTTGGACGGCGGGTTTTATAGTACAGTCGCCAGCACGTCAGGTTACTACAAACTGTCAAATTTCTTTAAATAAAATTCAACCTTATGTACAACACATAGAGTTCAATTTCAATTAATAAATTTTGACATTTTGTAGTAACCCGACGTGCTGGCGACCGTACTTTTAGACCCTACCGTAAGGACAGTATCCACCACCATGTTGTAGAGCTGTATAAAAATCGGTCAAGGCGTTTCTGAGGAGTTCGATAGCAAACTCAGTGACCCGAGATTTTTATATAGTTACTAGCGCTCCGCTCGCGACTTCGTCTGCGTGGTCCCCATTTTTTACCCCCTTAAAGGGGAATTTCCAAAACTCCTCTTTTAATGCTTCCCTACACCACAGAATATATAATAGTACTAACGTCTGTTTCGGCTGTGCGATGTTTTATATAAATAGATTTAAGATTTATACTTAGTTCAGTTTCACATGCTTGGATCACTCACATGAGAGTATCTGTTCGTTTTCCGAATCTATAGGTCGTGTTCTTATTTTATTTATTTTAACTTTATGAACTGTTCATGTATGTTTTAAGACTTTGAACTTATATTTTTTAGATAAATACATAGTAACTTTTTCAAATGAAATTCGAGTAATATTTCTTATTTCGTTACTACAAAAATTATTGAAATTAATTTTGAATCGGCAAACCTTTGTATAATATATATAGTAGGTATTAATTAATTACGCTTAATTAAATCGGGTGAGGTTCTTAAGCTGATATTGTTGATAATGTCAGGAGTATTGATTACTCTGTTGTGTAAGAGTTGATTGTGTGAGGCGTGTGTCCATATTTCAGTATTTTAGAATGTTTTCTCGTTAAAATAAAGTGTTAAAAATATAAAGATCTGCAGACATCAGTGTCAGCAACAATTGTCACCTAGCTGTCGTTGTATAACTCAATTTAAATTTAACGGTAAGCGAAATTGTAAAATGCTAGTTATCTAAAGTGTATACTTAATAATATTCTTAACAATAAAAAAATATAAAACTTTTCTAAGCTGCTCCTAGGTATCCTACGCGTCTCATTTCAACTTTATTTTACAAACAGTATGGTAGTATGAACAAACAAATTAAATCAAGATACTGACAAATTGTATAGATAGAGTACTAATGGTAGACTAGAATAATATGTTAGTCGTAAGTCAAAAATATATAAAAACTGTTCAGTTTTTATTCTAGTATAAGAACCATTAAATTTTAAATTGATTGTATGCGCTACAATGGCCCAGCAATGGGCGTCGTACGGCTGAAATGATGATGATGATGAAGCTCTACAATATGAACCGTTGTAGATTTATATAATACTTGTTGTACTTTTGAATAGTCTAACATTTTTTCCCACCATGCAACATCTTTTAACTGACAATAAAAATCTCATCAGCTTTAACAGAAGCAATTGCATTCACAAATAAATAATGTCGTTGCTCAAACAAAATAGTACAATAATATAAAATTTAGAATTATCAAATAAAGGAATATTTGCCCATACTTAAGTAAAGAATATTCCAAAACTTAAGTTTTGGAATATTTTCCTCTTTGCATTAAGATTGTTGGGTAGATGATATGGCTAATTATATTTATCTATGCATTTATAAAGGTAAGGTTATACTTATAGGTATATAATAAGCAAGAAATTCCATAGGAAACCTCCAATCCCACAATTAGTAAAAAGATAAAACGTATAACAAGCAACATTTTGGTGACACAACCCAACAATTTTGACTGGTTAACACAAATTATTCGGTATGCTTCGCTCCCTATCTACACAACGATAATTTTATCTCCTTGATAAATTGATAACACATAGATAATAATTCGACATGACGCGCCTAAAGCATAAACGAGGAGGATTCGAAAATTTTAATTGAAATCGGAACATACGAAGATATGCTTTGATTATAACGTGAGCATAAAATTGGGACAGTTAAGGATTCCACTCGTATTAGCTTGCGCTTGTAAGTATGCATGTTAACATGACAGTATCAACTCATTGACAATGCCATAAACCTTATCATGCGATAGACGCGATACTAACAGCTGTAGACAAATATTTACTCTTGTATCGAGTCAGATGTGTAACGACACATGTTCGACACGCATGCTTAGTGCCTTCTAACACGGACAGACACTATACAATTTTGAGTGAAGTGTTGTTTTGAATCGGCACCATCAAAGTTAGTAGATAAGATATTGCCTCTTTTGTTGTACTGATAGTCTAGTGCTTGTAGTGTCTTCCTATTTTGTAGAATGTGCAATTAAGTTGTGAACAAAGCCTGCAGTGTCCAGAGGACAGATTTATAAGAAGTGGATAACTGGTTATGTTGATCTTTTGGTTATGGTGACTGCACTTACTGCAGTAGTTAAAGAAAGTGTTTAAGTTAAAGTAAAAGTTAGTGCCAAAGTAGGTCGGTAATGTTCTTAGATATGTCCCAGCTTCAAAAATGTATGTAGAAATCAGTGTACAAAAAGTTGTTAAAGCTTTTGTTGTACTGATAGTCTAGTGCTTGTAGTGTCTTCCTATTTTGTAGAATGTGCAATTAAGTTATGAACAAAGCCTGCAGTGTCCAGAGGACAGATAAGAAATGGATAACTGGTTATGTTGATCTTTTGGTTATGGTGACTGCACTTATTGCAGTAGTTAAAGGAAGTGCTTAAGTTAGGTCCTTAGATATCTCCCAGCTTTTATTACATAGGTAATAGAAAGTGGGAGATATCGTAGGACAATGTAGTTAGTTTGTTCATTAACATCACTTGTCAGAAAGGTATGTAGAAATCAGTGTACAAAAAGGTTATAATTGCAAGAACACATTTAATTTTAGGTTATATTAGTGCATTATTGAAGTTTGTAGTTTGATTAATAAGACAGTTAAGTTGGTATAATTAACAAAGAATATCCTCTTGTTCATTACAAAAAGGCAACATTGTGTATTATATAATTTGTTTTTACCTTACAAAACTCTTTTTACAAAAACTTCAATTTGGTCACTTGGTTTAGAAAATATACCTAATGTTAAGTTAGGTTATTTTTTATTTTATTTATTTAGTAACAAGAAGTTTTATGTTTAAAAAAGCCTCCTAATCTCTTTAAAAGAACGATGAAATCAACGTCATTAACTGTCATCAATAAATTAAGGTTTAGGTGGAATTAACATTAGGTATGTATGTGGAAGTTCTGTTTTACATAGTTATGGAAATACTCTATAGATTTGTGAACATATTTGAACATTAGAATGGATAGAAGTTTGCCAGTGTTTAACATATCATTTTAGAAATAAACCAATTATTATTAATTTCTTAGACTAAAGTGAAAGTGAAAATCAAGCAGTGAATTAATAAATTTTTCAACACACTTGCTCATAAAGTCAGCCTTATTACATCGATCTTAGGGCCATAAACCGAACTATAAAACACGCGTGCATAATAATATTACAGTACTAGTTGCGTAATAGAATTATCCCTACAAAGTTAAGTAAGTACCTAACTGCAAATTATATGCGAGTAAACAGACTTTTCAATTTAACCGGGTAATACAGTATCCCTACAAAGTTAAGTTAGTACCTAACTGCAAGTTATATGCGAGTAAACAGAGCATTTTCAATTTCACCGGGTAATACGTACAGTTCTTTTTTTGTAACAACAAAGAGGTTTTATACGGTTGAAAATCCATTTACGTTTTTAGAATAAATAAATATGTCCCTAATTAACTCAAAAAAACATAATTAAGTATATTATTATCAAATTATTTATAATTCACAATAATTTGTTATAAAACATTTGCGTTTTATCACTATTATTATAATTATTTTGAAGTAGGCTGTATGGCTGTATGTAATCAATGACCTTACATTTGGCGCGTGCAAAAAAAAACTTGCGCGCTTTTTCCCTTAGTTAATATTAGGTTAATACAATATATTGTGTGCAATAAATGTTTGTTTTTCCTCGCAAGTGTGTTGAAAAAGTGCGTATGAAACTCGTGAGCAACTTACTCACTAGACACTCGGCTGATTTACGCCCTCGCCTAGCCTCGTGTATAATGAGCAACCTAAGCTCACTTGTATCATAATATACTAATACGTCTAATAATATAATATTTTTGTGCTTTTAGATTACAGTTCCGTAGTTGTTGCCATTCTTTATTTTCATCTCTCACTCTTAGAAGTAGGTAAATAACGTTATTAAAAAACAACTAATTGTACCAAATGGGAAAGAACCCGCGATCCACTTAAATCCATTGCAAAGATCCATTGATGGATCTTTTTGCACTCTAATGTCTACTTTAATCCTTGATTTAGGGTTTTTTGGAAAGAAGTCTACACCTATTTTTATACAAGTGAGGTACTTATATTACCATTTATTGAAGTAATTATTTAAGTATTTACTTGTAGCAGTCTACATTAATTTTCATAGTACTTATGATAAGAGGAAAAACGGTTCTTAAATAATTTAAAATAAATACACCAACTTTTTTAATTTAGTACTTACTAACAATCATCTTTTACATTATTTTTTATTATTTTTACATTATTACAAGGAGATGAAAGTGTCCATCAATATTAACATTTTATACATTACTAGCGGCCGCCCGCGGTTTCACCCGCGTGGTTCCCGCTACCGTGGGAAAATCGGGATAAAAAGTAGTATTCTATTTGTTTTTCCAGCCCATAAATTTATCTCTGTTGCAAATTCATTCAGATCCGTTCAGTAGTTTTTGCGTGAAAGAGTACCAAACATACATCCATACTCACAAACTTGCGCATTTATAATATTAGTAGGAATATAGTGGCACAAAGAAAGTAACTACGCGTCGGTATAGTGGGATTAAAAAAAAACGGGTGTTCCATACGTTTTGGCCGAGTCGATGTTGAACTTTTCTATAGAACAGCCGATTTTTTCAGTAAGTACTAATGCCGGTAATACATGGTTCACTTCTGTCTTTCAATTTGGTTGAAGCAACCAAATTGAACAATGTATACATAAAAGTGAATCATTCAATGTCAATGTGTGCCTGTATTTCTGCGCCTTTCAACCAAAGTTAATCAATTTGGTTGAACCGTGTAATATTAGATTTAGTAGTGAAAGTGGTTCGTATTTATGGACACATTCATCACCTGAAATATTTGTAGGTGCTAGTTAATTAAAAATTAGTGGTGTATTTAAAGGACGATGGGACAAAACGTCCCCCAAAACCAACAGATTTGAAATGTATCTCAGGTGAAAGATATTAATATAGTGACAACTTTTTACTATGGCGACACGACATCCCTCAAATGTGTGGGAATTCTGGGGAAATATTATTTTAATATTGTTATTTACTACAAAAGTAACACCTACGTTAGTAAAAAAAATCTTTGATTTTGACAATTTCTAAGCGACATAAAAAAAAGAAGCTTCTCAGTTTGATCTGTATGTATGTGTATATATGTGATTCTTAGAACAATTGTACCTTCAAAAATCAAGCACCGGTTTTATTATGATGATATCGGTCTCTTTAAATACTGTAAGGTGCTGCCGGTGCAAATCCGATTGAAGTATAATTTAATTAAAGAAAATTATTTTAATTTTATTAATGACCAAACAAAAGTGACACACACTGTACGCACACGAGCCGTTGCCCGGAATCAGCTAGCCACGATTAGCCGTGCTAGCACCAACAACGTTTACGGCGAGCGGACAACTGCCTACCTCATTCCTCGATTTATAAATGACCTACCCACTTATTTACGAAATAAAATAAATGCACATAATATTATGAATGTACTAAAAGATCACTTTTTAAACATTTGAAATGAACAATTAGGGGTACTTGCGAACTTTTAATTTAAGAAAAAATTGTAATTTAATATGTTAAGCCAAAGTTAAGCGCCCACTATAAACCGACATAGGTTTTTGAGGTGCTTGCTAAATTTAATTTTTTCTATGTATTGCTATTGTAATCTTTAAATAAATTAAAAAAAAAAAAATGTATGTACGTATGTATGTTAGTCCGCGATTATCTTGCGTTTGGCTGAACCGATTTTGATGCAGTATTCAGGAAAGTATTTTGTTACATTTAGAAGAAGGTTTTGGTATTTTAACCGACTTCAAAAAAGGAGGTTCTGGAGGTTCTCGGTTTGACTAAACCCCATGGATTTTGACATTGCATATGGCTATTAATCTCTTTATAGATACGTATGAAATTGTCGACACACATAAATGGTATGTTGGAGGGGGGACGGGTCCCATACAAATTTGCCCATCATCCTTTCGTTGTAAAGATTTCGGATGTTATGAACTATATACATAGTAAGCAAAGAAATAAAAAAGCGAAAAAGCAAAATAATTATGATCGAAAAATTTGTCTCTCATTTAAATCCGAATTTTGGTTTAATTCCTACTAAACGATTTATTAATCGAAGTTTTTCTAAACTATGATTGTTGAAATTGGCTTTTTTGACATTTGATATCAAAAGGTGCTCACACAGAACACGCAAAGATTTTGTGCTCAGTAAAACATCAAATCTTTTTTAAATATTAATTGAAATATTTAATTTCCTCCACGTTAAAATATTCAGATTTCAGGGGTTGATAATAATAATTTAGAGGTGTATTTATTTTTAAACTTTCTTAAAATAAGCCACATTCAATGTGATGATGACGAATGATGACTATTTTCGAAGTTAAATGTAAAAACGAAAAAAGAAACATCTTGTCCGTATTTTTAAGACGCTCACATCACATCACTTTTTCTGCATACAAAAGAGTAAAGTAAAAATTTGTGGTAAAAGGCGGAAAGTCGAAAGAAAAATTTCCACGACGCAATGCAAATGCGCTATTGGATAAAACTTGGAGGTACGGCGCTCACTCGGGTGGAGTTAAAATAACCTATATCACAAAAAACACAGGAAAGTGACTTATTTTCATCATTTAGAAGATAATTATTTTAAACCCAGTTGTTACTGAAACAATTTTTTTTATCGGCGAACAAATAACAACAAGACAAAATTGACCACTCATAACTATGTTTGATCTTAGGGTAATTTTGATGATGTTTTTGTCCTTTATAACGATCGGTCGCTGTAAATGGGTTAATTATTATTTTAATATTAATGGTTTTTTGTGTTAGGTCTGTTAGTAAGCCAAAATACTCTTTCTTTGCCTATTTGCTTTGTACACAAGGTACACAAAAGAGGCGGAAAGGTTAAAAAGTCAAGAGAAAAATTTTCACGACGCGATCCAAACACGCGTAAATGGATAAAACTTGGAGGCACGGCGCACACCCGGGTGGAAGTAAAATTCGAACGCGATGCCGTTTTAATAGAGCCAGCCACTTTCGCCAACTTAAATCTTTCGGCTTAAAAAAGGCTTTACAACGGTTTAAAGGGATAAGAGAGGCTCAAGCGCTCAATCGCTGCCTTTGGCTCTGCCCAATTACTCACCACTGAGTTAAGATTAATATCTCTTATGCGAATGGTCATATTATCTTTACTGTTTGTCAACCTTTTTGCTGATTCTTCTTTTATTATCACAACCTTTTAATAGGACGTAACATGGTGTCCTATAATAGGGCCTATAGTAGGTCCTATAATGTGGGTCAAATCTTGCAAATTTTATTTGACCCACTTCCCAGTGTCCGATAGCGATGGAATTTTATTTACAAGTTTAGCTAGGATCACACACAATACAGCCAGCAAATATGCTTGCCATATACTTACTTAAAAAACTTAACTTACTTGAAAAATGGAAAATGAAGAATTTTCGAAAAAATCGCCCCGTCTCACAACTAGCTCCGATGGGACGGGTCGATTTTTTCTAAAATACTTCATTTTCCATTTTTCAATAATAAAAAATTGCATTGTAAATGCAAAAAAGTAAAAATTTAAAAATCTTTTTTTCTGGTTTCGCTAGGTGGTATTGAAAGATTTGTTTGAAAATTACCTTGAATGGTTGTTTCTGTTTGCTTGATTTAGACATATTCAATTCACTTAAAAATATAATTTATTAAAAATACTAAGATTATTATTTTAAATGGTTTACGTATACAAAAAAACTTGATAACTATTATAATAAAAAGTAGCCACAACATGGGGCAGTGGCCATAACCGGGGCTTCTGCCCTATAACTATTACTGTAATAGTTTTATTTAAATACATTGACTACTAAAAGGTACCTACTAAGCTGAAGAGCAGTAGACACTAGTTGGTTTATTTCAGTAAGTACAGTTTTTAAGATATATTTTTTTTTATTACTAACTGAACGGTGAACGTTGTTTTGACATAATAAATTATTTCCAGAGATACTTATATCGCTGTTAAAAATGGGGGCTGGTGGTAGAAGGGTGAAAATTAAAGGTGCCAATCATAAAAAATATAAATAAAAAATTATAGCCAAAAAAAAAAATTTTGGTGTGGCTTACCACTTAGGGGCTCAGATCATATTATTATAACTTAGGGGTAAGTTTAAAAAAATATTTACGACCTATTTTCAGACCCACCAAATATAGACAAAAAAAAACAAAAAACTCGGTCAAGCCGTTTCGGAGGAGTTTGGTTACAAACATTGTGACACGAGAATTTTATGTATTAGATAGTGTTTTCATAAATAACCTTTTTTATCTTATTACCCAGTAACTAACTTTTTTCACCCGTAACAAAATTCCTACCTTACATGAAAAACATAAAAATACAAATAGGTATGTTGTAGGTACTATAAATCTTCAATAAAATCGCAGCATGCATCCATTAACGGCTGAAAGCGCGCAGGTTCTCGCTTCGACGCTACGTAACGTTTCTCTTTTTGCTGAATATTGAATTTCAGCCGCTAGGTGGCGCGGTAAAAAAGGCAATTAAACCTATAAATCACTTATTCCTGCCTCTTCCCACTTTTTCCTCTGGGCCATTATGCTATTTTATGCCTCAGTTGAAACACCGAATGAGTGCTCAAATTAAAAACCAAGTAATGGCTAAGTGATAGGCTTATTTTATTAAAAAAATATGTTTTTCGAGGTTTGAGTTTATATTTACTCAAAGTACCTAAGCAGAATTTTTTTGATGAGGGATTATATATATGGTAATGTTGATGTTAATTTAAACGATCATGAAAAATATTTTTAATTAATGAGATTTTAATTTTCAAAATATCTTGTTAGTCATAAGTTGTACTAAATAGCGTTCATTGGAATTGGCCTTTCTTCATACCTACTTACATACCTACTTTGATCAATTAATTTAGAATAATTCAAAGTAGGTATGTATTTGCAACGTTAAAACAATATTTAACGTTATTGTGACTAAAAATAAAACTTATAATTTTTCCTTACACATTACATCTGCATAAGTTTGATTTTAATGGCAAATTTGAACCACTAGTTAGTACAACTATTTACAGTTAAGTACTTTATTTTAGAAACCTATTTACTTTAATATGCACCCAATAGAACATGCAACGTTCTAGCGCAGCCCAGCCAGCCAACTGAAATAGCTATGTGAATTATAAAAGTTGTAATTTAAATATTGTTGATGTATAATCGCGCGCAAAATTAAACAGAACTGAGATTATAGAAAGTATTTTCTGTTATTTTAATCATAATAGGTTGTAACAAAAACACTTCTCAATAACTTTAAATGTTATGGCAACTTTGAAAGCAATATTGCTGCAACTTATTGAACTGATAATATTTAATTTATTAAAAAATGCATCTACAATGTTCCATCGTAGCCCAGCCGGCCAGCTGATACGGCTATTTGAATTATGAAAGTTGTAAAGTTATATATCTCGTTGGCACCGCTTTATGGCGGTTGTTTTTTTAACAGCTCAAACAGTGTCGTGTGTGCTTGCCTTAAATCACTCTGATGCTCAACACTGATTTATTCCGTTATTAGGAACTTTTACACGTCCTTGCTGTTCTGTAACAGTTTTTAGTTTTCGTTTTGATTTATGGTAAATTTTCCTGTGATGTTAATTGGTTAATTACGGAAAACTTGTGACATGCTTACATTAGTTATTGTTTATTTGTAGTCAATAATTTATGAAATACAATGTAAAAATTGAGCAACAAAACACACTGTTAAAGAGTCAAACTTATTCAGTATCCTTGGAACTGTTGTTGAAAATGAACTTTTTGTACAATAAAATTGTGTTCACATTACAGATACGCATTACAGTATTTGATTATAGAATAACATAATTACAATTATTGATGAATAATAACATTACAATAGTAGTTGAGCCCGAAAGAGTGAGGGTACAAGAGGTTCTATCTAGAGGGCTACCTATATCATCTCGTTTACAAACAAATGCTTAGGTCTTGGCATCAGGAAATCTCCTGATTTCAATTGAAAAACCCTGATTAATATGCTCTTATCTATTAAAATTATTCTTTTGTTCACAGAGCGGGCAATGCCCCGCGCTTGAACAGTCGCCGCGCGACTCTCCCACCAGTGCCAGCCAACCGCCACCATTCACCTACGCGTGTACAAGGAGGCGCTCGCTGCCGGCATGGAGCCGCTCAGCGAGAACGGGCTCTGCTTGTCGGAGCTCGAGCTTCACGGCGGGCACCTGCACGAGTCGGTGGCCGCGTCTGTGGGCTCGGCCATCTCGAGCCTAATGGCGCCGCTGCATCACGAGCCGCAGCACACGCCACTACATCACGCCCCACCACTACACCACGAACCGCTGGAGAAATTAAAACGTGAGTGTTTTGTCTTTGGATTTTTTGAGCTTAAGTCAGCGAAAACGGGTTATGTTTGTCGGAGCTCGAGCTCCACGGCGGGCACCTGCACGAGTCGGTGGCCCCTTCTGTAGGCTCGGCCATCTCGAGCCTAATGACGCCGCTGCATCACGAGCCGCAGCACACGCCACTACATCACGCCCCACAACTACACCACGAGCCGCTGGAGAAATTAAAACGTGAGTGTTTTGTCTTTGGATTTTTTGAGCTTAAGTCAGCGAAAACGGGTTATGTTTGTCGGAGCTCGAGCTTCACGGCGGGCACCTGCACGAGTCGGTGGCCGCTTCTGTAGGCTCGGCCATCTCGAGCCTAATGACGCCGCTGCATCACGAGCTGCAGTACACGCCACTACATCACGGCCCACCACTACACCACGAGCCGTTGGAGAAATTAAAACGTGAGTGTTTTGTCTTTGAATTTTATGAGCTTATGTCAGCGAAAACGGGCTCTGTTTATCGGAACTCGAGCTTCATGGCGGGCACCTGCACGAGTCATAGTGGCCGCGTCTGTAGGCTCGTCCATCTCGAGCCTAATGGCACCGCTGCATCACGAGCCGCAGCCCATGCCACAACATCACGCCCCACCGCTATATCACGAGCCGTTGGAGAAATTAAAACGTGAGGGTTTTGTCTATGGATTTTTAAGCTTAAGTCAGCGAAAACAGGCTCTGTTTATCGGATCTGGACCTTAATGGTGGGCACCTGCACGAGTCAGTGGCTGCGTCTGTAGGTTAGGCCATCTCCAGCCTAATGGCGCCGCTGCATCACGAACCGCAGCGCACGCCAGTGCATTACGCTCCACAACCCACTACATCGTCACGAGCCGCTGGAGAAATTGAAACGTGAGTGTTTTGCCTATGTTTCCTTTATGAAATATCTGCATGATCTGCAGCATGCGCCGCTTCATCAAGCTCTACCCCTAAACCACGAGCCGCTGGAGGAATTGAAACGTAAGTGTTTTGTCTTTGGAACCTTTAAGCTTTTCTCAGCGAGAATGGACTCTGCTTATTGGACCACGATCTTTCGCCACCTGCACGAGTTAGTGGCCTCGTCTGTCGATTCCACCATCTAATGCCTGATGGCACTGCACCACGAACCACAACATTCGCCACTACATCACGCCATCACACCACGAACCGCTGGAGAAATTAAAAGGTGAATATTTTGTCTTTAGATCTTTTGAGCTTAACTCAGCGAGGGTTGGAGCGTGCTCTGCCTGCCGAAGCCAAATGTATGTACACAGCGGGCAATGTATCCATCCAGCCATCTCCAGCCGGAAAAGTCTTGTTACAAGAGCTGCTGTATAGAGTTCTATGCCGCGTCTCCATTGAACTGCTGGAAATTGAACCGTGAGTTTTGAACATTTTCAGAAGCTTTTGCGAATGACGATTCAATGACCGCCCCTGGCTTCGCATTTTCGAGCCTGATTTAGCTGCAGTTTCGGTTATCACGCTCTAGTGCTTTTGCCACCTTGGGCTGGTGTTCAAACTGAATCACTAGCTGTGACTACTTATATCCTTTTATTTTCGAATTCCGCTCTGAAAGTGCATCTATTTTCTTTGTGCCCATACACAGATTGCAGTTACATACTGAACTGAATTATACGTGTAAGCAAAAACTAGCAAGCGTCATATTTTTTATTGACTTATTTTAATCAAATAATGTATTGTTGGTAGCTTATCACACACGTAACGTATGTGTTTGCGATAACTCCTAGTTTTCTGTAAAAATTACCTTTATTAATTTTAATAACCAAACGTCGCTATCCTACTAATATTATAAATGTGAATGTTTAGATGTTTGGATGTTTGGATGTTTGGATGTTTGGATGTTTGTTACTCAATCACGCCAAAACGGCTGAACGGATTTGGCTGAAATTTAGGGCAAAGATACTTTGGAGCCTGGAGAGGAACATAGGCTACTTTTTATCCCGGAAAAATGTGACATTCCCGCGGGATAACGTCGTGTAGTCCACGCGGGCGAAGCCGCGGGCGGAAAGCTAGTCAAACAATAAAAATAAACAAAGCGATCTGTCGAGCGTACGGTATCTCGTTTATATCGGCAAATAAATCCAATTTTAAACTGCGACGGATAGTAAATAAAACGAGGGAGACTTTTCGTTTTTCATTTTACTGACGACGTCCTCTGCCGAAGTCATTCCGACGACAGTTCAGTTTTTATGAAGATATGTGGCGAATACCCCGATAGGACTACGGGATTTACTAAGGCCAAATAAATAAGCAGCGTACGCTTTATCGTATTGGCTTCGCGATCGAGATTGAATTTGTGAATGCGATGCTTTATTCAAATTCTCTAAGTCTATTTTGTTCGAAATGAAATGGGCCGGGGAGATAAAAAGATACGTTTAATACGACCATTAGTTTATAGAGATGTTTACGGGAAAATTATACATATGAGTTGAGTATGTAGAGATTCGCTTAAATATATCGCTACTCTAGAACATCAAAACTAAGATAATTACTTGATGTCAAAGATCATTCCAAGTTAACAATAGCAACTATATACCTACAAACTTCAATACATTTATAACGTTGATCCAAAAACATACGCTTTATGTTACGATCCTTTCAATATTTTGTTAAGGTATTAAATATGGAAAATTATTACAAAAACTATTGTTTGCGTTAAATTTAACAGTTATTCTCTTGATTCGATGACAAAAAGTGCACGTGTTATGAAAATAGACATTCGACGGCGATGCAATGAGTTTATTTGTTATGGCAAAGGGATGAGCAATTATTTAATCGATACAATTACAACACTTACATTAATATGTCACATGTCTTTTTTATTTAAATAAAAAGTAAAAAAGTTTTTTTTTATTTTAATGTGTACACTACATGAAACAATGTGCTTTTCTCTGTCTCTCTTCACTACTATTGAAAATGATTGTATTGCTATCACATTCTTATCATATCTGACGTAACTCAAATAATACACTTGCAGAAAAGTTAAAAACATATTATTATTTGCTTTTAAATAAAATGAGGTAGAAAATACGAAAATAGAACGGTCCAAGAATAGAACGGAACATTCGCTTTGGAGATTACATGCTTCTCCGTTTTCTAACAGTAACATCCAATCTTGTTTCATTTAATATCTACGATATTCCGTAAAGTTATTTATAGCAACTGTAAATTAAAATTAGTGGCGGTAATCTTTATAGGTAAGCTAGGACTCATAGTAAGCTATTTCATTTATCTATAATATTATGTCCTTAAATATTTCGTAGCAGCTCTCATTTAATAAGGTTTATAACATCAGATTTGCCATAAATATAGAACAGCGACTTTTCAATAAATCATAGAGTATCGAAGGTAGCAGACAAGGTGATTATAAAGCATCATCATCATCATAATCAGACCGTTTTCGTCCACTGCTGGACATATTCACAAATTAAATTAAATTTCAATAAGTTCTGTATAACGCAAATCCACAAAAGTTGTCAAAATAGTATTTAAATGTGAAAATGGTAACAAATTAAAACTGTGTATTACAGACTATTTGTATATTTTCGACAAATGTTTAGATCTTTATCATATTATTATGATCACCCTGACTGCGTCGATACCTTTGAGGATTTATGCTTTTTAAGGTTCAGTACCCAAAGGCTAAAAACGGGGTCCTATTACTAAGACTTTGCTATCCGTCTGTCTGTCTGTCATCAGGCTGTATCTCATGAACCGTGGTAGCTAGACAGTTGACATTTTCACAGATGATGTATTTCTGTTGCCGCTCTATTACAACAAATAATAACAACAACCCATACAACAAACGTGATTTCGTTTGCCGCGTGTTCGACTCGCACTTGGCCGGTTTTGTGATATTTTTACCTCTTTTCTTCTTCTTTTTATGCGGTGGCGATTCCCATTTGGATTTCGCCAATGTCCAGTTTTTAGGACAGTTTTTTCTTACCGCTGACTCTGCTTCTTCAAGGCGTGTTGAGTGTTCTGAATAAAATTTCATATTGCCCCGAAATATTTGACTAGGTAGTAGCTTGAACTAAATCCATTATAATATATGTTTTGATGCTCAGTCAAATCCAATACGATATACTTTGATGCAGGGTTTGCAGAGTTGTCAGTAGTTGGCAATCGATATCGATAATTTCCTAGCGTTTATCATCCCTAAAGCAGCAGGCATGACGTCACAGGCAATCAGGCGGGAGCGTGACGTGATGGCAGTGGACCCTGTATACAAAATTAGGGATTATTCACCTCACAGTCCCCTCTACCCGCCTATGCACACGTGACAATGCCAATTTTTGTGATGCTCAATTGTTGTTTAACGCAGGTGCCGATAAAAAAACGAATGTATTGGCTATTTTTTCTGTTGGTTTTCTAAAATAACAGTTTTACAAGGATTTATAATTACGTTTTTCATTTGTTATGTCGCCCAATTGTTGTATAACGCTTGTGCCGATAAAAGATTTAAAGTTTTGTCTATTTCTTTAAATTGATTTTCTGAAATAACCGTTTTACGGGATTTTGTACTAGTGCTTTTCATGGATATTATTTTTAGACTATAATTAATTACATATAGACAACAGGAATACTTTTGTCTACAGAATCGACTTATAAATAAAAGTTGGAAATAAGGAGAAAAGATCTTACGAATTACGATACAGTTGCAGTTGAAATAAAATTCGTCATAATGTACTAATCTTCACTACCTACTCACTCTCACTTTATTTTTATCAAAACAATCTCCCCCTTTCAAATTATCGAAAATTACTTAACACAACACTTTCATCTGTAATCAACTTGTTCTATCAACATCGAAGACAAACTTTAGACGGGGGTAGTGGCGACTAATCTGATAGTTTTTAGTAACACATCTATATCGTATTACGGCCCCACCGTGTTTAGTTACGCAATTAGTCATGCTCGGGGACGGGGACAACTACTGAATGTTGCTCTACTATGTTTTATATTTTATTTATATTTTTTATATATCTACAACGCTCTAGCACTTAGCCTTTATCACACCTGATGTTAAGTGGTGATAAGGCTGAAGGTGGAAGGCAATCACTGAGGAACTGGCTATCTCATCCACAATAATGCTGAAACATCATTGTTATGGCGTTAGACTTGGATAAGATGGCGTTAGCTAGCCAGGCGGACTAAGAAGAAGTCTTACCATCAACCAAACCGCATACAATATGAAGCCCCACTGGGAATCGAACCCGGGACCTCTGGGTCTGAAATCGGTGTGTGAACCACTAGACCACAGAGATGGTTAGGCCACGCCTCACTACAGGTGATCTGTGGGCCACGCAGTTTTTAAAATCTGCGTTTAGTGAACTTACAGAGTCAAGTATTTGAAAATAGATCATCCAAATTGCTTGTAAATTAATCTTTGATATGAAGGGTACTGATAACCCCGACCTGATCCTGATAAAACCTGCATGTCCAATGATTATCATATACCTATCATATACATTTTTAAAGACATTATTCTCTTACCACTTACAATATTTTTTTTACATTTTTCAACGTGTTAAATGTTCGTGTGAGTGAGACCAGATAAAATTCCGAGCAATGAACTATACTATACCTACCAAGTAGAGCATAGTTCTATACGATGCAGTCCAAGGGATCGTAAGTTTTGCGTAAACGCAATCATTTGCAATCCATCACCGATGGACAAAAAAGGGCAATCATTTAAAGTCAATCCGAATGAGCCGAAGCTGGGTTCAGTGCATCCCTTTCATACTTACGCTGTTTACTGCGCAAACAATATTTTGTCTCTCTCGCCCCCTAAAAAACAACCCCTCGGAATCCTTGGAGCATTATATTGCGATGATTAGGGCCTGCACTTGCACCGCCGCCATTGAATTTAAATGGGGGATTAAAGTGCAACAACACATTTTATTTATTAAAGCCCTATTGTGCTTTAGTTCATTAGATGATTGCCGTCGTCATCTCGCTTTTGTTGTGTTTTGAAAAATTGTCTTTACATGATTTATGTTTGGGATAGATAGTGTGATTTTTGAAATCTAACTGGATGTTGCCATTTTTGGCAGATCGTGGACAGACGATGACAGAATGGCTATATCGGCCAAATATGAAGAAAAACTAATTTATTTTGTACTATAGGTATCGTATTTGTATTTGAATAAATCTTATTACGATATTAGATATTTTTTTCTATGAAATATTTTATATATTTTAGGCACAAAGCAGTTTTTAATCCTGCACCTCACTTGACACTGTAGGTATCTTTTTTGCGGGTTTACCTTTTGTACATACAAACGTCTCTAACTCCAACTCGAAATTAATTCACGATTTTTCATATCCTTATTTCCAGAAGGAGGTGCTAACACGCGATAAAAATAAAACCTAATTTACTTTTCGGTTTTCCTTACATTCTTTTTAACGAAACGTTTATAAAATACCTCGGTTTTGCGTGCGGTATCATCGGCTCACGCGCGCTTATCCATCGAAGATTGTTCCCATATCCCGACATTTTTATAAAATAGGCGAAAAACACGTTTCATGGCTTTAATTTTAAATTGAGTAGATCTTGCGGAATCTTGCTAAAGCCTCCGCACGTTGATTTTGTCGCTGTCTTTTTTAGCTCGATCAAAGCGGGTGGGTCTTATTATATTTTTTCAAAAAAATGTACACTGAAGGAATTAATTCTATTGGGGTTAACCGAGATTATGAATGGTGAATTTTTCTCCTATGTTGTGTGATCATATAATTTTATGGTTTGTTTTTTATAATTATTCACTGTGACGATAACGTGTCTTGATCGAAATAAAAATGAGTTTGTTGGTTGGTTGTTTTCATTTAATATTGTTTTAAGTTTCATAAATTATAGAGCATTTCAATTTTCAACTAATAATATACAGGATAATTTTTTTATCAGTGCACAAATTTTTAGGAGCGACTCAGAATCGGTAAGTGAACAACTTTCTCCTTGAAACATAGGTCGAAATATGACATTTTTTTTTGACCTTCCATACAAATCGGACTGATCACGTGATCGAATTAGTATGGGAAGTCCAAAAATTTTTGTCGTATTTCGACCCATGTTTCTAGGAGAAAGTTGTTCACTTATCGATTCTGAGTCGATCCTAAAAATATGTGCACTGATAAAAAAATTATCCTGTATTATAAGTATATCTTAGTGTGATTGAAAACTTTGGTCGAGTACAATGAAGTAGATAACAAATCCTTTATGGATATTCTGAAACTCAACGCTAATTTCTACAAACTCCTAGAACCCAAAACCGCCAGTACACACATTTGATATGTCGAGGGCAGACACCCATCGGATGTAGCCAGCCCAAATATTTGCTTGGAGCATAGATAAGTGATAATCTGGACGGCATCTCCGGGCACGCGCGACTCCTGCGCACACAACGCAGGAATGTCAACTGACAATTTATGAAAAATTTAAAAGGCACCATAAAAGTTTGAGATTTTCAATTGTTTTCGATTGTTGAATAGATGTAAGAAGGTGTGTTTGTGATTTCCAACTGTTTGTTTTTTTTATTGCTGAAGGAGGATGTTGTGATATTCTGTGGTTTTGGTATTTGCCGTGGGCATAGATAGGGAGTGATTACCTGGGCATAGATAGGTAGTGATTATCTGGACGGCATCTACCTACGCTCCGGGCACGCGCGCATACAAAGCAGAAATGCCAACTGACAATCTATACATATAATACTTAAAACAGAAACGGAAAAAAGTCTGTACATGAAATATTAAAAAAAAAAAATTACTGCTATGTGATATGTACAGGATATAGACCCCAAAACGATAGATAATAAAAATTTTGTCTGTTTGTCTGTTTGTCTGTTCGCTTTTCACGCAAAAACTACTGGACAGATTTTTACCAAATTTTGTGTAGCAATAACTTATAACCTGGGTCAACATATAGGGTACCTTTTATTGCTGGAAAATTTCTTTATATTAAAAAAAAACGTTGATAAAGTTATATTTGCGCGCGTCCGTTTATATGTTTGCTTTTCACGCAAAAACTACTGGACGGATTTTTACCAAATTTTGTGTAGTAATAACTTATAACCTGGGTCAACATATAGGGGAAACCTTTTATTGTGAGAAAATTTCTTGACATTATAAAACGTTGACAAACTGACTCACATTTTGTATGAAATTTACTACATAATATGTAAGTATTAGTTTTTTTAGTGATTAAACTAAAATTACCTTTATTTTTTTACATTGATTTGTACTGTAAGATCTGAAGTTAAGCGAAGTTTATGTAAAGATTACAGGAAAAATAAAACAATCACCCAATTGCAGGAAGCTCCATTAAAGTTAAAGCTTCATTAAATCTATTGCTGTCACTTTTCGTTGTCAAGAAATAAAAAGTGACAGCAATAGATTTAATGACGCATTAACTTTAATGAAACTTCCTGCAATTGGGTAAATGTCTCTTAATAGTAAACTTTTTCAGAAATCATCAACAAAAATTATATTAGTTCCACTATCGGTCAAGAGATGGAGCTGACTAAAAACTGCAATATTCTACATCGCGAATTCTCGGACGAATATGCCTCGCCTTTGAAAACATTTTTACCACACTTTTATTAGCTTCACATGTAACTAAGTCACAATGTAAGAAAATCTTGGAATTCAATTTTAACGTACTTCTAAGTGTCGTATTGATTTGAAACTTTGCAAGTCTATATGAATCCGATGACAATACAACAATTTGCTACAATCGAACTGATGTGATGATGGAGTCAAGGGGTAGGCAATAGAACTCTTCAATGGCTGCTAGGAAACCCCTCAAGTTTAGGCTCATTTGTTTTATTCTGATGAGACCTATTCGCTACACTTCATGGTGAGGGTCTGATGATGGAGCAGGGAGGCAGCCTGCGGCACTTCTTAATGACCACTAGGAAAGTCCTCGAGTTTGAGCTCATTTGTTTCGTTCTGATGAGACCTATTCGCTACACTTGGTGGTGACGGTCTGATGATGAAGCAGGGAGGAAGCCAGTGGCAGTCCTTAATGACCAATAGGAAACACCTCGAGTTCTGGCTCATTTGTTTCGTTCTGATGAGACCTATTCACTACACTTGGTGGTGAGGGTCTGATGATCGAGCAGGAAGGAAGCCAGTGACACTCCCTAATGACCAATAGGAAACCCCTCGAGTTTGAACTCATTTGTTTCGTTATGATAAGACCTATTCGTCACACTTGGTGGTGAGGGTCTGATGATGGAGCTCGAAGGAAGCAAGTGAAACTCCTTAATAACCACTAGGAAACCCCTCGAGTTTGGGCTTATTTGTTTTGTTCTGATGAGACCTAATCGCTACACTTGGTGGTGAGGGTCTGATGATGGAGCAGGGAGGAAGTCAGTGGCATTCCTTTATGACCACCAGGAAACCCCTCGAGTTTGGGCTCATTTGTTTCGTTCTGCTGAAACATATTCGCTACACTTGGTGGTGAGGGTCTGATGATGGAGCAGGGAGAAAGAAAGGGTTCGGCTCGCGCATCCGGTAACTAAATAGACTCCACTTGAATTTGTAAAACTAAATACATACAATCACGCCTTTCAGTTATGATGTTTACGGGGTGGGCAGACACATGAATGGACTGTGAAATCGATTACCATCCATCCATTGCTTGCCATTTATTAAACTAAAAAGTATAAAATAAATATGTAGTTTAAAAAACTAAACAAACACACTTTTATAGGAACAGACTAAAAGTACAAAATAACCGTCTATTCAGTAACTGAAATTAAAAAGCGTGGTGCGCCCTTTGCAAAGCATGCATTCAAGTAGGTAGGTACATAAAGGACCACGCGCACCACGCTTTTTAATTTCAGTTACTGAATAGACGGTTATTTTGTACTTTTAGTCTGTTCCTATAAAAGTGTGTTTGTTTAGTTTTTTAAACTACATATTACGTTTAATTCAAAGTCAATGAAGTGCTTTTGCTATTACGGACCTTCTTTTTATCAGCCAAGACCACTGAGCTGACCTAGAGCTGAGCTGCCGGCCTGTAAGATTGTTGACCTAACCTGGTTGATCTTCGTCGCTAGAATCTTCATCAGTTGGGATTGCTGGGTCTGGTGGCTCAAATGTCCTCTTTCCTACCTACTCGCAGGTTGCTTTGGGTGAAGCATAGTTGTAGTTTTTTCTATTTTATAAAAGATGGTATGGAACCCTCGGGGCGCGAGTCCGACTGGCCTTTGACCGGTTTTTTCTTATAATATTTTATACCGGTACCTTTTAGACTGTGTACAGACCGGCGGCCCCACGACGGCAACAAACGACATCAGGCATTGCTCGCTTCACGTTTCTGGCCTTCGAATATCAATCTAAAGCTAGGTAAAGGATCACTGGGAGCGATTCCAGTTCACATTCGGAGTTTCTGATCAGATGATCAGAATTGAGACAGAGGGGAAAACAGAACCCCTTGGATGGTGTTCGTTGGCCTTAGTTGGTTCGATGTGTACGCAGCATTAGGCAAGCGCGATTCATCGTAGATCGCATCAACGCTTAGGGGCGTGATAGCGCACAAGCGCTTGCCTATCAATCAATAAAATTTTAAAAAAAACTTTACAGTTTTTTATCACTACATGATGGTTTCATAAGTGCTTTTCTGTTTCAGTGATAATCTTTGGAACTAAAACAGTTTTCATACGACAGTCCATTTTGACAGCTAATTTCGTATTGCAAGTGGCTCCTCTGCCACGGCTGTCACCGGAATAGACAGAAGTGTGGGACTATATTAAATTGCTTACTTTTGACGGCTGACACCCTGAGAAAACTCAGTTAATGTGATTTTTAACCGACTTCAAAAAAAGGAGGAGGTTATCAATTCGACTGTAAATTGTTTTTTTATTTTTTTTTTATTTTTTATGTGTGTTACCTCAGAACTTTTTAGTTAATGAACCGATTTGGATTATTCTTTTTTTATTTAAAAGGTGACGCTTCTCGTGTGGTCTCATTCAAATTTTATCAAGAACTGGCAAGAAGTTCAGGAGTTATCCTGAATAATGTGTATTCAGACTTTATTTGGGTATATGGACGATTTCATAGTTTCATCAAATTGGGGATCATTTTCAAAAATTTTTTTTTTCGAAAGTTGGTACTTCTGTCCTGATCTTACTTTCACCAAGTCAGGACCAGGGGATCAAATCCCAGGAAAATCGAGAGAAATTCTCAAATATAGGCAAGCCTTATGCGTTCCATTTATTTTTGAAGTTAGTCAAGTATTTGCATCTGGTAGTCATCATCTAATAGTGATGAGCTGGTGATGGAAGCTACAACTCCATAACGGTTAGGAGCTGGAGAATATTGCTTTAAGTATTAATCGTACGTATGGGCCAATAGTTATAATCTTTCAGGTTATTAGGGTGAGCTGCTGATGAGAGGTGAAACTCCTCAACAGTTAGGAGTTATATTATGATGTTTTATAAATACCATATGCACGAATGGACTTTCAGTTGTATTCCTTCAAGTTATCTAAGTAGCTAAAGATGGAAAGCTGAATTCCGTAACGGATAGGATATTTACAACAATTTATCATAATCACATGTAGTTTCTTAAGCTACTTCACTAAAAATCGAAAAATAAAACGTTTTTGAAAAAAAAAAATGTAACCGCCTTCAAAACGGATCTTCAAACAAAAATTAACAAACACTAAAAAACGAAATAAATAATAAGATTTTTTAATTTAAAGGACGATGATACGTGACTTTTTCTAATTTATCTTGGTACTTACTGAACTGTTTGAAGTCGGTGCCAAGCCAAAAAGAATAAGAACGAACGATACTGAGTGAAATAACTAACATATAAAAAAAACCGGCCCCAAGCGTGAGGTGTAGGACGTAATTACCTCAATACGTATAAGACGGCACCGACTTCAAACAGTTCAGTAAGTACCAAGATAAATTAGAAAAAGTCACGTATCATCGTCCTTTAAATTAAAAAATCTTATTATTTTTTTCGTTTTTTAGTGTTTGTTAATTTTTGTTTGAAGATCCGTTTTGAAGGCGGTTACATTTTTTTTTCAAAAACGTTTTTAATGAATAAAAATACGTAAACTATTTAAATTTTTCCTTTTTTGCATTTACACGAGCCCGGGATTTCAGATAGCGGCACCTTAAAAACAGGTTCGAACCCCAATCGATCACGGAAGTCATCAAAGTAGTAGTTATATTTTCATGAATATTGAATTTTGTAAGAAACGTAGTGATGTAATAAGTATACCTACAGTATAAGGTCCTTCTTAAATAGTGCACATAATTTACATTATGATCTATTCGACATACATACATACATTTTGATCTATTCGATTTAAAATTTTCTATGGAACAGCTGATTTTTATTTTTTCGCGATTTCCATGTTGGTTCCATAGTAAAAGTTGTTTGTATGCATGAGTACATTGACCCCTTAAAATTATGTGCACTATTTAAGAAGGACCTTATATATTATTTCTACATTTTTGCATTAACAATGCAGTTATTATTATTGCAAATCAATTATTAGAAAAAATCGACCCCTCTCACAATTAGCTCCGATAGGACTCGAACCCACGACTTTTCA
This sequence comes from Crambus lathoniellus, assembly GCA_949710035.1. Classification (NCBI taxonomy): domain Eukaryota; kingdom Metazoa; phylum Arthropoda; class Insecta; order Lepidoptera; family Crambidae; genus Crambus; species Crambus lathoniellus. The sequence continues at coordinate 24,199,692 of OX453306.1, forward strand.
CCCTTTAGTGAATAATTCAATATGTTCAGTACGATATATTTTTAATATCTATACCCAACCTATCTCTGGAGTCTTCCTAACACGTCATGATGATACCCAAGTCAATAACAACTTTGTGATGATTTTAATCGCCGCCGCCGCCGCCGCGCCATTACGCCATACCATTTGTTTTCCGTACCTATTGAATTACGTGTAGTACCTACTCAAGTATTTTATATTGTACAACTTTTGAGGACCTTAAAGAAAATACCACCAGATTTATATTTTTTTGAGATGTTTACCACATTCAATTTGAATCTTTCTATTTTCCGATAGCAAAAATAAGTATTATTCTGTTTACAACCTTAACTGTGTGATTATAATTACGGTTTTTTATTACATTTTAAGGTTGCAAATTGCAAATTGGCTCGTACAATACTTTGCTATCGCTAGGAACATAGTATAACTTATATTGACTTGATTAGCACGTCTATGTTCTGCACCTAAATGATAGAACAAAAGATAAGGCGTTTCAAGACACTTCTTAACATGATGAGTATTTTAATAATAACAAAAGAATTACATTACAAAGGAAACCGTGCAAAAAGTTCCAAACAAAAATATTCCCTCTTCTAAATTTACCAAAGCGTACCGCATCTCGAGATATATTTGTCTACATCAACTAATACCACCGCTCTTGCTAAGTAGGTGTGATTTATCACAAATAAAAACACGTGGAAAAAACTCGGAGCCAGACTGTCTGTCCTGTGAGCCGACGTCACTATAAACTATTTTTTTGTGCCGAACAAAAAAAATGGCAGCCTCTGCCCCTTTGCACGGCTGTGCAACATGGGGTACCGTTGTCAGAATTACCTTTGATGGCGGGCGGTCGCATTTTTTTTGCAAAAGTTTTTTGTATCGATAAAAGTTCGGAATTTGAATAAAGTGATTTAAATATTTTTCGAATTAGAGAAATGACTGAATTAAAATTTAATACTTTTTTGTAATGATAAATTATTCGCACTTATACTTACAGTCGTTTGAAAATGTGTTGGTTTTCGGTTCATTTGACATCGAATCTTTAGAGAGCGGTTAGTAACTCACGGCTGAAAATGTTTTCCTATACCTAATCCCCTAAATGTTTTATTTATTGTGCAAAAAGCAGAATAATCAGGCTATTTTACTCTCCTTGATTATTGAGCTAGCTGGCTGATTTTGTATGAGGAAGCAAGTTTCGTTTGAATGAGTTGACTCTTACTAATTTGTAGTTTTCTTTATCTCCTTTTTTTTCAAATTTTAACAATTTGTTAAAAGCACATTTTACAAATAGCCAAGTGCTTTCATTCCTAAACAAAACTATCCGTCTTTACTCTCCCAAAATAAACCAGGATTAGAGCGATCATGATCCATTTCTCGCCACATTTTTTCTAACCAACGAAACAGCTATTAACATGTGCACGAGCTATTAAACTTTGTCATCGACAATTAGTGAGGGCGAGGATAAATAAATTCTGAGAGTCACCAAGACATGTGACACGCATTCTGGTCGGCTGTTAACAAATGAAGCCGATTTGTTCTGTTATTCTAATAGGGCTGTATGGGAAGTGTTCGCGGAGCATATTTTGACAAAATTTATTGCCACCACGCCTCCTCGACGCGTTTTTTGGGGCGGATGGTGTGACATCTGTCGCGAAACGTGGTCACGCCCCCCCTAAAAAGTGTCATGAATTCGGAAAATCTTTTTGGTACAGGTAGTGTTTTGTATTTAGATGATATAACTTTTACAATCTATTTTTATAAAGCTTCTACTAACATCAGTTACATCAGTAACATTGAATATCAATTCGATGTGTAATTCTTACGGGCAGCTTTTCGATTAGAACAGATCAGCCTAATGTCAGTTTTTAATTCCAGAAAATGTCAAAGTGGGTCTTCCATAAGCATAGTTCGTGGCTAAATAAAAGAAATTTGAATTTAATTAGAACGAATCAAACATAACCCCTTCATGATATTTTTATTTCAACAAACAAGGACATCATACACCATATTCATTAAGCAATACATAAAAGTAGAGCCAATCTCTGCTTAACGTTTCACAAGAAGTGTAAAAATAAAGTCAAAGAAGAAAAAAATATGAATGATACCGTAAACTTAGCAGTATAACGGTAACAAAATAAAGGATTGTCAATATCGATATCAATTAATTAACCGTTCAGAATCGAAAAGTCAAGTAATGACAAAACGCAGCATGAAATCGGCAGCTAGTGTCGGCAAACAATGGTCCGACAGCAAACAAACAGTATTTACTACGAATGATCGATGGTGGTCGACAGATGCCGGTAACCCTTGCGATGTCCATATGTCACTGTTCAGAGCGAGTGATGGTCAGATGGACCCTTTTTCTACACTTTCATCTTCACTTTCACTGTCATCGTTGGGTTTGTGACGTTTCTGGATTACAGAAGAAGGGTAAACGGTTTTTGATATGCGTCTTATTATTTCTATTTTGACGCCATTTGTAAGGCGCGGATTCCCGACCGCAGTAATAATTAAAGAACTTCATATATCAGTGGGACCCCCGCGCTTCTCAGTATACTTAGAAAAACAGGTAATTTTGGAAATGAAGAATGAGTTTTAAAAAGTTTTATCATAAGACGGCCGGAATCCCTCTCCTATTCAAATAGAATTATTTTTGTATATTTTTCATTAACTAAAGCCAAGTATAATGCAAGTAATAGGATATGTGAATTACGATTAGATGGATGTTTGAAATTTTATTTAATGCAGTAAAGTATTGAATGGCCGGAATCACTAGATAAGAAACGGTAAAATAACATATATTTTTTTCCAAATTTTGTTTAACTGGTGATTTGCAAGTAATCCAAAATTTAAAATACCATAGGTACAGTCAGGTACAAATTCGGTGAACCATTTCTTACTTCTTTCCGTGTGGCTAGTGCCTCGCTCTTCACGCGCAGACCCTTTTACTATTTGGTTATGTAATAAACTAGGGTAGTACAATGCATAAGCAATCAATTAGACTGCAAGCGAATGGTGAGACGCCACATGAAAAGAAATAAGAGGTGGTTCACCGAATATGTCCTTAGTTAAATAAAATTAATAAAAAACTTATTAAATAAAAAATGAAAAAAAAAACCACGGACACATTTAAAACGGCTGTTTCATATTTGGGGAATAATAACGACATCGCGCCATCAATGTACATTTTATATCACGTAGGTAATACGTTTCCAAAATAATGTCCCCATCGTTCGCAATATTACTTTTCGTTTATTCTCATTTTATTTGTTGCCATAAAAGGGAAGAATAACGGTTGTTAAAGAGTAGCTGCACAATGTACACAGTGCGATAAATCTTTTTATTTTATGACAAATTGTTGTCTGTTGCTCAGTCACCCTCGGCACAAAGGACCTAGAACAAATAGTAGCATAATAGCCCATCATGACCAAATACCAACATCACACATTTTGTAAACACAAATACAAAGGCTGCGTACTCCCATTTCGGTTTGGGAGTACACAAAATATGTCATTGTATCGATATAATTTATTGTTTTTGTAGGTTTACTGGATTTTTAATGTAGTTTGTGGGAAAAGTCATTTCATGGTCATCATCATGTCAGCCGAACGACGCCCACTGCTGGGCATAGGCCTCTATTTCATGGTCATGTTTAACTTTCTTTCGAATTTAAATTCTAATGTGTATGGCTGTTAGTAATTAGTAGGTATAGTAAATGACATAATAATATACACATTTGATATTGTCTAATCGGCAATTTATGTATTCTTATTTATTTTTATTTCTGTATTGGCATAGTTCAGTCTGTTTCTCCATTCACATTATGTGATCATGTGAAGGCATAAACAATTTTTTTCTGTTTCATATGTAACGTAACCTCAGTGATGAATAGTTGGAAATCCAGGCAGTCTAAGCCGATGAATACCTATGTCAGATCCATACTGAAAGTTCATGAATTTCCCTGAATAAATGAAACTTCAGGTCTATGACGCGGCGTTTCGTGGCACGTCACGTGATATATGACGCGAAACACTCGCAACAATAGCGCCGCTTTATGAGACACCTCGGTCTTCCCGACCCCATCCATAATTATACTGTTATGACTTCACATTATTCCCCCAGCCCGCGGAATTACCGAAATTTCGCAAATATGATATGATTTGATATGGAAATTTTTAAACGAGTACATTTAATAGACTAATGTTATGTTCCTATTTAGTAGCGTTATAAAAAGTACTCTGGCTAATTAGCATTTTTTTTAAGTATGAATATTCTTTTATTTGTCTGATTTTGGATTTAATAACAATAACGCGACATTTTCTTGTAACAATAAATAACAGATGTCTATAAAACACTAGCTAGGTTACAAATCCCTCCGTATGTTCACCCCACACAGATCGGGCCATAATTTCGTAATCACCATAAAATCTGTATCACCGCGCACTAATATATTTATGGCATTATGCTCTCGCTAATATTTATGCAAATTGAAAATGCACGAAATGACACCGTAATGTTAGCGATACCCTAATCCACAGACGGAATGACGTTGAAGCGTCATTGTTTTATGTGCATTTATTAGATTTCCTGTGTTTTGGAGAATCTAATGAAATAGTTACTAATTTTATTAACACGAAAGTAACTCTGCCTGCCATCCTGATACCTTTTCATCGCATTATGATACTTAGGGCACTACTTATGCTCTCGCTTATACCTATTTATGCAAATTGAAAATGCACGAAATGGCACCGTAATGTTAGCGCTACCCTAATCCACAGACGGAATGACGTTGAAGCGTCATTGTTATAATTATTAGGTGTTCATGTGTTTTGGAGAAATTGGTAATGAAATATCCATTATATGGTAGGTACTTATGTAATAAGTTTTAGAGTATATTTGTCCGTAAGTATGTCTCACTCATTTACCTACCTGTTCACGAAGTCGCGGGCAACCCTTTCTTGTCTTTATAGTTTTGATAGGAGACACGAGTCTCTTAAACAATAATAACATAGCTTTATTTCAATAATATACCTACCCATAGTTACATAACAAAATTGTGTTATAAAATCTATATATGTTAGTCTATAAGGTATTTATTACTGTCGTATTGTATTTTATTATTGTATTTTTGTCAAGATTTTCATTAGATCAAGAAAGAGTTATAAAATTAAAAAGTAGCTAAAAGTAGCTAAAAAATCGTGATGACTTAAATTGTGCGAGGATTCTACGACTGTGGGAAAAACTGCCCCTTTTCAAGTAGACTATTTGTTTTATTTAGCAGAATCTTTGATTTTGAGATATAAATTAAGCATATCGCTTAAATATATTTAAGGTCAAGTAATTGATCCAATGAAAATGAAACAATATATATCGTAACGACTCTATCATCTACTCAAAATTGCGGACGAGATTCAGAATTATATTTGATGTAAGTAAGTAAGCTAGTACTTGTGTACTTTGCGGCAAGAATAAAATGCCTGATGACGACAAAAAATCTACAAACTATTTTTAGAACTTACAGGTAGTATGTGTTTTTCAGTTTGAAGCGCTGGACGAGTGTTATGGCTCGGCATCATATAATAATGTCCAACAATAATGTTGATGTCAAATATTTCTGCTTTAGCCAACTTAAATAATGATTCTAAAAATTTTAGGCTGATACAGCACTTGTCAACGTCAATGAAGCTACGCAATCGGTTCGCAAATCCTACGGCGGGAGGCCTTGTAACGAGCAAGTCTAGTTTTCGATAGTTTACCAAATAAATTGAGGAGATTCATCTCCTTAAAATTAGTTCATCATAACTACTTGAGTATGAGACATTATATGTCAAATTGCCCGAGCATATGAATTATTGACGAAAAAGATTATTTTTATCTAAATACAGGATTTAGATATTCGCAGATTAAGTAATGTTAAATTTTATTATTTTTCAGTAGCAGTTGCAAGCAGCATTGATTAGATATAACATATTAAATACAAAACCTACAACACATTTTCAAATTGCCATGATATGTCACTACTACCTATCTTTACGAAAAAAAATATAGCTACAGGTTAAATGATGAACCTTAATCCTTGAAGAAGGCTTTTTAGACGAGGTTCTTTGTAACTATTTGTATCTAACCGTATCAACTTCGTATTAAAATATTTTTGAGAAAATCAAACAGGTATATGCCAATCCATTCCCCAAATTTGAAAATAATCTGAAGATAATAATAAAACATACGCCAACACATCTCCCTTTCATACTAATTTGTTTTCTCAAATTACCACAAAACAAATAAGAAATAACGGATAACCCTTTCGCCAGACGTCCGGTCCATGATACCCTATTACGACCAAACCGTCTGGCCAAAATCGCGGCACCCCATCCCACTTGTCATCGCAGTGGATCTGTACCGAATAGAAAAAGTAATTTGTGTCCATATGGGACCAGCGATTGCCTTCTGAACACTTCGGCCCTCGCCGCAAAATAGTCTTTTCGACACCAATTTCACGTCCCCCAACTTATTTTCTTAGATCTCTTTTAATATTGCGGTCCCGTCGACATTGTGTTTTGGTTAGGGTCGGATATCATTTGTATTGTGATCACAATAGGGTAAATTTACAAGACTGATTTGGTTCAAATATTTGTAAAGTCACTGATTCTCTTATTTGGACTGAATTGTTATTGCTCAGAAATGCGTATTAGCGATGATTACGTTTGATTATGCTGATTTGACAAAACATTTGTTTGGTCTTTATCAATTCATAAGAAAGGCGTGTGCCTTAGCAGTTTGGGATATCAAAATGGCTGGTGATGTGTTTTATAGATTTTTATATAGATTTTTTACCGCGATATACTTATATATACCTACGTATACACCTTAAGAAGCTTCAAGTATCGTGCCCCAAGCGGATATCTTACGTTTTTTAATCTCCAAAGTTCCCCATTGTATACGAAAGGGCTATCAATTAAGCCAGCGGCCCCTTGGACTACGTCTAGCTATAATTCCATGGGGCATTTTTAGCAGTCTCAGGTGGCGCATAATTTGCGGCGGCGGCGGTAGGGTTGTTATGATTTATTCCTCCCGTAACGCGCACTGGGACGCACTATCCCCCCACTTTCCACCAGCCATAAACACTAATTTATAGGGACACAACTCTCCGACATTAGACGATGATTTACCAATTTGTTGCAATAGTAAAACACATTAAATCTTGAAACATATTTATGTCCGACCTTTTGATTCGGGTGAGCAATGCTGGCTACTGCCCTCAGTTCCACCATTAAATCAATGCTGATTTCCATTTATATTTGTTATTTAATCCAGTATTTCCTTGAAGTTGTTATAATAATCCAGAACTGGCTTTTATTGCTATTTGTTTGGTGATTTCTCTAACTGGGATAAGCTGTTAAGATTTATTACTATAGTCTAAACTAATTTACTAACTTCCTAAAGATCACATTGAAACGTTACTTCGGATGCTGATGCATTAATAAGTCAACATTCTATTTCAATGTATTAAATGTAGGTCCCCAGATTTATGCGGTGGAATGAATTTTAGATACGGTTCATCCACTGCTAGTCAATATCCCAGTTGATACGTATGTAAATAGCAGACTGTAACCTTGAAAGATACGTGGGCAATAAACAAAACGAGAGGAATCCTCGAAGCGTACGTGTCATGTCGCTCCGTGCAATAACGAAACATGAAAAATTTCCAGACGCCCACATCAGACTGATAAATGGCTTCCGAAAATCCAAAAGGAAGTTACAGCTTACTTGGGATTTGGTCTAGAACCTCTCACGTCCCATAACTGCTGCACTCCGCTTTATTACAATTACCATAAGCCTCAAAGTCCCGCACTCTACGCTCGGATGACGCGACTTCATCATTTTGAACCTACTTACAACAGCGGTAAGTCCGTTATTGCTTGGGTGAAATAGAAACCGCGTCTGGGACCGAGTCTCGGAATGGCTACGAACAACTTTGGTACTTACACACCTTATTTTAAGATCGAAGATAGCTTCGGGAGAATCAGTCGTGCGAAAGTTATGCGCCGTTCGTGCCTTGAGAACGGTCCACTCTTTACATTTATGTACGCGTACGATATGTCGCCGGCTATTTGGAATACTAATTGGGGGCGCTTCGGGACTCCTAAAAAGGTAGATATTATCCTCCTCTACATTTTTCTAATACGACTCTTGTTTGAGTTAATGCTAATAAAGTAATCGAATTATCTTATCTGCCAGCAAAAGGGAGTGATTACGTGATAGCGTTGTAGATATTCGTATGTAGATATTCGTACTACTATGTTTAGATAGGTGGTATAGCATTATATTAATCAGACAGGTGAAATTCTGTAAACAAATCCGGCGGGAAAACGTTACCCTGAAAACGCCGACAGCGGGACGTGAATGGAAAACCAGCAAACCGCGAAATGATGATGAATCGCGTCAGAGAGGATGGCCGCCAGAGTGGGAAGGATACGGGAAACGGCGACGGGAGCGAAAGGGATAACACTGTGGAAAATTAGTCGATGCTCCCGTGAATTTGTGTACGTTTTCAATGAAGCTTCTTTACGGTAGGTAAAATAGGAATAAAACGGATCGGCCCTAATCCGGCAGCCATTTATAACTTACAGGCCATTAATTTGAGTGATAATTCATGAATAGCGACGCGATTGGCCGTAGATATTGGTTTCGGTAAAGTACCTACACAGTAGTCGGGCGCGGATCGCGGTTCCTTATCGTGCCCACTTATATCTAATCAAAATTCAGATCACCTATGGGTGGAGTATACGTTTCATATAGATATTGGTGTGTTTTAATATGATTTGGAATGCTACTTGGTTTTAAATCACGATGAAGTGTGGCAAATAAAAGTGTTGTAAATAACACGTCATTAAATTTAAATGAAATAGGTACTTACTTAATAATGTACCAATTATTATTTCTACTTACTCGTTTGCGTTTAAATATAATACTTACAAATGTGATATAGGTATGCGCATATAAATCTATACCTCCAATTGTCATCTTAGGCACTGGTATATTATATGAACCTGAAACCATTAAAAAATAAACGTATTTTTTAATGGGTGGGTAGTCATTATCCGATTGACTAAAATTGTTTTTTACTGACACTAGGTGAGCGACTATAGTCTAACCTAGAGGTACAGATAAACATGGGCATTCACTTGTAACAGAACATCGAACATTCGCCGTTTTTAAATTTTTCGAACTCAACAACGAACAAAGCCAAGCATAGACCCAAACATCGCTACGAACATTTTCATGATCTTTCTAGCGGACGCTCTAGTCGATGCTCGTCAAAAAAATATTCATCTCGAAGATGTCAGACTTGATGTGCGAGGAGCTAGAGTGCGGCGGCGGAACAATGACAAAAGCTCGGCTGGGGAAAAAGTTCGAAGCTTCTGTCATTTCGCTAGAATGCTCGCCAGAACGCTCGATAGAATGCTCACCAAAACGCTCTCGTTAGTTTTTCTGTAATGTAACATTCGTTAGAATGCTCATTACAAGTGAATGCTCAAGTTTATCAGCATCTTTACTTACCTAAACCTATTTTTCCGCAACCAAATTTGCATTGTAATTTTAGTTAGTTAGTAATTTTTAGTCGTTCGGTTTATTATATTCATTTTTTAATAACTTCATCGTCCGATGATAAAGTAAAGGTTTTCTGGCAGAATTTTTCTGAGGTTGCCTCAATCATTGACGAAGTATTTCATTCTATGAGTCAAAGTTTACAAGATGACCGTATTCTTGACACCACTCATGATGTTATCTCATCATACCTCTTGGGCCACCTTACGGCCAACACTGCATAGTTTCCATTGCTCTTATTTCAAGATGATAAAGGTCAATTTAGCTCAGCCTCGTTTGTACAGGAAATAAGCTCTTGGCGGACGCATCTTCCTCGTTATCAGGATTATGATACTTAGCAGACGCCACAACCGGTGGTCTTCGGTTCAACGGTGCTACTAATAGTAGATAGATATATCTTAAACTAACATTTTAGATTTACCTTGAAAAAATACAATTTTTCTGGTCAAAACCAGCTTTTGATTATAAGTCCGTGTTATGTTCAGTTTGGTATTTTGTTTAATGTCCTTTTTTCATATTTTGCTGGGACCGTTCGTAACTGGTATTTTTTTTATCTACAACGGGTTAGCACTTAGCCTTCATCACACCTATTTATTAATTTTTCTATAATCTTTATAGAAAGGCAGAGGTCTGACTGACTGATCAATCAACGCGCAACTCAAACTACCAGACGAATCGAGCTGAAATTTGGCATGCAGATAGGTATCTGACGTAGGCGTCCCCCAAGTAGCACAGATAGCTGTATAATTACTCACTTTAAGACTTATTTGAAACTCTGTGCTTATTAAGACTTTTCTAAGAGTACACTGGTGACCCTACAGCTGCGTTATAGCTGTCAGTTATATTTAAACAGCTTAGGCTAATTAAGAGCTGCATTAAGGCTAATTAAGACCGACAAAACCTCCATTAATACGCTAAGAGTGCTATAAAGATATATTTTCACAGACTCTATTCAGCTTTTAACATTTTCTAAAGCCTAAACCGTAATAAAGACTGGTTAATGGATACAATTTCGCTAAATACTGTATAAGAAGGTATTTGTGAACTCCTAATACACTGACTTATTAAAGGGGCACGTGTGAACTATTATGAAGTGAATAGCTGTATAATGGATGATATGTGGCCCATATTTTAGCTTATAGCTGAATATGTCTACCGCTAGTCAGCCTTTATACTGCCATTGATAGTATATGCACAGCGGCTGTTTAAATATTCACCAGATGCCTCGCAGCTGCTTAGAGACTCACTAGTGTATCGAATTAACGGCTTCTACTTTATAATGGTTCACATAAGTACCATAAATCAGACGTTATCTGAATAAAAGAACATATGTGGTACTGTAATCAGTCAATGTAACTACTTATAGGCCATTACCGATGTAGGTATTTTTTTATGTTAAATAAATATGAATTCGCGTAATTCGTGGAAGATTAAAGCGAGAACAGGGGGCATTAAAAGAAAACTATCGAAAGAGTACTAAAGAATTATAAAGACATAAAACTTTCAAATTAGGGAGTAACGCAAAGCGTGACAAATAGTTTGAAACAGGATGGTTCCGTAAAAAATATTTAAACTCTGGCATTACTGAAATTAAGTTTATAATCGATGAATCGCATGTTTTGGAACATGGTACTAAAATTCAAAATAATGACATTTTTATCCCGGTGAAGTCAACACGCTTGGGCATATACGAAGCTTCAATTTGAGATGAATGTGATAACGTTGCCGTCGTTTTAAATCTTCGAGAAATAAAGTGCAAATTAGTATGTATTAAACATAAAGAATGCCAATATTTTATTCCATTATTATATACTTCCGCTATATAATATTATAAATGTGAAAGTTTAGTTACCTAGATGTTTGTATGTTTGTTACTCAATCACGTCAAAACGGCTGAACGGATTTGGCTGAAATTTGGGACACAGATACTTTGTAGTTTGGAGAGGAACAAAGGCTACTTTTTATTCCGGAAAAATATCACATTCCAGCGGGATAACGTCATGAAGTCCACGCGGGTGAAGCCGCGGGCGGAAAACCAATTGTAAATAAAACAAAATAAATTACTTTTTTTACATATATTTATTGATTAATTTAAACATCAATTAGTACTCTGTCAATGTGGTATTATCTGTCACAGAAAAGTAATTGGTAATTACAACAAACTTAACAAAAATATTCCTATTGTATCATATTTTTTACCTAAACATTCATCCAACTAATAAAATCTGCATCACATAGAGTAGACAGTAAATCACTTATTACGAAAGTTCTTAAAATAAAAGTACTGTTCATAAAGATATACAAAAACAAAGAAAACTGAATCCTTGTCAATCTTGATCGGTACAATGCTCAATTGATCTCCATCTGGTTCTGAGGTTCTAACCATCTTAAAAGGCATTATTCTGTAATAAAGAAATCAGACAGTCAGTTATATTATAAGTAATAAATACATAACTTGTACATAAGTATAATCTGGGTTACTATTATTATTTAACTGCAAAAAAGTTGTATTATTGTTTACATAAGCTTTTTACAGTTTGTACTAAATAATATCGCTTTGACAAATTTTGAAGTAGAAGGTATCCTGCGGTGGTTTTAGATATATAATACACGGATCCCTAAAGAGTCGGTATAATAACTATTTAATTGTTCACATCATGGCTAAAGGTAGACCTTGTGAACAATCAAAAGTAAAGAAAACAGCTTATTGCTGTATACAGTTCACATGTGTAATTTTATTCAGTTTTTTGTAGATTAACAGTACACTAGTGAACTATTAGACAGCCTTTTGAAGAATAAAAGAGTTTTAACCATTCACATCACTGTTTAACATAAATCCACCATTTTATTGTATAACCTATAAAAATACTGATTGATTTTTCAACTTTTACGATGTAATGTGCAAGAAATAGGAATGTATTGCATTACTTTTTACTTCGTAATATCTTAACAATAACTTTTTATTATAAAATTCTTTTCAAAGAACTACAATTTTTTTTGACAAGTTTACATCACAGCTTATTTATATCACAAAACTTATTCAAAACAGAATATTTTCGTGGCGCACTAAAATTTTCTTAGATAATATATATGTATAATGTCAGTAAAATTACATTCCCAATCATGTTTCCTTTATTAATATGTAAAACAATGTACTTACCCAGGGAATATGAATATTATCCACCATTATATCGTTACTATAATTCACTTCACGTAACATAAAGTGTTCAATTATCTAGCATTTATGCTTAAACCCAGTTTGCTACTTCAAATATTAGTTCACTTAATTTACACAGGCCGCAAGCAGCCTTTCGTAGTTTAAAATATGTATTAAAGCCTACATGTGACATATTTTCTGAATAAAGAGTAATTTGTGATCTCTTAGTCAGTCGAATTTCAGCGCATAGTACTGTCGATACCCTTTTATAAAACTCTTAAATTTCTGCTACACAGCTCTTAAGCAGCTATGTGAACTTAAGGCTGAATAATTTGTGCTGTTACCCTTTATTACACTGTTAAGTTGCTGCTTCACAGCTCTTAAGCAGCTATGTGAACTAAAGGCTGAATAATTTGTGCCCATTTAAGAGCTATAAGAGCTGTATAAGGTCGTATATAGCCTTTATGCAGTTTCCTTATTCAGCTTTACGCGTGATGGAAATCCGTTATTCGGCTGTTAAGCAGCCTCGTGTGCTACTTGGCGCTAAGAAAGGATTTTGTAAAATTCAACGACGAAAACGAGGGTTTGCGTTCCACGAATAGCACACGAGCGAATCTGCGGGCAAAAGGGCTAGTCAATCACATATAAGTATTAATTTTTCGGCACTGACCCAGTTACTTTAAAATAGTATTTGTTTCGTTATATATTTGTAATTTGATTTGGTTTTGTTATGAGGGAGGGGAGGCCTATGCCCAGCAGTGGGCGTCGCTCGTTCGGCTGACATGATGATGTGAAATTGTGCAAGTATAAGTATGCTGCTTACGAGTATGTAAGAGTCAGATCAATGTATGATATGTATGTATGTATGATAACTAGTAAGATTCTTGTTTATTATTGTCATCATAGTTAAAATAATAATTAGCATGTCACCGTGTCTGTCCTCAAGAGCCCTAATGAAACATTGGCCTATTAACTACAGCTCGAGCATTATGACACTGCCACAATAATATTAATACTAGGCTATACAAACTTAGAAATACATCTGATTGATCTAAAGCGATTTAATGGGTGCATTATAAACTCCGTAGTAATTGAACTAATTTATTGGGCTATGTTCAGTTTTATTCATTGCTTAGCGTGATTAGCCTCTAAATTACTTTGAGGATGATTTCAGTGTTTGATCAAGTATAACAATGTATAGCTCGAGCATTATACCACTGCCACAATAATATGAATACTAGGTTATAACACATTAGAAATACATCTGTGCCCGTAGTGTAAGTTTTTATGTCAAAAAACGCAAACTATTTCGATTCCGTATTTATGACAATTTGTATGAAAACTGTATTAGCGCCTCTAGCGGCGAGTAGCGCGTTTATATAGTTTTCATACAAATTGACATAAATACGGAATCGAAATAGTTTGCGTTTGCTTGACATAAAAACTTACACTAGGGGTACATTGATCTAAAGCGATTTAATGGGTGCATTATAAACACCGTAATGATGAATTGAACTAATTTATTGGGCTATGTTTAGTTTTATTAATTGCTTAGCGTGATTAGCCTCTAAATTGATTCAGTGTTTGATCAAGTAACAATGTTGGCTGATCCAGTATTTACACATATCAATAAACATATACCTAATATACATATCAATATATCAGTCTATAATACGAGTGAGTAAGTCAAAGTTGTTTTAAACCACTATGTTGAAGAACGTTAAACAGAAATTAGCAAATAAGAAAAGGAAACGAAAATATTTATTGATTGACTAGCTAACCCGACAGACGTTGTCCTGTCTTAACTATGAATTGAATTAGAAATGGGGTAAGTTTATATTTCTCAAAATAAATGTAAGTAGGTAGGTACGTAAGGAAAAGGTAGAAACAAAATTTTGTTACGAAATAGTCCTCACGTCAGCTAGTCTTGTTTACTATTTATTTAGTAAGAAATACTCAATGGTATAGTAAATAAAATAAAATATTCCAAAACATCTTCGAAAACATAAAAATTTTAAGCAGCCACACTTGAAATCGAAAGGCGCTACTCGGAAAAAGTATAGACTTTTTGATTTAAAACTATAGGACGGTTACAGTTGTTACAAATCTGGTAATAAGATATATATTTCTTCATACCTTTATCAAGATTCGTATAGTTTCAGAAACACGATTTTATGATTTTGACTCGCCACTTTTTCTTTTCGAAAAGACCTCAAAAAAAAACGAAAATTCAAGATTATTCTTAAATGGGGTTACTTGCACTATTGGAAATTGGTTTAATTAGTGGACACCAATAATATTTAGGATCGTATAGAAGCATTTTTTTAAAATCGCTGTAGTTTTTTAATACGAAGTGATTTTGTGTTTTTTTTGCCTAATCTGCAAAATCGGTCTCGCTCCCGCGCGCGTCGTTTTCTCATTGCTATCTCGCTTCAGCATAATTTTTCCGAATATCGCCTTAAGCCACAATTTCTCGACACTACGTGACACTACGTTCCAATAGTAGTGGGCACAAAACGCAACCAAAACACTTTTGTGAACAAATGGCGTTTGGTTCATCGCCGCAAACGACTCTCCTCGCTCACTTTACAACCCCAATAAAACAATGAACGTGCGCTTATCACTCTTATCAAAGCGACAAACATAAATTTTATTTGAACGAGTGCCGTTTGCATTGTACGTTTGTACGGACCGACGTTTGTTCTAGTGACGCGATAGCCTGACACATGTGACTGGCTTTTTTTTTAATATGTTAATTTTCTATTCCGTTAAACACCTCTGTTGGGGAAAGTACCTGCTACTTGATTAATTATATTTTTTTAAACCAACACATTACCAATACAATGCTGTGTTTGAATATCTTTGCACTTCTCTATCCTTACCCGATGATTCCAGAAGCGCCGCGAAAACAAAATTCAAAGTATAATTAAAAAAACGTTATTGATATTCTTATTAAATCGTTCTTATTAACTATGTATGATTAATATATTTTTTATAAATATATTTTGTTTTATTCATTGTACATAATGCAATCTTTATTTATTTTGACACCAAACAGCGTGATTATTATAGCCCTTCTAAACTTGAATCGCAGAAAAAAAACAGAATCGAAATAAAAGACAATAGGAAACAATCATTTATTTTTTAATTGCAACAGTCTGCGCGCTGTCAGCCATCAATCGAGGCTGTACGTGACTTTTCCCAAAACAATTGGCTCTCGCTGTCACCAGAGACAATAAGATGCGACTTACAATAAACAACTTTAAAAAAAAAATAACAGAATATAGAGTTTATTATAATGTTACACGGTTTTGCTATAACTTTTTGAAAGCTTTAGCTTTTATTTTGTTTTGGCGATTGTTTAATTATTATTTTACTTCTGCTACAGATAATTATAAAATGTTAAATATATTTTATCTACACTCACGTTATAATGTTCACTCTAATTTTAACACATTTTATAATACAGGCGCTTGTCTTGCCTATAATTGAATATGCTGATGTCTGTAGCACCAACCTCAATGAAAACCTTCTCAGTAAGCTGGATCGTCTCCTTAACAACAGTATTCGCTTCATATAGGTATGGATTACGCAAATACGACCATATCTCTCAACACCGTCAGCAGCTCAAATGGCTCCCTATTCGCGAGCGTAGGAACCTTAGAGTTGTCTGCATGCTCTTCAATATCCTATTCGATCCACTTACCCCAGATTACTTGAAATCTAGATTTCAGGTTCTGGGCGACTCTCATGAACGTAGCCTTCGCTCTAGTGGCAACCTTCTCTTGAAAACACCATCCCACTCTTCTGGCTTCGTCTCCCAATCATTCTCCGTTTCGGCTGTACGACTTTGGAACGACTTGCCTCTAAGCATCCGTAGTGCACCCAGTAAGTGCGTTTTCAGGAAAATGGTCCGCGAACATTACTTGAGCTGTCTACACTAATCTTGATAAATCTGCTCTGACTTATGTGTTATTTAGATATGTATATATATATATATATATATATATTTATTTATATTCTATATATATATTTATATTTGTAATCATAATCATAATCATAATCATAATCATAATCATTTATTCACTTGAAACATGGTATAAAAAGTTGTTATTTAATTTAGTTCTCATGTTTCACTATTAAAAATAGCATGCAAATTATTAATCAATCAAATACAATTTAAACAGAAAAAAAAATAATACAATTCAATACAATAATAATCCGATTCAATACAATAATTATGTCAAATATACCTATTTCCATGATAAAAAATAATGTCAATAGTAAAATAATTGTGTCATAATTTAATAGTTCCCTGATAAAAATAATGTCAATCTGAAGTAAAATAATTTGTGTAATAATTTAATTTTGGTAATGTCATCAATATTCATCATCATCATCTTTAACTGTCAGTAAATTCTTTAATAGAGTAAAAGTTGTTTCTGTTTAACCATTTAAAAAGGCTTTTCTTAAAATTATAATTATTTAACATTTTCAAATCATTCGGAATCTTATTGTATATTCTTACGCACATTGCAACACAACTCTTATTATATTTACTAGTCTTAGGTACATTACTTATAACTAGTTTGTGTTTGTCTCTACGCACTCTAGAATTCGCAGCGTCAGATGCTTTGGAAAACAAATATTTGTTGCGGTGTACGAAATTACACGTCTCGTTTAAATACAGAGATGGAAATGGTAGAAGACCTTCGTTTTTAAATATAGGTTTGCATGATTCATCGGGTAGAATTCCATATATCGCTCTTATGCATTTCTTTTGTGCTACGAATACTCGATTGCAATCCGTACTATTACCCCATACCAACAATCCATATCGCAAGACGGATTCGACATAGGCACGATAGCATAACACAGCAGTTTTTTTATTTGTCACTTTTGTTACCTGCCTTAATGCATAACTGAATTTATTGATTTTATTGCATATGTTTTCAATTTGGATTTTCCAGTTTAAATATCTATCTATTATGATTCCAAGAAACTTTACATGAGACGCTTCTTTGATTTTACAAACATTTAAATCTATTTTGGAATTACTATACTCAGATGCATTAAATTGTATGAATACCGACTTTTCTAAATTAATTT
This sequence comes from Crambus lathoniellus, assembly GCA_949710035.1. Taxonomy (NCBI): domain Eukaryota; kingdom Metazoa; phylum Arthropoda; class Insecta; order Lepidoptera; family Crambidae; genus Crambus; species Crambus lathoniellus. Next base: position 24,217,585 of record OX453306.1, read on the forward strand.
TTAAATTGTTTGATTTTAACCATGTAGTCAATATGTCAATTGTATTATTTATGTCAGTTTCATGATCAGTCAACGAATTATTCTTTTTCTCTGTAGTCACAATTATAGAAATGTCATCAGCGTACAATATGCATTTATGTTTGGTAATGTCAAATATATCATTTATAAATAGTATGAACAGAACGGGGCCTAAAATACTTCCCTGCGGGATACCTGTTTTAATTTCACGATAACCAGAAGAGTATGGTCGTAGTTCAGTTTTATGGATTCTATCTACTGTAACGCATTGTTTTCGGTTAGATAAGTACGATGATAGCCATTGCAGAGTAACACCTCTCAGACCTATACTTTCTAACTTTTGCAATAATAAGCTATGCGGAACACAATCAAAAGCTTTTGATAAATCAAAAAATAGCCCTGTAGTCCAATAATTATTATTTATTTTATCCAAAACAGTACTCAGTAAAGTATAAATAGCTAGAGTTGTAGATTTGTCATTTTGAAAACCATACTGATCTTTGTTTATAATGTTATATTTGTTGCAGAAGGCAATCAATCTTTTTAACATGCACTTTTCGAAAATTTTTGAGAAAATAGGGATAAGTGCAATTGGGCGGTAATTGTTTAAATTATCTTTTTTACCTTTTTTGAAAAGAGGTCTAATAACAGACAATTTTAAAACGTCCGGAAAAGTTCCTGCTGAAAACGATTTATTGATAAGGTAAGTTAACACTGATATTATTTCATTAATGCAGAATTTTATGATTTTGGTACTGATTCCATCATAACCTTCCGCATTTGTATTATTTAGTTTTAGTACTTCTGTTTTTACCTCTTTTTCTGACATGGGCATAAGAAACATCGAATTGAGCATTGAACAATTAGAATGTCTCTTTTTGATTGGAGATATATGGCTGTCAACCAAATGGTTATTGAAAGCGTTTGCTATTTCCGCCGGATTGGTTAAAAGTTTATTGTCTATTACAAGTTCAGAAATACTGTTTCTAATTTGGTCGTTTCCGTTTACTTCATTATTTATTACTGTCCATGTCGCTTTACATTTATTGTCACTATTGTTAATGAAATTAATATTGGAATTTTTTCTGGATTTAAATATAATGTTTTTTAAAGTTTTAGAGTATGTCAAGTATTTATTTTTAATTGTTGATGTCTTGTTTGTATAGTATCGATAGCGTAACAGTCTTTTTGTTTTACTGCTTTTTCTCAAACCTTTTGTTATCCATCTGTTATTAATGTTTTTGGGTCTTGGCTTGACTTTTATAGTGGGAAAACATAAATTGTACAACAAACAAAACATTTCATAAAATTGGGAAAAAGCCTTGTTAAAATCAGTCTCACTAAAAACGTCGCTCCATGAAAGACTATGTAAGCAATCTTTAAATTTTGTTATGTTCTCAGCTGAGTAATCTTTTTTATATATAAAATATCTTTCAGGTTTTGACGGTTTTTGTTTGACACTGAAATTTAATAATTGTGCCGTATCGTGGTCCGATAAATACAAAGGCAATATCTTAGCATCGGCATTTTTGATATTACTTAGTATGTGGTCTATGCACGATTTTTTTCGCGTGGGTTTATCTATATGTATTTGTAAATTATGATTATTGCATAGATCATTTAATTGTTCGGTTATTTTACCCTTTTTTAAAGTATCTATGTTGATATCACCGGCGATCACCACTTTGACATTAGACTTGTACTTTTTATACATATCTTGCAATAGTTCGTCCAATTTTGTAAGAAAAACATTTGGATCAGAATTTGGTGTTCTATATAAGGAGACAACTACTAATTTGTGACAGGGAATTTCTATGCCGCACACTTCAAACACTTTTGGTAAGGCATGACTTTTGATCCATGTTAATTCTTTGAAAGATAGAGACGTTTTCGCGAGTATGCAAGATCCGCCTCTTTGCGTTTCTCTACAATAAGCAGCTGCCAATTGATAATCTTTTATTTTAATAAAATTAACATAATTGGATTTGAGAAAAGTTTCAGTAAGGCAAATGATATCGGGATCTATATTATTCTCTTCGCGTAATTCTTTCAAAGTTAATTCCATTATTGATTGTTTCGATAGAATGCTGGCAATATTTTGATGAAGTATTTTAAATTGGAACTGTTTCGTCTCGAAAAAACTCCTTGCTCTTCAATTGAGGAAAATAATCTGGTATTGTTTATTTTTTATTTTTTGTCGGTTTGGTGATATGGGATATTGCATTTGTTGCGCAAGTTCTATTATCAATATTAGACTTCTCTTGTTCCTGAGAAAAGTAATATGGAATTGTACCTTTTGTAAATCTGCTTTGGATTGGTTTTGAAACATTTCTTAATACTAAATTTTTGAGCGCTGTATATATAATATGTGTATGTGTTTGTATAAATTATATATAACATGATTGTTAGTTTAGTTAGTATTAGTACTCATATATTTATAAGCATCTACAAATTGTAAGTTGTTATTTAATTTTACTTTTTTTTGCATTGTTATTACCTAGTTACTTTTGTCTTCTTTGTATTGTCACTTTTTGTTTTATTGCCGCTGTTCATTTTCTCTCCCTGACACCCTTTCCGGTTGACTGGAAGAGAATGCATATTAGCATTAAGTCCGCCATTTGCTGTGTTTTGCAATAAAGATTAAATAAATAAATAAATAAAAAAATAAATATTGATTTTATTTTGATTGATTTATCGACCAGAAACTGACTTGGAACGCTCACATTAACAATGTAATCCAAAAGGCTAAAATAACATTAGGAATATGCTGTCACTTAGCAAGGATGAAATGGGGCCTCAAGTCTAAACCAAACACCTAAAATAGCCCTGTGGATGTATACCGACATAGTGAGGCCGATAATAACGTATGCCTGCGTAGTATGGCGGAGGAAAACAACCCAAGTAACAACAGCTATCAATAAACTTAATAAATTGCAAAGACTAGCATGCCTTATAGCAAAAGCGGCCATGTCTACTACTCCAGGAGCTGCTCTAAATGCCCAGCTCAACTTACTGCCACTTCACTTATTTATTGCGAAGGAGACGTAAGCTGGCATGTATAGGAAAGGCAAAGTAAACTGGCACTCAGAGATCGCTACACGAATCAGTGCTTGAACACAACCAACTAGCAATGACAAATGTCATGCTTTCACAATGTAATACAAAAGGAACTAATCAATGGAACTACCGAGCAAAGATGATTGGTCAGACAACCTCATTAGGTACCTGTAAGGCTGGAATCCTGATCTGGTTTACAGACGGCTCCAAAATGGGTGAGAATGTAGGATGTGGAATAATTGACGTCAGTCCGAAATTCAGCTAGAGCATGAATCTAGGAAAATATGCCACTAAATTCCAAAGGAGCCGGAGGTATACGCCATGCCATTATAGAATGCGCGGAGGCCAACCGTCAACGAAACTACATAAACCAATCAAATCTGATTTTCTCAGATAGCCAGGCTCATGATGAAGCCTTAAACTCGAATATCATAAATTTGAAATTGGTCAAAGACTGCGTAAACAAACTAAATAAACTCGGCCAACGGAATAAAGTTATTCTGAAACGGGTATTGGGCTTGTTTTGGAATCATTGGCAACGAAAAAGTTTATGAACTTGCTAGGGCTGGAGCTCAAGGCCATCAGATAGGACTAGAACCTTTCTGTGGTATCTCAAAGCACCGCTATGCAGATTCCCCATTTGGCGAATCGAAAAAGCACTGGCTGATACAACCAGGACTGCTACGTGCCAAATCCCCTATAGCAGGCTACTCGCAAAGCCGAACTACCGAGCTCCTGCCTGCCCCACTTAGGTGTAAGCAAGACAACTTGCCGTAGCATATCATATCTCGCGATAAAAGCCGGTCATGCTAGGCCGGCTGGAGCTTAGCAGGACGAACTTCTGTGGGATAGTCCGCGCCTTAACCGGCCACTGCAAACTAAAGAGGTGTCTGTCGCAGGGATTTTGTCAAAGTCGTGATATTATAATTCCACTAGTGAAATTATAATTTCGCGTGATATTATAATTCCACTAGTTAAATTATGAATAGACAATGAAACAATCCATAAGTTTTATTGATACAAAAAAAATAATGGTGGTTATTTTAAATAAAATTTCTAACCTATCACGTGTTCTATATGACTTCCGAGGCTCGCAGCCGTGTGCATACTGTCTCGTAATGTCTATTCATAATATCACGCGGAATTATAATTTCACTAGTGGAATTATAATATCACGACTTTGACAAAATCCCTGCGACAGAGGCACCAATTTCAATTGAAATTGAGTCGATGTTTGCCGCTACTGTGACCAGGAGAGGGAAACGCCCAGACACCTTCTGTTTGACTGTGGGCCGCTTATCCACAAACGCAGTATCCATCTGGGTCGACACATTATGCGCCCGGAGGTGATAAACACTCTTAAAGCTAGGAGTATTCTAGACTTCTTGGAAGCCTCTAGGCTAGAAGAGTTACTTTAAACAAGTGGCGAATCACAATAGATCTTCTAGGTCGCAGTGACTACATCTCCTACAGGAAATGCATAGCCCCTTACATTAAAATAATAATAATAATATACCATTGATTGACTTTATAAAAATAAAAAGTGACACCGCTACGACACCGCTGTCAATCATAAAAGCACCCTCCTTTTTTTAAATTTTACAATTTTCTTTACAACTATAGGATTTACCGGCCCGGGGTTCAAGGCCTTCTTCAGCTGAGAAATATCAAAATAAGTTTCATGCGTCGTACGATCGCTTTGGTACCTACATACATTTTACTAATAATTAAGTTTTATTTGTGAAATATGTAATATGACTATATAATGAGTTTAGATAAAGTAGTGTATGAGCAAAGAATATTATAAATATGAGACTGCACATAACTCGGTATTAAAAGACTCATGGTCGTATCTCCTATTACTGTGACAGACACATAAACTTCTATTATTAAATATTGATCTTAAAAAAACATATAAATAACATAATAAATAACCGCCTCTGTGGTCTAGTGGTTCACACCACCGATTTCAGACCAAGAGGTCCCGGGTTCGATTCCCAGTGGGGGTATATATTGTATTCGGTTTGGTTGGTGGTAGGACTTGTTCTTAGTCCACCTGGCTAGCTACCACCGTCTTATCTAAGTCTGACGCCATAACAACGAATGTTTTCTGCATTATTGTGTTCCGGCAGTTAGAGATAAGACAGCCAGTTCCTCAGTGATTGAGGATTCCGGGAGTAGTGCGCTTCCACCTTCAGCCTTATCACTACTTAACATCAGGTGTGATGAAAGCTAAGTGCTGCCCCGTTGTGGATAAAAAAAAAAGAAAAAAAAACATTTGAACATCCCTTTAAATATTGCCCATTCATATAAGGTAACTTTTAAACCTAGAAAGCCCTTCAATAAGCGTTTTTGGGTCAATTATGTGTTACATTTAACAACTAAAGCGCTGTACATACGAAATACAGTACCAACTATGAAGCATAATTAAGGCGCGCGCTCACTCGCCTCCAAAGACTAATTTGTTAACAACCGTTCGGGGGTTAATTACATTACAGCTAAGCGACGGGGCGTCATAGCCCCCACTTTATCAAGATTCCCGAGTTAATAATGAGCCTATTAGTTACTTTTAATTAGAATTACATGTGCGCGTAAACATTTGGTCGTGCGTCGGCGTCGTCTGGACGTTTCGCTTGTTGTGAATTACGATGACAAATTTTATTTACATGCTTAAAGACTACTACTTGGTACTACTTGGTCAATTTTATTGTCGTTTGAATTGAATTCAGTTGACGCATGCATTTGTAACTATAACTAAGTCCTAATTTATATTTCAGGGCTGTTGTGGTGTTAACTAAAATTAAATGTGGTCTGACAAATATTGCAATAAATATCAAATTCGCGCTATTTATTTGCATTTTAAATATTATTTTATTGTTTATAATGTGTTAACCATTGTGTTGACTCTGCATTTGAAATGAATACCGCATAATATACCTATTGTTGTGATTATATGTTTGAAATTTAACGATGATACATAGTTTTAATAGTGTTCTCTTTGTCGGCAGTGTGGGCGGAGACGGGCGAGTTCCGGGACAGCGGGCACTCGTCGCTGGCGTCGGCGGGCTCCGGCGTGGACCAGTCGCTGTACGCGCCGCCGCGGCCGCGGAGAGACCGCAAGCACACGGACGACAGTGAGTACTAAGCTTTATTTCCGAAACACACCTCTTCACGCCTTTCTCATGTAGTTAGGAGGCAGGACGGGCAGGAAGAGATCACTTCTTTTCCCTAGCTGGCGACACCTACATAAACTCCCTGGTATTTCAGCGTTCATTACATGCCTTTCTATCCATAATCTGATATAGCTCATCTGTTTTGCCCTGCTTTAACATTCAGGGGACAGCAAATGAAAGACTAACTCTCTATCTCTATCTAAGATATCTGGTGGATAAAATATCAGGAACTTATCAGACGGTTGTGAAATTGTTTCCTTGAACATTTTTCCGCCCTCGAGATAGCCTTGAATTGTTTCTACTTGCTTGAAGTGACACTTTTGAAATCAATTTTCTGAACTTGTCCATCCTTTCATACAAAAATTTCAAGTTATTCTCCCTGAAAAGAATAGCTACTGTCTTCGGGAATTAAATGAAGTAGAGATTAGGGTCTAGTTACTACTGTGAAACTCAATAGACCATAGTAGATTGTTTAGCAAGGGATGTATGGCACCCATAACAGTCGAGTGTTTTGGCGCACGAACGAAGTGAGGGCGCCGATAGTTCGAGACTGTTATGGGTCCATACGCCCGAAGTAAACACTCTACTTTTCATTTTGAATATGAGGAATGTAAAAATAAACAGAAATAATCTAAAAAATATGTTTCCTATGGCCGCGGAATTTTCGAAAGACCATAACTTTTTTGTTCATTTTCTCTGTTTTAGGGAAGGCAAGGGAAACTAAGTCCATACAGTCTTGTTTGGTGTTTGACCCGTACTCTATGCAATTCCATGAAATTAATAGCCTGATTTTTTATGATACAAATAACTTATTTGGTTTAATCTGTTTCTAAAAACGCATATTCTTAAAAAAAATGTTTTAAATATTAAAATAATAATTCTACGATATTAATTATTTTATATAATAGCAAAACATGGCTGTATAGGCTTCTGTGCCTTTGCCTGCATACCTTTGGTAAATAAATGTCCAAAGAGATTCTTAAAGACTCTACACACGTTCCTATCCGACCTCCGATTCGGTCTGCTCCCAGAACAAATCGGAACGTGTGTAGCGCAGATTTGTTCTGGGAGCAGACCAAATCGGCTGTCGGATCGGAACGTGTGTAGATGCTGTTAGAGATTTTGACATGACCCCTCCTATTCCTTTTTTAAATTTCATAACGGCCCTAGGGCCGCCACATACCACTTTCAACCCGCATTTTAGGCAAGTTAGGAGTTACTTTCAGAATATGAGACATGAAAAATATTTTACAATTACAATGGATTTCAATACATAATACAAAGCATCTGAATGCATATTTTTTGAATTTTCTATTAATATAAATAATAACGTGATCAACAATTGAATCAACACCGTCGTGTGCTCGTTACATAACCGTTTCGAAGTAAATAAGTGTGTAGCGTACATTAAAGAAAACGGCGGGCGTTTTATCGCTCGAGTGCAAGTACCTACATGAAGTGGCAGTGCAGATAGGCAACACATGTTGACGTGCGGCCTGCCCAAAGGTGCCACATGATCGATGGCCGCGGCCGCTCAAAGACTGTCCTGATAAACCGTATCGCCCGTATCGCTACCAGGGCTGCCAGAAAATGGAAAGACCCATATTTAGGCTTGATTTATTATAATTTAACGGATAATTAAATGGATTGATGAACCTTATCTTGCACCATCAATTATTAAGGATTTGTGATTTGATTACGTTTTGGCTCTATGCATTTGTTTATTTTTTACAGACCTTTGAAAGAAAATATTCCCATTTTTTGCTGTTTGGCATTACTAGAATTAGTGATTTAATTATATGTTTTCAGAGTAGAGTGTAAGTATAAATATAAATATTCTTAGAAATGCCCAGAATATCATGCATAATTCCACTTTAGCCGCAACATATTATAGAGTATGTGTTATTTTTCCGATGTAAGATTTTAGGAAATAATATTCAGCCATTCAATAAACGTTTCTGTAGTATTAGATAGTTTAATTTCATTACAGGTTGTCAATTGTAATGACAAATATGGTATAGAACTTTTGGGGACAGTCAGAAAAACGTAGTAGGTAGGTATACTTTAGCGGATTTTATTGCACACAATGTATGGGACTGGGATACAAAGCTTTTTCTAAGTACAATGTAGATTTGTGTAAAGTCAAAGCGGTTAGCTATGCTATAAGCATAGGGACTATAGGGTAGGTACTAAGCTTTTTCTTCCTACAATGTAGATGTGTGTGAATTCAAAGACTGGCTATAGTATAAGCACGTGAGCGATAGCTTATCATCAACCCTGCGTATCGCCTCGGTAGCGGCGGTAATCCACTGCCTTTATTACACGCCAATGACTTCTCACCCTTACGGATTGATAGGTTCTAATAAATGAGACTAGGACACTGCGTTTCTTTAAAGGGTGGTTTCTCAGCAGCTTTAGAACGGAGACACTATAGAGCCTACGTAACGTGTCTCCGTTCTAGCGTGGCGTATAGCTAGTACTCATTAGCCGAAACTTCGTTTTTCCCGTCCCTCTCTCCAGTCATGACAGATTCGAGTAAAAGGGGCGGGACTAACCAAAGTTTCGGAGCCGGTAGGTACATACGTGTCTCCCGGTGCGCTGTGAAACCATCCTAAGGAGATAGGCTAGGCGAAAGTGGCGTCGCGGTGAATTTTATTTTTATTACCTTCTAAAAATACTAGACTATGGGCGTTTGTGCACTACACTGAATTTTACCGATCCGGAAAAAAACGGATGCTTGTATTTTAATAATTTAATATATTATAATAGTAAGAATTTATTTATTTCGTGTAGTTTCAATGTTTCGAACCCTAAACTACACGAAATAAATAAATTCTATTATTTATAATAATTAATTATTAAAATACAAGCATCCGTTTTTTTCCGGATCGGTAAAATTCAGTGTAGTGCACAAACGCCCTAAGGGCTCTAAAGAATCCATGTCAAGTTTTATTAAATAAAATTCGTTTCTATTAGCTAAGTTTCAAGCCTCTATTTGAGGACCAATGAATAAGTTATAATGCTGAAATTATCATGTGGTTAGCTTTAAGAACACACCAAAATTTCAAGTTTGTAAGTAGTTCATTTATTTCCGAAGTTATGCGAAAACATAGTTGTGCTAATTCGACAATGACTTACTCACTAATAATCAAAATAGAACTAGAACTTTCCATAAACCAAGGGATCTGTAATTTGGTTCAAAGGTAGGGTTTAATGCCCACATAAAGGAAAAACTATTAAAACTAGAACCATGGTAGATCCTGAGTACCTGATGACCCTAAGGAGAAACCGTAACAGACCAGCCAAACTATTGAAGTTATTGGCATGTTTTCTTCACATAATATATATGGGTGATTGGACCTTTCTTTTGAGATATTAAAAAATAAAGGTCTGGAATATCTGATGAAGAGCCCTAAGAGGTCAGTTAAAATATATGTCTCGTAGAATAGTCGCATTAACAAAAGTATTTAGTGTGATGAGCACCTTTTATTTTGCGGTTTCTTAAGGCGATGATTCCCGACCGAAATAGGCACGCTAACGCTTGCTCGGCCGCGCGCGATCGCGACTCGAGAGCGCCCCGCGAATCGAAAATCACTTAAAATTCAATAAAAAATTAGTTAAATAAAAATAAATTTACCTTATTATGACGGCCAGAATCCCTCGGCTATTTAAAGACAATTATTATCGTATATTTTGCATTAACTAAAACTAAGTATACTGCAAGTAATAGGATATCTGGATTACGATTAGACGGATGTTTGGGATTTTATTTGACACAGTAAAATATCACCAATCGAAAAACAAACGGCCAGAAGCACTAGATAAATAACTGTAAAATAACATATATTTTTTCTAAATTTTAAGTACTTGCGGTTTGCGAGTAATCCATAATTTAAAATACCCTATTCTCGGGAATCGGCGCCTTAATCAATATACTTATTTAGGTTTTATGTGACTTGGCCGTTGACTCGCCTCCACCAAGGTAGTAGTGCACTTCCCCCCTCAGCCTTATCACTACTCAACATCAGGTGTGATGAAGGCTAAGTGCTACCCTGTGGATAAAAAAAGGCATAGCTATGCTTAAACAATATGCAATAGCCAAGTCATTAAAATCTGACTTGTAGATAAAGAAAACGCTGTAATGAACAAGGAGTTGACTTGGCTTTACTAAGAGATTTCATGCTGAGAGAGCTCCATCGAGATTTGGCTAGATGATGACAAGATTTGACAAGACGTTTTTGGTGGGATTTAAACTTTGTTTTTTTTATAAAAGAATACCTTTTTCCCTTTTTGTAAAACTAGCTAACTAAAGGATTTAAGTCATTTTCTATCCAAGGCTAATAATTTTTTCCACGCTTTATAGAAACCTATTTTATGACAGATTTTACTAAATGTCACTGGTATATTTTTCATAGGGAAAACGCATTATATGAATAAATACTACGAAATGAAGCATGATTGATAATAATACTAAAGTAAACAAATACTGTGCTCAATCAAGATACATAAATACCGGCAATAAAAATGTAAGACGATAATCCTCACGTGCAAATAACAGTTATATATAACATATGGAAATGAAAGAGATAAGAATACTCGTAAATATAGAAAATCATATATATCTTTTATCTATGTATATAAAACTCTTGCGTTACTGCCTGACTGATAGACAACGCACAGTTGCTAAAACCACTGGGCGCAAGAAGCTGAAATTTGGCATACTGTATGTTTCTTGGGAAGTGTAGGGGAGCACTAAGAGGGGTTTTTTAAATTCCCTCTCTAAGGGGGTGAAAAGGGGGTACACGCAGACGAAGTCGCAAGCGAAGCGCTAGTATTGGTATAAAAATGATTGAAGCTTTTGTTTGGTTGTGTTGTCAAATTTTAACAAATTGTTTTGGATAGTGGTAAAGATACCATCTATAGGTTTTTACAGAAATTTGAAGTTTATTATTTTAAAATAGTAACCTTATAAAAAAGCTCAATGAGGCCTCCTGTCTCTTAACAATCAGGAAAACATCAGTGCTTTGCTACTTAATGCTGTTTGTCGTCTTACTAAAGTCCAGGTAACCCAAACTAGTTGATATCCCCTTTTAAAACTTTCAAAACGTGAAATAATAATAATAATAAAAGACTTTATTGCACATAAAAAGGACAAAATACAGAGAAATTACAAACAAAAGTAAACACACAAAAGGCGGCCTTATTGCTATATAGCAATCTCTTATTGCAAACTACAAATATTTCCAGAAACTATACTGCCACTTTTCCCTCAAATACAGCGTTAGTGTGTTGTTAAACAATTTGACTTAGTTAGGTATACCGGATTTCGTTCTGTAAAGAATTGATGATAACACCGTATCTTCACCGCGCAAAAGCTCAATGAGACCTCGTATCTCTAACAATCAGGAAAACATCAGTGCTTTGTTGCTTATTGCTGTCTGTCGTCTTACTTAAGTCTAGGTAACCCAAACTACACTGGCCTGCAAAACTAAGAAGGTACCTATCACACTTTTAAAATTGCAATCACTTTTTAAGGTTACAAGATATGCTTTCTGTAATATTGATTGAAAATGTAATTAATGTATAGTTTACTATAGTTTCAACGAAAGCTGATAAAATTGGCCATAAAACGTTTATTATTTTAAATCTCTAACTTCTAAACTTTCGAAAAAAACAATTTAGGATAGAACTTAGTTTTGAAGGCAGGTCTAGTTGAAAACGCCTTTTAAAACTTTCAAAACGTGAAATATTGCAGCCTACAAATATTTCCAAAGCTAAAACTACTGCTACTTTTCCCTCAAACACTGCGTTATAGTGTGTTGTTAAACAATTTGATTTAGTTATACCGGAATTCGTCCTAAAGCCAATATGCGTCTGATCGTTCCCGCTTGATCAGTAACGAATTGATGTAATAACACCGTATCTTCACCGCGCAAAAGCTCAATGAGACCTCGTGTCTTTAACAATCAGGCAAACATCAGTGCTTTGTTGCTTATTGATGTCTGTCGTCTTACTAAAGTCTAAGTAACCCAAACTACACTGGCCTGCAAAACTAAGTAGGTACCTATCACACTTTTAAAATAACAATCACTTTTTAAGGTTACAAGATATGCTTTCTGTAATGTTGATTGAAAATGTAATTAATGTATAGTTTACTATAGTTTCAACGAAAGCTGATAAAATTTGCCATAAAACGTTTATTATTTTAAATCTCTAACTTCTAAACTTTCGAAAAAAACAATTTAGGATAGAACTTAGTTTTGAAGGCAGGTCTAGTTGAAAACGCCTTTTAAAACTTTCAAAACGTGAAATATAGCTACCTACAAATATTTCCAAAAACTAAAACTACTGCCACATTTCCCTCAAACACTGCGTTATAGTGAGTTGTTAAACAATTTGACTTATACCGGATTTCGTCCTAAAGCCAATATGTGGCTGATCGTTCCCGCTTTATCAGTAACGAATTGATGTAATAACACCGTATCTTCACCGCGATACGCGTCGAGGACGCGACACGATCCACGGTACACTCGAAATAACAAACCAGTAACGACAATATAGACATCTGTCGTGTTTTAACCCTCTCTTGTTTTACGTCAATGTGCCTATCTTTCTGCAATGTGTGGGACGTTATGAACTTGCTAATATACCGCTTTGGATTGGGCTAATTTATGACTATGATAATCCCGTTGTGTCAGTGTTCAAAGTCAGTTGCTTTATCTATCATCGCTATATTTCATTTGGCGATTGTGAGCGATGTCCTGCGGTTTGGAAGCTTAGATTTTTTCGTGTGGAATCAGCTTTCATAAAACGCTTCACACATTTGTGTTTATTCAAACGTATCTTATTATACCCTATGTATCTCAGAAGATAAATACTTACATTATTTAATAACCAAATACTTAACTAGAGTTTTCCATCAAATAGTTAAAGACTTATCTCTCGAACAATTTTTATAATAACCTATAACTTTGTGATATTTACTGTCCTTTTTTCTAAGCAAAATGTCTTATCCATATTTTATATCAAGGTAATTGAAAGAAGTAAAAGCTGTCCCTCTAGACAAGTGGCTTATTATTATCGATATCGCTAGTAGGTAGGTATAGAGAAAGAAAATGTTTATTGAAATGTCACGTGACCTAATGTCAATCTCCCATACATTTTCTTTCTATTCTACTGGCGATATCGATATTTGAAAGTCACTTGTCTAGGGCGGCTGGTGACTTATATCAGTTGCTATGACGGTAAACTATGATGGTGAAATATTCATACTAACTAATATTATAAATGTGGAAGTGTGTTTGTTTGTCCGTCTTTAACGTCAAAACAAAGCAACGGATCGACGTGATTTTTGGTATGGGGATATTGGGAGCTGTACAGTGACAAAGGCTACTTTTTATCCCGGAAAAATATCTCATTCGCGAGGGATAACTTCGTGTAGGCCACGCGGGCTAAACCGCGGACGGAAGGCTGGTATTTAATATAAAATTAACGGCGAATTATTCTACAAAAATAACGAAGGTATATTTTTTCACAATTTTCGTAACAAATTTCTGTTATTAGTATAAATAGATTTTATAGGTGATATAAATTTTGTGGAGCACTCGGTCTCGTCGATCGGGCCCGAATTTACAGCCGCGTCGTAAACGAATGCGCGCGCGCCTAATCCCTAGTATTAGGGGATCGCTACTGGCAATTATTCTTTTTTAATGTAGTGTTTTTTTTGTTAAGTTGTTGTATGAAATTTTGAAGAGTTAGATCTCGCGGACTTTGAACGGAATTTGAATAAAAGTGTGAGTGTTGGGCAAGAAAGTGAAATAGTTTAAATATCTGCTAAATTTTAAAAAGTCTAGAGCACAGAACATGGAAAGACATTTTTCCGTGTTCTGTGGTCTAGAGCACGGAACATACAAGAGAGAAAAAAATCCGTGTTCTGTGGTCTAGAGGTAATTTTATTTTGCAGATGACAGTGTAAAATTCAAATTTTAATTCACTGAATTTCTTATAAATTATCAATCCAGTTTTTATCTATTTTTTTTTAGTTGCAGCCAAAATAGGTATATATACATAAAAAGTCCCGCATCAAAAGAAAGGAAATGATTTTAGGTGTTATCGTAGCTATATAAATAGATCCAACCAAACCCTTTCTCAATCAATTCTAAATCAAAACACAAAAACACCTGTAGGGAAACAATCAAGTGCCCGATGTTATTGTGATTCCTTAATTCACAAACACACCATTTATAAGCCTGGAGTAATTCTTTCTTCTTGATGTATCTCTTCACTCATGAAGGTTGGCCGCTAGTTTCCTGAACTCTTCCCTATCCATTGCGAGGCGAAACAACAGTACACTCTCGAATATTCCTCAGCCGTCACGATCAATTGAAGCCGAATGTATCTTTCATGGCTAAAGCACATGGGTTAGGTATTAAATCTTGCGCTTTTTCACCATATTAAGAAGTTGCCTAGACTTTCCGGCGGCTCAAATCTTTTAAGGCTTCCTATAGTTATTTTAGTTCATTGGAACTACTAGTACCTACATTTCCAATTCTTATAATAAAAAAATATATAGTTTAAAAAACTAAACAAACACACTTTTAATAGTAACAGACTAAAAACTACAAAATAACCGTCTATTCAGTAACTGAAATTAAAAAAAGCGTGGTGCGCGTTGTTCTTGAAATTCATGCTTTGCAAAGGGCGCACCACGCTTTTTTTAATTTCAGTTACTGAATAGACGGTTATTTTGTAGTTTTTAGTCTGTTACTATTAAAAGTGTGTTTGTTTAGTTTTTTAAACTATATATTTATTTATTTCTTTTTAGTTTAATAAATGGCAAACCAAATTAACATTAATTAATGTCACTGGCTTCCTTAATAAGATGTAATAAATTACATAATTAGGTACATATAATAAAATATAAGACTAGTTTATTCCTCCCTGTTCCATCATCAGGCCCTCACCACCAAGTGTAGCGAATAGGTCTCATCTGAATGAAACAAATGAGCCCAAACTCGAGGGGTTTCCTAGTGGTCATTAAGAAGTGCCACTGGCTTCCTCCCTGCTCCATCATCAGAACTTCACCAACAAGTGTAACGAATAGGTTTCAGTAGAACGAAACAAATGAGCCAGAACTCAAAGGGTTTCCTATTGGCCATTAAGGAGTGCCACTGGCTTTCTCCCTGCTCCATCATCAGACCCTCATCACCAAGTGTAACGAATAGGTCTCATTAAAACGAAACAAATGAGTCAGACTCAAAGGGTTTCCTAGTGGTCATTAAGGAGTGCTACTGGCTTCCTCCCTGCTCCATCATCAGACCCTCACCACCAAGTGTAGCGAATAGGTCTCATCTGAATGAAACAAATGAGCCCAAACTCGAGGGGTTTCCTAGTGGTCACTAAAAAGTGTCACTGGCTTCCTCCCTGCTCCATCATCAGACCTTCACCACCATGTGTAACGAATGGATCTCATCAGAACAAAACGAATGAGCCCAAACTCGAGGGGTTACCTAGTGGTCATTAAGAAGTGCCACTGGCTTCCTCCCTGCTCCATCATCAGACCTTCACCACCAAGTGTAACGAATAGGTTTCATTAGAACGAAACAAATGAGCCAGAACTCGAGGGGTTTCCTATTGGCCATTAAGGAGTGCCACTGGCTTTCTCCCTGCTCCATCATCAGACCCTCATCACCAAGTGTAACGAATAGGTCTCATTAGAATGAAACAAATGAGTCAGACTCAAAGGGTTTCTTAGTGGTCATTAAGGAGTGCTACTGGCTTCCTCCCTGCTCCATCCTTAGACCCTCACCACCAAGTGTAGCGAATAGGTCTCATCAGAACGAAACAAATGAGTCAAAACGCGAGGGGTTTTCTTGTGGTCATTAAGGAGTTTCACTGGCTTCCTCCCAACTCCATCATCAGACCCTCACCACCAAGTGTAGCGAATAGGTCTAATCAGAACGAAACAAATGAGCCAGAACTCGAGGTGTTTCCTATTGGTGATAAAGGAGTGCCACTGGCTTCCTCCCTGCTCCATCATCAGACCCTCACCACCAAGTGTACCGAATAGGTGTCATCAGAACAAAACAATTGAGCCTAAACTCGAGGGGTTTCCTAGCAGCCATTGAAGAGTTCTATTGCCCACCTCTGGACTCCATCATCAGATCAGCTCGATAGTAGCAAATTATTGTATTGTCATCAGATTCATATAGACTTGCAAAGTTTCAGATCAATACGACAATTAGAAGTAGGTTAAAATTGAATTCCAAGATTTTCTTACATTGTGACTTAGTTACAAGTGAAGCTAATAAAAGTGTGGTAATTAACCCTTTCCGCAGGTAATCGTGCGTTAACGTCAGAGCCGACTATCAAGACCGAGTCGACGACGCCAGGCGTCGGGCCTGACGAGCCGTCCCTGGACGACAAGGGGGACAAGAAGAACAAGCGGCAGCGGCGCCAGCGCACACACTTCACGAGCCAACAACTCCAAGAACTTGAGGCCACGTTCGCCAGGAACAGATACCCGGACATGTCCACGCGTGAAGAGATCGCCATGTGGACCAACCTTACCGAAGCGAGAGTTAGGGTGAGTTCTTATCCGATTAACAAACACGTATAAAAAACAAAAGCGTTCGCAATTCACGAGCCAACAACTCCAAGAACTTGGGCCCACCTCCGCCAGCAATTAAATAGATACCCGTACATTTCTACACGTGAAGAGATCGCCACGTGGACCAATTTCACCGAAGCGAGAGGCAGGGTGAGTGTTGTATTCTCAACTAAAGCGTGATGATCACATCAGCAAACACTGCACCGGCTAACAGCTGAAGGAGTAAGAGACCATTTTTGCCAAGAAACAGATATAATATGAGATAAGTTAACGTCACATATTTTTAAATATATCTTCATATTGGACACGGGCGTTGCTTAGGTAGTTGATACATAGGCATAAATTGGATAATTGTTATTTAAATCTGTTGAAATAGTAGTTTATGTGACTGTCGCATAAGGAGGGGTATTAAAACACGAGTGGGAGTTTAAAAAACGAGCCTTGGCGAGTTTTTTAATAGTATTCCACGAGTGTTTTAATACCGAGTTATGTGCAGTCTCATACACTACTTTATCTACACTCATTACATTTATTATATATTTCAAAAATAAAGCAAATCAATATTAATTATAAAATGTGAATTGGTGCCAAACCTCACTCATAGGAGTCTATACGGTCTATTCCTTCTAAATTCAAAATTCTAATTTTAAAAAAGTTTCTGATTGTTGCCGGCTAAAGAAGGGCTTGAAAGAGTTGGAAGTCAGGGCCGGTAAATCCTACGGTTGCCATGGAGACTGTAAAATTAAGAAATATAAGTGTTTTATAATGAGTGACAGCTGTATCCGGGTGTTTCATAATGGTCATTATGCAACACCCGGATACAGCAGTTTTATTTTTTTAAGTTGAACATGGCTTAAAGTGTATCAATATACGTTCAGGCATGAGTTCATAATTCGAATATTATAACATGAGTGTAGATAAATGTTTAAATAACAATAGCAATATTACTACTTCAATTCTTAAAGAAGTATTAATAATCCTCAGCATCAGTAATAAAAAAGTTAAAACACTTTACAATTTTTATTATGACCGTAGTTTTTTAATCTGCTACGTATCCTGAGTTTATATTTTCAGCCAAAACTGCCGATAATTTGTACAACCTTTTTTTTTGCCTTTACGGAAACTCTCTTTTTAAACAATTAGTTCGGGTGCATTACAATAAGAAATGTTTAGTTAATCGTCGCATCCGGCGCGCCTTAGGTATATTTTTGTGCGCGCCCGACGGAACATGGAATCCCTTAATCCTCCTGGATTGGATCCGTCTATTTCGGTCTCTTCATAATCCTCGGCTTAATTTTGATCGCATCCACACTCACTGTCAATAGTTTTGGAGGCCCGCTGGATTCTGCGGCGGGGAGTTTTGGATGCATCGGATGCCTTTTGGTTTCTTTGCTATTTCCAGCTGAATACTTACATGTGTTGGTTGGATTTCTTGAGAAATTTCTCTTCCTAGTTCTGTTGAACTATATATTTTATTTTCTCATGTAAGAATGTGTGTTTTAATCTTTTCTTCTGGAAACCAACGACTATAGGAACGTACATATAAGTCATCGGGGAACTAAAGATACCTCTTACAAACTTTTTACTATCATGATTTTTTCTATTTTGTTGAAGATAATAAAAATAATAAGGCTAAATATTTGAAATAAAAAAGGCATTCCACCATTTTCATTACATAAAGGCAAGTCATTCGAAGATGGTCTTTGCATTAGCAAAAGTCAATGATTTTATTAATATCGAGGTGTAAATCGACACTATCCGATCGCCAAGGCGCACGGTTCAAGTGTTAGATATTAATTTCAAGTAATGTGCTGCACAGTCGGCCCTGTGTGTTCATCAAAACATACCGATTTGTATTTTCTCAGGGTTGCTAGCTGTAGGTGTTCTTAGAATACATGTAGTAATATCCAGTATTATTTCTATTTAATTTTTTTTTAAGAAAAGTTACATTTCAGAAAGCTTGAAGCTGCTTCTTTTTGATTCTCTAAAATGAAAAGTAAATAAGTTTTTCAACGAAATTTTATCTTTATATAAAATTGAAATGCCGATCTAAATACTTAAAGAATTTCTTAAAATTATGCATGTGACTCGATCACTTTACCATTGTCATTTTGACTGTCTGTCTGACAAGAAACGTGTATCTTCCTCGATGGCTGAAAACTAATAAGATACTCATTTCCAATATTCATTTACGTATGTACAACTATTACCAGCACGGTTTTGCTATCATTACCATATTCTAAAATTGTTTTGCAGCTAATATTAACAAAGCAAATAGCCGTTTGACGAGCTGATAAACTGTCTTTAATATCTTTCTTGACAAATAGATGAGGTAATATTAAAGTGCACTTATCAGTTTTGTTGTAGTCAGCCCTAGACAGGGATTAGCGCGGGAGCGAGCGAAGCGCGCAGTCCTATAAATCAGTGCGCGCGCGCACCAATATATCGTCTCGCATTATTTTTGTTACCGCCTCATTTAAGCCAATGACCCTCATCGCGCTTATTGACTCATTACACGCTAATATACGACATGCTAATTTCAATGTTTACTTTGAAACGTTTATGTTCAAATTACCGAGTGTCAAATCAAACCACATGTTATTTCGGCGTGAGCAGCCAGTTCTTTTTGCCGGATATTTTTTCAGACTGTGGTAACTAGTTCTATTTACTGAGTGAAGATTTAGTTTTTATATCAGCATGAATCTTTCTTTGGTCTTCGTTTATTATATAATTAATTGACTGCAACTCGAATAGTTTTCTGGTCTAGATATCTTTACAATATATTCACAAAGAAAATGTCGGAAAAGTTTAAGACACTACGAAAGGAAAGTGTGAAGACCTCATAATAATAATTATGTCGACCGATTTGGCGCAGCGGTATGGATACCTGCCTTCTGCGCTGGAGATCGCAGGTTCTATTCCCGAACTTGAACCTGAAAAAAATATTTGTGTGCATGAACATGTCAATTTGTCTTGGTCTGGGTGTCCTCTATGTATATTAAGTATAACCATAACACATTTTTGTAATAAAATTATGGGTTGGATTATTTGTGTGATCGTAAAAAAACACATTACTCACATACTTAACTATTAATTGGCTTGTAAATTTTTTGGAAAATATTATTTAACAGATAGTTAACTACTAACTAGTTTAACACAAAGTAAATCATGAAAACTTTTTTATTTTTATTAAGGAACAAACAGTTTTACATTTATATTAATTACAAAGGGTATGTATCATAATAACTACGGTCATTTCGACTATGGTCAAAATATATATCTACTGGTCGTTACACCTATGTATCCGATAATGTATCCGACTCTATTCGTTTTGGGTATGGTTGGGTACAATGAACTGGGAGTACGTAGGGATTTTGCCCTTGTTGCGTATCTGGTTAAGCTATTGCTGGGTCGGATCTGCAACCCAGAAGTATTACGGCGCCTAAGTTTCTGTGTGCCCGATGGTTATGTGTGGCGGAGGCGGCGACCGCGACTGTTAAAAGTGCACTCCTCCAAAACTAACTTGCTGGCCAGGGCACCTATCACTAGAGCCATACAAATTATTAATAATATTTATGACAAAGTTGACATGTTTTCATGCTCTTGGAGTGAATTCGTAAAAATAGCATTATTTGTAATTTCGTATTCTAAATAATAAGTATGTAACTGCACTATCGCATTGGGTTTTCAAATCTGTAATGGTAGTTGTAAGAAGTTGTTATAATAATAAATAATAATAATAAATAATAATAATAATAATAATGTTTGAAATAACTAATGGACGAAATCACTACGGTCATCTCACCTACGGTCAACTCATCTACGGTTGATTGACCTACTGGTCATTTCCACCTACGGTTTATTAAGTTTAAAATAGTGACTCACATACCCCTGATAGGTGCGAGGAGCGAAGTGACGAGCATGTTAGGTTTACATGAACCAACAGCGCGAGCCGAGCGAGCGAAGCGAGCGTGCCGCGGCAGCGGCCGGCGAAGCGCCAGAAACGACTTTACACATATATCCATTTCCTATTAACTAAAGAGGTCTCTCAATAATTTGAGAGACTTCTTTAGTTTTATGTTATACTGAAACATAAGTTATTTATAAAATAAAAACACTAATAAAAATTAATCTTAACTTTTTTAGTTTTTCTGTAATGATGAGACAAATCGTAAGAATCGGGATGTACCTAAGCTCGACCAGCAGTAGCCAGTTGATGACGAGGTTTGAGCCTATAGTTGACCAACACTTAATTATACAGGGTGTATCAAATAAAAAGTTATTTGCTGCATTGCAAAAACGTTTATTGTTAACATATAAGCTGCAACGAAAGAAAATGTCTATTACCTCATAATAATACACAATAGTGATAGCCTATTCCCTTTCTATTCTAAGGAGATCCAAATAGAGTTGCACGTCAACCCAATCGTCCGTGAAACACCTCTTGACACATTTCATTTGGCGCGAATCTCGTGGGGCGCGGTATTAGCTCTCGATACAAACATTCTTCCAGTAACGCCGGTAGCTGTCAGGCGGAACAGCTGATATTTGGAGCGGCAGATTATGACAGATTAAGATCGCCGGCTACGGTACGGCTCCGCTGACGGGTGACACCTATGACAGTAGTGGAATGAGTGGACTACGTAGTTTTTTTGTACATCTTCAGACTGTTTTAGAAATTCAGAAAACTGCCAGGAAATTATATTGTGTTTTATACATTGGTTTCCACTATCTCATTTTAGTGTTAGCTCACAAGTGCCGCCCCCGACCCCGCTGATGGGTGATAGAAGTTCTTGGCGGCGTTTTTTAGTTTGCAATCAGACCACTTACCCAGACCGTTTCTGAAGTTTGAAACTTTCAGCATTTTGCACGGCCCGGTATGCGCCTGGCACGGTCTAATAAAATAATATGTAGCATCCCATTTAATATCCCTAATTTTATCTGATTTTAACAGTAGCGATATAACTAATTGTAGAATTAATTCAGTAAACATAAAGCATTAATAGCTTTGAAAACCAAAAAAGAAGCAAATAGAGTTGAATCTGACTCATCAAGAAAGCTTCAAAACTTTTGATAGAATATAAATAAATATGACTTCCTAATTTCATTGTGCTTGCAAGCAATACAATTTTAACTCTGTTTGAGAAAGTTTTTTATAGTAACTAAATTGTTTACAGTATTGGCATTAAATCATACTGAAGCTTTCAGAATCCCGCTAAAAATACACTGAAACGTTTTACTGACTTCACATTTACAAAATTTCAATTCTGTAAAAAGCGGACAGTGACAAAGGTTTTCCGATCAACAAAACGGTGAGATGGGAAAACATTTGAGCGTGTGTGCGTAAAAAAGGTGTGCATCAACCGGCTCGCCGACAGCCGGGGCGGCACGGAACATTATTTATTTTACGTGGAGTCGAGCGCGCCGTGTTAGCGGAACCTTTTAGAGCACCCTGTGCTCGCAAACAGTTTAGCAGGCTTTGTTTTTACACGTAATCCCGCTGTGATATGCAATCACGCCCCAATAAATCAGTAGCGTTGTACAATTTTGAGATTTACGCGTATTTAGACAGGTGCTAATTAGTTTTTGTTGATACGAAGAGGTTGCTTACTTAGTCTTAGTAGATGCCCTGAATCTCTGTATTGGTAATTCAACCCATAGAAATTGAACACATCAAAATATACAAAAATAAGTGTTCATACTCTGAGTCATAAACTATCAATAAGGTCACTCCTCTTTAATTGCCTGCCATCGAAATCAGTTTCTAAACAAAAAAGTACTTTTCAGATAAGTAGTACTTTAGTGCTTTGAACACGTAAGTTATAACTATCTTTTTAAATCCTTGAAAAAGCTAAGAAGAGCGCGGTTTTACAGTAAGATATATACTGACATAAATTTTATTTTAATCAACATATATGTTATAATTTCATTTTTAATGTAAAATTTGTGTATTGTTTCAATAAAGAAATAGATAGAAGTATAGATAAGTGCTGTCAGAATGAAATAAAATTTAACAATCTCATTTTATTTTATTACCTTCTTGAAAACGTTTTAATATAACTGTGGTAATGTGGTAGCTTGTCAATAGCTTTTTGTCAATATGTTTAATTGTCAATTTTATGTGAAAGCTGTTAGCTATCCTAAGAAATAAAAATAAAAATAAATAAAATAAAATAAAATAAAATAAATAAATAATATTACATAATAATATTATGTATCTTTCGAACGTTGTCATGTTGCACGTTCGCTTGGCTTCAACTCAACCCAGTTAAAAGCCAAAGTGATAATCTGAGCCGAAGAATTTGTTTCAGTAAACAAGAGATTCAGTATTAAGGAACTTCAATCGCAAATTTATATCATATCGTGCGTTTGCCAAGAAATCTTCAATAGCAAATTTAAACTTTATGAACTGGAAATCAAATGTGAATTTAGCTTGAACCGGTACAAGCGGTTTACAGATGTCAAATGACTTATCCAACTTGTGTTTTGATTGGTATAGTGTTGTGATACCCCGGATTTTCAGTGGCCTTAAGGATTTCGCTCAATGAATGAAGTCAATAAAATCTAAGCGATTGTTTACCCTCGCTCAGAGCGGTTGTTATCTTTATTTATTATTATTTTTCTTTTGTTATTGCATTAAAGATCAGCAAGAGTCCAAATTACTTAATGGTAGCATAATTTAGAAGTAACTCTATTTGTATGTGTGTTTTTTTTGTTTTCATCTCTTAATCCTTGAACAACTTGGGGCTAATTTCGGTATTGAAATAGATTTCAAGAAAACCTAGGTATTAGATGTCATATTATAGAAAATGAAGGCTACATTTTTCTAATTCTTGGCTCAGTCTTGAAAAAGCTCGTAATAAGTAGTAAGGCAGAGGTACCCTTTGTGGCCACTTCAAGGATTTTTTGACTTTTAAGCACTAAGTACTAAATAGTCTTAGGTATTTAAGACACAAATTATATCTTAAATTATAGATAATTTATCTACCTTTAAAGGTACATTTTTCAAATTTATAAAAGTAAAATAGTTTTTTTTTATATTACTCACAATGTGTGAGAGGTGCCAAATGTACCGGTTTTGGCCACTTACTGATAGTTAAACTTTTGTAAGTATTGCGAAAAATCAAAACCAAACCTAGGTAAAATCAATATATTCTAATGCGCTGGAAACCAGTCAATTGCAAAACAACAATTTAATTGTAAAAAACAAAGGTTTATAAAGTATTTGCACACCACCTTTTTTTTTAAACATGTTGTGTACACTCTACGTGGGTTACTGTCTAGGTTAAGGTAACAATTATTAGATTTAACATGTAACGATTGTAATCTGTCTGTGTACCATAATAAAATAATAATTATTATTATTTCATCCAAAACAAATTTCTTAAAATTTTCATACAAAACATTTTTTCAAACAGAAAATGGAATTTATTGAAAAAAAATCTTATGACATAAGGAATTCTAACGGTTGTTATTATTACCTTAAAATACCTTATTTTAATTGCCTTTATAAAAAATGCCTAAAAGTTGTTTAGAAAACTTTTAGAGCAAAAAGTGGCCAAAACCGGTACAGTGGCCAAAACCGGTACGCCTGCCCTGCCCTATCCTACCTAAGAACTTTTGTAAGTAGTTGTTATTAAAAATCGAAGATGTCATTCTGTTTGCGAATTGAATTCCACAAAGATTCGACGGATTTTTATTGTTTTAAAAGCGCGCAGTTTTTTATTGCCATTAAAGAAGTATAGATTTTAGATGTTAAAAATGTTTTTTTTTTAATTTCCCGACATTTTAAAGCAATTTATTGTAGGTATTGTGAATCAAATAATATAGATTTAGCATTTTAGATCTTTTTAATTGGATTTCCTGTCCTTGTAAAACTTGTAAAAGAATTCTAAATCGGATTTGGCAACACATACATCCATCCATTCATTAGTCGTGCATGTCCGCGGTTGAGGAAACTACCGCTTGCGCGCGCGGCGGGGTGCATTTAATAATTCGCCTTGGACGCAGGGCTGGCGACGCATTCTAGAGATTATAAATAAAACAAACACTCTAAGTCAAAGTCTCTAAGTTGTTCAGCTCAGAGTGGCTCAGACAGTTCCTACATAAAAGTTGCAAATTCTTAACCCCGTCCAAGCGGCTTCGAGACTAATTTGTTTCTTTTTCAGGCATTTTCTTACCGTAAAAAATAAGCTATAGTTCTAGTGCTAGTTATGATAAAAACTAACATTACAATACATTATTTAGTATATTTTTAACCCTTTGAGGTATCAATTCAATAATGTTTCATATCCTTTTTTATTGTGTTGCAGATCGAATTACCTATTAGATACAAGCAGCAGTGCTCCAAGTATCACTTTTTATTTTGAAATCCTACTAATATTATAAATGTGAAAGTTTAGATGTTTGGATGTTTGGATGTTTGGATGTTTGGATGTTTGTTACTCAATCACGCCAAAACGGCTTAACGGATTTGGCTGAAATTTGGGACATAGATACTTTGTAGCCTGGAGAGGAACATAGGCTACTTTTTATCCCGGAAAAGTATCACATTCCCGCGGGATAACGTCGTGTAGTCCACGCGGGCGAAGCCGCGAGCGGAAAGCTAGTTAATTCATAATTTCAAATTTATTCTTAAAATGGAAAGCAAAAGTAGCAAAGTAATATTAGAAAAAGATTGATTCAAGTAAATACTACTAATAAATTGGCTATGAAAACGACAGCCCTCGGCCACGTGTCAATTCGGAGTTTATACGCTCTATCCATTTATACGAGCGAGTGTTTATTTGACTTTGCAATAGTCCACGGTCCAACCTAAGCCCTTCATTCAAAACTAGTCTCAATTCCTTTACAAATAGAACTATTATCGCTTGCCCCAACATTAGCCACCCGTAAGGGATGAAGCGTAGTTTGATTGATGACATTAATAAAACTTTGATTCCAGTTTAATTTAAATTTAAGGCAATTTAGCAACCCTGCGGTCTGGTGACCGTTAACCGTTTCATTATGCCAGTAAAGGGCGTTTAGTCTTAATATATTGGGGAGTTTATTAGGACCTATGTTGAATGAAAATTCAATGAAACAATGATTTTCCAGGATCTAACGGTAGAGTTGACTTCAAGCTAAGGGGAACCATTGGATTGAATTTATTAACATTAACTTAAAAAAAAAATTCTTGGTAACAATAACTAATAAAAAATACCCTATCGCTTTGCAAAATTTTGTTTCGAAAGACCCGTACAAATCTCCCGGCCATGAAAAAACACCCGTCAGTTTTTTCTCTCCGTCGTTGTTCGCAATTATAAGATTCAAAAGCTTAGATTAATGTGTAAAGTCCTTCAATCAACAATAACACCTAGTAAGGAAGGTCACTTTAAGTTACTTGCATATCTTATAGTGCAATATAGTACAGGTATCTGTATCGACGCAATTAATCTTCTCGGACCTCCCCTCCACAGCATGACATCAAATTCCCACGATATATCTCTAAACTACCTGGTGATACCCCAACCAGAAACGTACTCGTCACTTCAGGAAGATTGTATGTAGCTCAAAGTCAGAACAACGGTAAATCATGATATGTAGCAGGTAGAGTAGTCTAGAAGCATGATTAAATTTTTGAAAAAATATGTTGGCACTTTTCCGATATAAATTCATCGAGATTTAAAATTATTTATTGGACTATTACGTGGTGATATTAAAATCGAATAACCTCTTAATCTACTTTTGAAGCTCAGTAAAGGACTGTTCTCCTCGCTGTTTAATGAAGCGATGTGGATCTGCCTTAGCAATCATTTTTTCAGCACTTTAAAGTCTGCAAATAAGCTCAAAAATTAGCGTTTAAATATATTTTTTTATATTAAAAAGGGGCAAACGAGCAGACGAGCCACGTGATGGGAAGTAGTATCGTCGCCCATGGACATCGACAACACCAAAAGGGTTGCATATGCGTTGCCAGCCTTTGTGTTTTAGGGTCCTCTTTACACGCTTCTTGAAGAACTCCATGTCATAGCTCAAAGGAAACATCTCTGGAGGAAGCTCATTACACATCTTACAAGTTCGGTTCATGATGGAACGAACGTATTACCCGAACGGTTGTTGTTTTCCAGGCGTCAAGAATGTGGGAATATTTAGGATGAGTTATTACTTAGCAAGGTTTTATGTGTTATGCCAATACTTTTGTTGGTAAGTCAATACTGGGCCCCAAGTCTGCTAATTTTAATTTAAATAAGATTCTATTGATATTCAATTGAGACTCAATTACGATTCCATTACGATTAAAACAAATTGGGTATTCTATAAAAACTTGTACGTCATCGTAATTGAATCGTAATGGAGTCTCAGTTGGATAGTTACCTTCGGGTATGTATCATAATAACTACGGTCGTTTCGACTATGGTCGAAATAACTACGGTCAAAAGACCTACTGTTCAAAATAACTATTGGTCGTTACACTTATTTTTAAAATAACTAATTTTTAAAATAACGGTTTATTAAGTTCAAAAATAGTGACTCATGTACAGACACGAGCAATAATATTATGTATACAATACAACATAGAACTTTGTCACACTGTAGCGTTCCAAAAGAAAACGATCAGTGTCACAGAAGTCATTCAATATTGTAATATGATATAGTCCTATGTTGTATACATATTATTGGTCGTGACTGTATTGCTGTTAGGTGCGAGGAGCGAAGCGACGAGCATGTTCGGTTTACATGAACATACCGCGCGAGCCGAGCGAGCGAAGCGAGCGTGCCGCGGCAGCGGCCGGCAAAGCGCCAGAAACGACTATATAAATATTCCCATTTCCTATTAAACTGAAGTAGGGGGTAGGAGGGGTGTATAAAGTCGATTCTGGTGCTTCGCCGGCCGCTCCCGCGGCACGCTCGCTTCGCTCGCTCGGCTCGCGCGGCGTTTTGGTCACTGTTCTAACCTAACCTAACCTAAAACGTCTGTTACATTTTGTTGGGTGGCAGGGGGCTTCGACCCCCGAGCCCCCTTGGCGGGGGGCTTCGCCCCCTGTCCCCCCTTTTGTTTTTCCCAAAAGATATAAAAATTTTGAAATAACAAAAAATTTTTGAGCAAAAAAATAAAAAAAAATATTTCTATATGTCCATCGGATGCCTCCTAGGTATCTCCGGGGTACCGTAGGGGATCGAAAATTTTGTTAGATTTCAGCTATGACGCACCGTTTTCGAGATATTTGCATTTTTATAAAATTCATTCTTGAAAATTTTGCAAGTCCCCGCTTCATACTAAAACAGTCAAAAATTTTATGTTTGCGACACCCTAACCAAAAAAACAATCCAACGCGCCCAAATCCATTTAATAAACTTTCCAATTCATAAGCTTGTTGTAGGCGAGTCGTTCATAGTCGAAACAACCAGTAGATGAAATGAACATTAGGCCAATCGTCCGTTAGTTGAATCAACTGTAGTTCAATCAACCGTAGGTGAAATTAACAGTAGTTGAGTCGTTCAATAGTCATTACGAAAATATGTGAATCGATCGTAGTTATTTCGACCATATCAAAATCAAAAATCAAAATCAAAAATCATTTATTCATTTTAGGCTTATACAGCACTTGTGAACGTCAATGAAGCTACGCTATCGGTTCGCAAATCCTACGGCGGGAGGCCTTGTAACGAGAAGAACCGGCAAGAAACTCGCCAAGGGCTATTTTTTTCTCCCTGTCATATTTCATACAGAGTCGTCAAATTGAAAAGTGACTTTAACATAATATAATATGTAAAGTCACTTTCCATCACAAATTAATCTTAAGTTTAAAAACAAAATAAAAAAACCCGGTAATCATAGCAGTAAATAATTTTCAATAACTAAGAAATAGACATCCAAAAGGTAGTTTCTTTAAAATACACACCAACCAAAAACGTAGCAAATAAAATAATAAATATAAATGCCAAACAAGGGTAATAAAACTTTGAATAGTTTAAGAACATAAGAGTCAATAATAAACAGTGCCATACAAGCCACGATAAAATAAAACTAATAACAATAAAACATTAAAAATCTGCATATTTTGAGACAAGAAGCCAGGAGCAGACCCATCCCACTGGTGGCACTCGTTCACGAGCATGACGCATGAACCAGCCATCGCTTCGCTCAACCATATTTTAGGGAACGTAACGACCCGCCTCACACGACACCACCGCAGAAATGTTTACAGAGAGCATGACATACTCAAACTTCTCATCTCAAGACGCAGAAACCAATATAAGAATGTACCCAGTATTAATAATTTTGTAAAACACGACTCACAATTAACTAGAGAAAAAATCCTTCTCAGCTTATGACCAAGTTGCTTTGTCATTTAAGTAATCACTTACAGTATAGTAGCCCTTCTTGAGGAGGCAATTTTTTATATGATTCTTAAACTCATCAAAGGGTAACTCCAAGATATCACTTGGAATCTTGTTAAAGATGTGTATACCTTGACCCATGAAAGACCCATGTACCTTCTCTAATCGGTACCGAGGCATTGAAAGTTTATCCCTATTTCTTGTATTGTAACCATGCAAAACGCCATGTTTAGTATACAAGTTAATATTACGACGCACAAAAATAATACAATTTAATATAAATTGAGATGCAGCTGTCAGTATACCAATTTCTTTGAACTTCTCCCTAAGAGAAGTTTTAGAGCTTAGTTGATAAATGGCCCTTATTGCTCGTTTTTGCAGAATAAATATAGCATTAATGTCAGCTGCTAATCCCCACAAAAGAATGCCATATGACATGATGCTATGAAAATAACTAAAGTATACAGTCCTAGCAGTTTCTATGTCAGTTAACTGTCTAACTTTTCTAATAGCGTAAGCTGCAGAGCTGAGCTTACCAGCTAATGCAGCAATATGCGAATGCCACTGAAGTTTTCTGTCTATAGTTACACCCAGAAAGACTGTTGATTCAACTAAATCTAATTTTTCATTATTTATTACAATTTCTACGGGTGGAGATTGTACATTTGGTAAAGAGAATAGAATGCATTTCGTTTTCTTTGCATTAAGCTGTAGATTATTAAAACTAAACCAAGTGAGTATTTCCGAGAGTGCTTTGTTTACATCGTCAAAATTAGATTGATTTCTGTCAATGTTAAATATTAAGGAAGTATTTTCAGCAAACAAGACAATCTCACATAAGCTATTTGCAAAGAAAGGTAAATCGTTAATATAAACCAAAAACAAGAAAGGGCCCAAGATAAACCCTTGAGGTACACCTAGCTTTACATCAGAACCCATTGATTTCACCCCATTTATATCAACTGTCTGAGTTCTGGAACTAAGATACGAGTGTAATAGTTTTTGGGCATTATTTTTTACACCGTAATGATTTAGCTTCAACAGCAGCGTCCTATGATCTACACAGTCAAAAGCTTTGGACAAGTCGCAGAATATGCCAAGAGCATTCTGCGACCCCTCCCAGGCCCCAAAGACATGCTTAAGAAGTGCAACCCCGGCATCAGTAGTAGACCTACCCTTCGTAAAACCGAACTGTTTGTTATGCAAGAGGTTATTTAAAGTAAAAATAATGAGTTAATAATTGCTCCAGTATTATTTTTTCAAAGATCTTGCTCAAGGCGGGTAAAATAGATATTGGTCTGTAATTACCTGGGTCTTAGTCGTAATGACCTTAGTTATTATGATACATACCCCATTGAGAGTCCTGTCAAACAAATGTCAAATGAGAGTAGAATACGATTGTAATACGATTGAAGAGCAGACTAGCAAATATTCCGATGGCAGTTCAATGGCAGTTCAGTCGTATACCATTGGTCTTAAGTTAGTAGCAGAATACCAAAAATGTCAAAAACCGCTATTGAGATCCAATTAAGATTCAATTGAACCATTTGTAAATTAGCAGACTTGGGGCCCTGGTCTAGTATTTTTAAAATAATTCTTAAGCACTATACCTCTTTTTGCGCGTAGGCGCTCCACTTTGTCATAAAACAACATACTCATAAAAGGTAAATACGAAATAAACGGTGCGCGTTGTAATCCGTAAAAGTCGTTTAATTCTAATAATAAATACTAGCTATATACCTTTGTAACTTTTTCTCGTGTCCCGTGCAATAAACCGTCAATTAGTCCGATTACATCTTTATTGCAACAACTATTGCCCTCGTAAGCTACTTCACTCCGATTGTCTGCGATCGGGCTATTACGCCGAGAGGATCCCGTAATGCCATCGTCTATATTCGTCCCGGCCACGAACTTAGGTTCAGATAAACACGACATAATCATGTGTTGTGTCTCTTTGGCAAAGGACGTACTAATTCTTTGGAAGATTTTGAAATGGTTGAGATTGGAATGGTTATTGTTAACGACTCTGTAGCTCAGTGGTTTAGAGCTTTCGGCCGGACAGTGAAAGGTCGTGGGTTCGAGTCCCATTGTAGAGTCGATTTTTTCTAATATTTCATTTTCAATAATAAAGATTATTGTATTTGGTTATTTCATTAGGAAAACTTTTGTTTGTTAGGAGAAAGTCTCTTCTTAAGTATTGGCGTGGCGTTTTTGAAAAGAAGTTGACTACCTAATAGGTAAATGGTGAATAGTTTTGATTTTGTCCACTTTTTATAAATGACTAACTTTCCGCCCGCGGCTTCGCCCGCGTGGACTACACGACGTTATCAAGTGGGAATGTGATATTTTTCCGGGATAAAAAGTAGCCTATGTTCCTCTCCAGGCTACTAAGTATCTGTGTCCTAAATTTAAGCCAAATCCGTTCAGCCGTTTTGGCGTGATTGAGTAACAAACATACAAACATCCAAACATCTAAACTTTCACATTTAAATATTAGTAGGATTGGTGACTCGTTTAGTACAGGTGCAATGAACACATATAAACATGCCAATTAAACCGCATCAAATTCCTGGTTATTTTAAATAACAACAGCATTTAAAAATATAACCGAAACCAAAATCTTAAGGGTAGCGGAAATGTTTTTATTATAAATTGCTTTTGCCGAGATAATGAAATCATAGTAATAAAAGAGATTACCGACCCCAGCCACCGGTAATGCTGAATAAATGAATGCTCAACAAACATTAGTATCGATTGTGCGCGTTAAAAAACGCTCCCTCCTTGCGAGGGCGGGCGGTGAGCCGGTGACCGTCGAGCAATAATATATTTAAAGGATTAGCCCGTCTCGCAATATCGCGACCCTTCGCCCGCCCGCCGCGCCGCCGCTATTCAAATAATGGAAATTATTTCCACATATGTGCACCTAAATAAATATCATTGTCATTATTGGACACCCCAACGCGCCTGTGGAGCTATTTTCACCCGTTTGTTCGCGGTTTCGATGGGAAACACCGCATGGTAATGCTTTACGTTTTACGAAGTGCGCAACCTTATTCAATAGTTACCGAGCTTCCATAATTAAGTCGAGTTGTGTGTTTTGCGATTAAGATGATATTTTTTATTAAAAGAAAATATTTGTGTAGGTAACTCTTTCGTGATAACACCATTGTATATCTTTAAGAGCAAAATAAAACCACAGCATCTTGAGCATAAAACACGCATTTCGTAGCGAATGTGAATTTGTGAAATTTATGTTTCGAAAAATAAACGATTGTATATGGGGTGGAAACGACCGTTTATGTTCACTTAACCGAGGAAAGAGGGTATTATTTACCGTTTCGGCTGGGTGAACCCGCCACGGTGAGTGAGACAAATACCGGTGGCGGCGCAATATTTATTGCACTCGGTAGGTGGATTGCGCAATTTATCGCGGAGATGTCGTCGCTCGGCGGCGATCGATCGCGGACTCGCGGTGACGGACGCGGCGCGGGCATGCATCACGCGCGTTATCTGCGCTCACGGCGACTTATCGCCGCCTCGGCCGCGACCCTAAACAGCGCATCGATTGTGAGACCGCTCATCTATTGCGGCGATCACCGCCGGCGGCCGCTCCCGCCCAATCGCGCCGCTCGTTTATCTTCATTCCGCGGCCGCAATTAGACGGGTCGTTGCCTGCGGGCGGGGCCACTACGTGGCTCGAATACGCCGCCGCGACGCTCTGTCAACTTTGTAATGAGTAAAGTTAATAGCTACGCAACCCAGGTCGCGTCCCGATTCTGAATCTCGTTAAAACTTGCTAGATTTCGTTATGGTGACACCCGAGCGTTGTAATATCTGCTTTTTAGGTTTCTTCCTAATGGAGTACGAGTGGAGCATAAATAATTTGATTCTCCTCAATTTCGATGCTCTTTAGGACGAACTTGCAAGTGATTCGATATTAAGAATGTCAGTCTGGAGTCTTCTAAAGGATATTTAGCTAAAATCTATTTTATTGTTGCAGGTGTGGTTTAAAAACCGAAGAGCAAAATGGCGGAAGCGGGAGAGAAATGCTATGAACGCAGCCGCTGCCGCCGCCGCAGACTTCAAAAACGGCTTCAGCACGCAGTTCAACGGTTTGATGCAGCCTTTCCCAGATACAGACGCGCTCTACTCCTCTTATCCATACAACAACTGGGCCGCGAAGGTCCCCAGCCCGTTAGGAACGAAGAGTTTTCCGTGGCCAGTGAATCCTTTAGGGTCTGTGGTGCCGGCGAGTCACCACCAGGGGTCAGTGAACTGCTTCAACACGGCGACGTCTATGGGTGGTGTGGGCGGGGGAGGGATGGCTGTGGCGGGTTCGGCCAGCGGAGGAGTGGCGCCGTGTCCGTACACAGCTCCACCGAACCCTTACAGCATGTATCGCGCGGAGCCATGCGCTGCGATGTCGTCTTCGATCGCTCAGCTGCGTTTGAAAGCGAAGCAGCATTCTTCTGGGTTCGGTGGGGGGTATGGGTCGGTGTCGCCGGTGTCGCGGGCCGGGTCGGCGCCGCTGTCGGCGTGCCAGTACGCGGGCGGGGTGGGGGTGGCGGACCGCGTACTCTGAGAGGAGGCGCGCGCCCGCGACGACGCGCGCTCGCCGCTGCTCGCCGCCGCGCGCGCCTCCTAGTCACCGCCCGCGCGCCCACCCGACGAAACTCCCGGCCTCTACAGGCATCTATGGGACTGGTTCGACTGAGTGATCGTGCATAAAGACTCCTGGTTTACTAACGACTTAGAACTTTCAATAAACATCATGTCGATGAGACAACTTTGTTTGTAATCAACCCGAAAAGTATTGTCACTGTATATGTTAGCCCCTTATTATATTGCGAAACTTACAGACCTGTCATTTGCATTGAGTAACAGGTCAGATACTGGAAGCGTAGTATGCCATACATTTGCAACTGGCGTCGGATTCTATCCCCCTTATTCCAAAACGTGGACTAAAATAGTCCTGGTTTAAAACTGGTACTAAACTGGTGCTGTCACTTTCATTTTCCAAATGAAAGACAGAATTAGCATCACTTTAAACCAGGTCTAACTTTAGTCCACGTTTTGGAATAAGGGGGTATACGTCTGCAAGTATCTTAATGTAAGAACGGGCGTAAATGATTTTTAACAACATATTACAAAAAAAATGGAAAATGAAGTATTTAGAAAAAAAAATCCCATCCATCCATCGGAGCTGGTTGTGAGACGGGTCGATTTTTTCTAAATACTTCATTTTCCATTTTTCTATAATAAAAATTGCATTGTGAATGCAAAAAACTAAAAATTAAAATAACATATTACAATCTCAAAAACTTGAACTGTTGCTTATGTCATCTTATGTTAATGACGTGGATAAGGTGTTTGATTTGATAATGTTATTGCAAATTTATTTTTGAACTATCTGGCAACATCAAAAAAACATGGCTCAATTTATGTTTTCTCTGTAAACAAATATTCTAGAGATGGAATGCGACAGTGCATGTTACCTGTATCTATTAAAATGTAAATAAGCTGATCTTTCTTGAGCTTTTAACATTATCGAGTACCTTATTCACGAAGAAAATGACTGTTACAAACTAGCCGATAACGACATTTGTTGAGAAGTCGAAAGTTTAGGAGGCTGTACGATTGTAGGGTGTGTGTTTCGCGTTTGAAATTATAATTACATTTAAAAAATATATAAAGGTTCGTTATGAAACTTCGGGCAATAAAGATTTAACGATTCTTTTAGTGTGCGGTAATGTAAATATGTAGTTATGTACGTACGTATACCAAAGCGATGTGTGCAATTTTTATAAGCTTACCATGTATTTCATTAAATAAGATTATTAATTTAAATGTGTAGCCTAATTATGATAATATAAATTATGTAAATATGAATAAAATGTGTAGACTTTTTAGAATTGTTTAAAACGCGCGGTTGTTTTAATTCTAGCCGTTTATACTAAATGTAAATTAATTTGTTATAACTAGAACACAATTTAAAAGGATGATTGTTTTCAAAATGAGAAAGTCGAGAGCTATAAAATATTTTGTGAAATATGAGAATTGAATTTGACGAGAAAATAGAAAATTGAAACAAAATAAGCAATGTATAAAGTATTGGGTCCTCATTAAAGACTTTGTAGCTTATTTTAGAAAGTTAAATAAAAGGGCGGGTATTTTTTCATAAAAAATGTATAGGTTTGTGAAATTCAAACGTAAGTATAGTTACAATAACATAATGTTAAAGAAAATCTTAATGATTCAATTAAATGATGTCTTTTTTATAGATTTGTAAATCGAACAGATGTATCTGCTGGGAATAAGATAATATGTTCAATCTTTAATAGTGTCAACATCGATAAGTAGTCTTTTTAAAACATAATTAAATTATTTAAATAATCATTGTTCCGATGACAATTACCACTTTGAAATATATTTCAAAATGGAAAATTATTTCTTTGAATAGCATCTGCATAGTAGTTTGGTTGGAAAAATCGGAACTTATAAAACTGGTTGAAAATAACTAACGTAATAAATAAAATAGCCGCCTCCACATGAGATTAACGCAACGAGGATCTCATAATTTATTTTAATAATTTATTAAAACCCGCAAGAGTTGTAAATAAAATTGTAACTAATTAGCTGTTAAATTATACTAGACATGCGCTTAGTTTATTACACGGTTTAGAATACTTACGTGTGCCTGAATTACAGTGGAGATGGAACCTTTTTCATAACGATTTTTATTTTTAACGATACATTAGTTAAATAATACTTACCTACACTAAAAAGTTTTTTGTTTTAATTTAACATAGGTACGAATCATTAACCTATTTAAAGAAAAAGTGTAAACTAGGTGTGGAATAAATTATAGTTTTCATTATAGTCCATCATCTTCCTTACATTCTTTGATCTGATTCCAAATAACAAGATGTGTCGTATCTTAAACACTTTAAATGTTTCACTTTAAATGTTTATTTATAAATAAAATGAGGTAGTTTGGTTGAATAATTCGAACTATACCTACTACTATGAACTTTAATACTGAAAAATAAATATTGAAATTACGAAATAATAATATGTTGATTTTAATGTTCTTATCCTGTACTTTTCAATGCAAAATTTACAAGGACTAAAAACTAAACTTTTATTTTATTCGGCTGCTTCTTAAAATTGTCAAAAATAAATTTAAAAATCGTTAAGAAAAATGTTCACGTTGATTATATAAATGTAAATATTTTCGACTTATCTTAATATAATATCGCGAAAGATGTCGAGGTTTTCGTTTTATACATATCAGACAAAATATCCACAAACTGCAATAGTTTGTTGAATTCTTTTGTAAAATAAGGAAATAACAATTGTTTTGTAACTTAAAAACCTCTAGTCATAATAAAAAATGTCACAGATACTTTGGTGGTTTTATTCCTCTTCTTTTATAAATCTTCCTGTCTTTTAGGGTTTGATAAATAAACCTATAAAGGTGACTAGGTGAGTATGATACAAGAGGATTATTCGAGTATTATAATAAAATGTTCGACGCTATGTTCGACGTAATATATATAGCGGTGATGGAGTTTTCACCTGTAACATATCTCTACATTACTATCACTCTTTGTTGAAATGTGAACTGAGTGATTTTGCTCGATGAGATGTTAGTAGGTAGGATTTGGGGGTTCTGGATCAACAGAAATCCAGGAACCCTAATTCCACTATTCATTCAAGTTTTCAACTATTCCATGATAGAAATATAACTTCTACCTTTCATTCGTCTCGCAATTAGCCGAAAATAAAGGAATCCCATGATGGTGGCGCAGACATGGTTGAGATAGAGCAATAAAACCATACTCATTATATAAATGTTTAAGTGTTTGTTTGTTTGTTTGCCCGTCTTTCACGTTAAAACAGAGCAACAGATAGATGTGATTTTTATTATCATGATCGATGTGATAGTTTGAGAGCTGGAGAGTGACATAAGCTACTTTTTATCCAAGAAATAACGTCATATTGTCCACGCGAGCGAAGCCGCGGGCGGAAGGCCAGTATTATATAAAATGGGTAAATTTTTGAGCGAACTTTTTTGGGCGTCCTATGGCCTTTATAAAAAGACTATCATTTAAAACAGACAAAACACACGCGTTCTTGAAAATATACCTCGTAGCTTAACCGTATATGAAAAATTATATTTAAAAAAACCTTTTATTTAAAATCAAGCTTTTATTCGAATGTCCTAAAAAGAATAAAATAAACTTTGTATCAAGTCAAATCCCACAAATTTATTACATTAAACAAATTATATGTTTTAAAAGCTTGTCGCTTTAATTTCATATGTCAAAATATAAGTTAAAGCAGTGTTTAGTGCAAGCCCAGCCCCCCTAGCATGACCAACAAAATGGGATATGATATGATAAGTTATCCGGTTTAACTGTCAAAAGACTATGGGTTTTGACGTTTGAATGTCGATAAGTCGCTTTATCATTCGATACATATCGCGTTTTGGGTGGTCATGCTAGGCTTACAGTAACAATAAAATCTCGCGACAAGCTTTTAAAACATATAATTTGTTTAATGTAATAAATTTGTGGGATTTGACTTGATACAAAGTTTATTTTATTCTTTTTAGGACATTCGAATAAAAGCTTGATTTTAAATAAAAGGTTTTTTTAAATATAATTTATTTTTGTATTTTTAGTTATTATTGGACGTGTTTCTAAGTCGCTTCATTTCATTTAATGCATCATTATTGCATAGTCGATTGCTAGTTAATTTATTACAGTTTAGCTCTTCAACTGCATCAATATATATTTTACCACCAAATAGAGATTGTAGATTCTTACTACTGACACACACATATTCATTAAATACAAGGCATATTCACATAGGTATAAGAGAAGGTAGCACTGTATTACGAACAAGAATAGAAAAAACAAAATTAGACCCAATAAGACAAAAAGTTCCAAATAAAAATGTGTGTGTGCCGTGCCGCAGCAGTACTCAATGGTCGCAGTTCAGCGTCATATTACTTGTCTTACAACGCAAGTTACAACATA
The DNA here is from genome assembly GCA_949710035.1 of Crambus lathoniellus. NCBI lineage: Eukaryota > Metazoa > Arthropoda > Insecta > Lepidoptera > Crambidae > Crambus > Crambus lathoniellus. The sequence goes on from OX453306.1 coordinate 24,255,810, forward strand.
GTACATAAAGAAAAAAAGGATTTTTCTTTTCTGTAGGTAGACTGTGGTTGTATTACCTAACTTGGAGCCATCTGTCGTTGACTTTAGTGAACTATTTATGTTCAAAGTGACATCTAGTATAGTGTGCCAATCTTTTCTGTTTCGGTGACTATCTTAGGAACTAAAACAGTTTTCATACGACAGTCAATTTTGACAGCTAATTTCGCATTGCAAGTGGCTCCTCTGTCACGACTGTCACCGGAACAGAAAAGCTTGTGGCACTGTAGGGTCTGAATCATGAAGCTCGACTTAATACTGGTATTAAGTCGAACTTCATGGTCTGAATATATCAACTTCGCGTTTTTTGCTTCTTTTTATAGTTCGTTCGTTATAGTCCCACACTCCTGTCTGTTCCGGTGACAGCCGTGACAGAGGAGCCACTTGCAATACGAAATTAGCTGTCAAAATGGACTGTCGATGTCGTATGAAAACTGTTTTAGTTCCAAAGATTATCACCGGAACAGAAAAGCTTGTTGCACTATAGTTCTTGTAGCCGCTACACACGTCCAGACCAGACCTAACCGCCGATTTGGTGCGGATGAACTTTGCTGTAAAGCAAATATAATCCGTGCTACACACGTTCGTACCAAATCAAAATCAAATCAAATCAAAAAAGCTACACCAAATCTGGCCTTGGCCAAGGCTTTGTATCACATCACTGGACAAGGCCTTGCATCACATCACTTTTTCTTATCAAATAGGTACTTACAGAAATCACCTGGATTTGCCAATGCAACGGGCTTGTAAAGAAAAAGACCTATTAACAAAAAAAGGTTGGATTTGAAAAAAATTTAACGGTACCTGTCACAAAAGAATGACGAAAAATTCTTCAAAACCATTTCGAGTGGCCTGTAACTGACAGGGAAACTTCATTTTTAATTAAATGTATTTTTTTTAAGTAAGTAATTGAGAAGAAGCCTAAGTCCAGGGGCTTTAAATTAATGTCTTAATAGAAATAATAATAATTTTCACTTCTCATGCTCTAAAAGTACGCAAATATAGCCCTACGAAGCGGGACTAAATAACCACTTTAGTCCCTAGGGAGTAAAATGTAACTATTTTTTTAATTTCCTTCATGTGACATTAGATAAACTCAAACAGCCAGTGAATATACTATTAATTGTGAAATGTGGACCATTTTCATTGCGAAAATGTTAAGACGTTTTTTGTTTCATGGTTTTTCCGCAAGGAAGGTGTTTAGTGCAAAAGTTTTGTGACTGGTTTAGCGGAAAAAACTGACTGAGACTTTTTGGCGCCATTTTGGCGGGTTAGGTTGAGTGGATATTTTAATTTACCGCAATTTGTTTTATAGTGGACTTTGTGACTAAAGATAGGTGTGGTTTTGTGCCCCAAGTGTCTACGCAACTGGAAGATATGTGGAATGATTAAAACAGGCGCTATCTCGGTAAAGTGATGCCGAGTGTTTTATTATAGTGGTGACTACCTCAGCAAGAATTATCGAAAAGGCTGGCTTGACACACTTGACGCCAAATACTCCAAGGAGCATTGGAATGTAACACACCTACATTCCTATGAAAACTTAAGAAACTATAATAAATTAATAATACTCAAGAATTGGCAGTATGGGCCTGTCATACAAAAGGGCGAATATTTTTACTACTATTACTACTACTGACCGCGAAAATTTCAGAATTTGTTAAATGTTTTTGTACTAAATTGACTAGTTTTCTCGCACTCGAAGTGAAAAGTTCAGTTTGCACCTCGAGACTAAACGCCAACTTAATATACCCTCGGTTTCATTGACTCCCTCGCACGCTCGGACGCCAAAACTTAGTTTAAGATCTCAAATGTACCACATGAAATGCAATTAATAAATATTCTATTCTATTCTATTCCAAACCACCTCTGGTATATAATGGCTTTGTTTAGTCCCTCGTTATAAAATCTACTATTGATAATCTCAAATTTATGTAAATAGTATATTATTGCATACTTTTCAAAACTGCATCAAACATTTTTACTGCTTGGTATGTTTTTTTAACAGACAGTTTTTTTGTCTCCTGACTCTCCTGATCAATTATGTGACATGGACTCATGTTCTTTATCAAATTACCAATTCAAATCGGCTGTCGGGTTTGGACGTGTGTTCGATTACTAGTTGAATTTAGAGTGTGCGCTAGATAAGTCTGCGCGGGGTCAAAATCGAATACTAATATTTTCCATAAGCTTAGAACAAAATAATGTACTGTAACTAGCGCCATAAACGCCCCAGTCGCAGAGTTATCTGACACGCGCTATGAAGATTGCGCTCACTGAATGCTCGCTGATTATAACTTTATGGTATACATTGACAATGTGTCAAGCACGTGTCAAGTAACCATCACAACAAAACAAGAATATAGTACTTGAAAATTTGCAAGAATTCTGAATTGGTAACTGTACTGTTTAAATATTTAATTGCATTGTCATCGGAACTAAAGGTGAATTCCAAATTTCAGCTCAATCGGACATTGGAAAGTGGGTCAAATTTAGCTCGCAAGATTTGACCCGAACGGACATACATGCATACATGCATACATACACTGCAAGTTAAATAAAAGCTTGTAAAAACAAAGTTAAGAAATAATATAAAACTTACAAGAAACTCCACGTTGAATATCCGACTTCTATAAGCGGCCTACCCCTGGGAGGCTTGTCCCACTATAAATTGCTCTCACAAAATCTCTCACTATTACAATTTTAACGATTTTTTATCAAAGTATCTCATTTTAAAGGTAATTACTCCATTTCACATTTAAAAGCACAAAAACTTTACAAAATATTAAATTAAAAACACTGAGACGCCAATATTTCTTTGTCCCGCGTAAAACTGCGCTTCCGATGCTTGTAGTTGACTACTTTGTTTTATATTGGTCAAGTGATTTTAGTAGATAAAGTAAAAAATGGGAAAAACATGTCAAAGTAGAGAAGAATAGCTGGAGAAAAAGAGGATTGCGGATCAGAAAAGAAAGGCAAAATAAGAAAATAATCATGAAGAACTAAAAAAGAACACAGGGATAGATATTGCAATATAAAACAAGGCAGAGAAAAATTTTCACCCTATAGCCCAATCGCCTTCTCAAAAAAGAAAAATAATACGGAAAAGAAATAGAACAAATTCAATGAGGTATAGGGAACGAAATAATAAGAGCTGATTGAAGTTCAGAAGCTGAGTCATCAACTTCTATTCAAATTCAACTACGATCGTCTTCTTCGGGAGCGAGACCTCCTTATGATAATCTTAAAATCCTTCTTTTCTTTTGATGATAATTAAGTAATTTCAGTGGCTTTTATCATCATTTCGGTGGCGCAAAAATAATAATAAATAAAATTTTATGATACATGTTACGCCCGAACTCTCGAACGCTTCTCAGCTTTGGGAGCGTCACATCATGGCGTCTCTTTCGTACGTATGTTTGAGACGCTCTCCTATAAAGTTGAGTTTGTATACTAACGCCCGAATTCTCGAACACTTCGAGAGTTCGGGCGTTAGTCAATCAAATTACCTAAGATTAGAATTATGCAATTTGTTAAGTACTTACATTTAGTAAAATTAACAACAGTTTAAGGTGGAATTAGTATTCAGCAAAGGTTGAATTAGCTCTGGAAACTAAAATGTATGAACACCACGTAAAAACGTACATTAATTAATATAATACGTACTATACAAATAATTATACTAAAAAACCTACAAACACGCTTTAATAGCAAACCGAACTAAAAAGTAGAAAATAAGTTTTAATAATTCAATTAAAATAAAAAAGCGTGGGGTGCAATTTACTATATTTCTATAATTACTCTAATTTTGTAAATAGCTACCAATATAACCTCCTCCTTTTTTTGAAAAATAATTATAACATTTAATATCAAGCACCTACGCTATTTTACTATAATTGAATTATTTTAAAACTTATTTTCTACTAAAGCGTTTGCTACAAAAGCATGTGTTTTTAGTTTTTAAAATTATATTTTTTTCTGCCAAAACTAAAAATGGAAGAAACGAAACTGTGGAAATCCTACTGAAAAACCATGCGGACATAGAAGCACGTAATAAGAATGATGAAACAGCTCTTCATATTTGTTTTATCCTGATCATCCTAGTCGATACATCGGAACGAAACTATGAAATTATTGTAATATTGTCATCGACGCTTGACCTCTGTGAAATTCTCCAGCCGATCAGACGTCTACAAATTGGTGAAAATTATGTTGAAAGATACATTACATTACATATGTCAAGCTAATAAAAGCGTGTTAATAATCAAGTATGTACTAAAATTATAAATGCGAAAGTTAGGTGTACTGTTACTAAAACTACTAAACGTTTACTGTTACTAAAACTACTTAACGAATTTAGATGAAACTTACCAGTAGGACAGCTTATTGGTACATTAGATTACCACATAGATTACATTTCTTCCTAATATTCTTACGGGAACGGGTATCACGCGGGTAGAACCGCGCGAAACAGCTTGTATATCATAAATAGATATTGAACAGCTTCTGAAATGTTTCGCAAAGAACGACTGAAAGTAGCAGTAATACGTAATGTGCATTAAATTGAAATGGAAATATATTTCGCGTTAGAGTAAAATATTCCATCCGACATCGACGAGTATTGAGATATTTAAATCAAGCTACGGCGGGTCCGTAGCCTCGTAGCAGCTACGTGAATTGCAAATCCGTAGCTATTATGTTGCCATTGTATTAGTTGAAATTCAATTGCAATATACTGACCGGAGATTGTTGGTTCAGTAAATAGTCACTGAAATGTTTTACAAAAAGCGAAGCATTGCATAACATTGTGCAATTGACTTTATAATAATTTTCATTATTATACATATAGGAATAGTTATAAGTGTACGAAAAATTGTAATAGAAAAAAAACCACCAGCCCTGCAAAAAGATTTCCAGACGGGATATCTATTCTATATATCCCGTTAAAGTTATGTTTAGTTAAACTCTGTTAATTTTTTCCTTTGTTTAGTTAAACTCTGTTAATTTATTAAGTTTTTTTTTATCCACAACGGGGTAGCACTTAGCCTTCATCACACCTGATGATAAGTGGTGATAAGGCTGAAGGTGGAAGCGCACTACTCCCGGAATCCTCAATCACTGAGGAACTGGCTATCTTATCTTTAACTGCCGGAACACAATAATGCTGAAAACATCATTGTTATGGCGTCAGACTTAGATAAGATGGTGGTAGCTAGCCAGGCGGACTAAGAACAAGTCCTACCACCAACTGAAAAGTAAGTAAGTAAGTATATTCATGAGATGGTCCCATTGTCACCAAGTCAGGATCTGATGATGGGATCCCAAGGAAATCGAAGTAAACCCTCTTATTATAATTTTGTTAAGCTTATCAAGTATTTGGACCTGGGAGTCAGTAGCTCATCATCATGAGCACATCTCCTTATCGGTTAGGAGTTGGATGATAATTCTTTTAACATTGTTCATACGTTATGAATCGATAGCTGTTGTAATCTTTCCGGTAATTTAGAAGGTAAGCTTATGATGGAAGGTAAAACTCTTTAACAGTTAAGAGTCTATTTCATTTTTCGTTTTTAAGTGTTTTTATGTAGTTTTTTTTGTAAAAAGTTATTTTTTGCTTATAAAGTTAGGTATTTAAATTAATGTTATCATTGATTTTTATGCTTATTTAGTTGGATACATTATTTCAAACTATTTGCTCATGTATAATTTTTTTGTAGTGAGGGGAATGCATTTCCGCATACTCCGTCCGCGTTAGTGTGCGGACAGTGGTTATGTGGGACTCACCTGGCCACTCTATGATCCTTCATCCAGAGACAGAGTAGAAATAAATCGCATTTGAAGATTTTGTCAAGTCGAAGGTTATGTGAGCTGCGTTTCTGTGAGTTGTAATACTCATAATATTAACCAATCACTCACTCACAATTCACACGGCCACATTTACATACACTTACACACTCGTACGTTTACACACATAATATACTAAATGGGATACCTGCAACCCCTAGTTATTTAACTTAAGAGGGGGTATAAACCTAGAATAAAATCACATAAAACAACACAGAAATATGAAAAAACGCCGAATTAGTTTTATTTAAATTACTCGTTATATGCGTCCTAATGAAAATAAATTCATTATAGCTGAATATTAGACCAGAACTTTGTGTTTTTTTTTTATGGACAGTCCCTTTCAAGTATGTTTTAATATCTATAAACTTTTTCCAAATAATTCGTGGTTTAATTTGTATTGTGAAAATCAAATCTAAGAATGGCAATTTGCCTGTTTAATAAGCTAAGATAGCTAAGAATAACCATCTTATTTCAAGATGGTTCTTTCCTTGTCGCTTGACATAATTAATTTAATTTTTACATACAATCAAACCTGTCAAACATAACAAAAAAGTTAACAATCACGACGAAAACGCAGCAATTAAAAGCAAATCTGTTTGCAGCGATCGCACCCAAACGTAAACCTGCAAAGCCACTGTGAAACGGGCAATCTGGGGTCAAAACTCTGTTCCGATGTTCCGATTAATAAATTGTTCTCAAATGATTCGCGCCAATCGGCGACATTAAGTGGAAAGTATATAATCCGACAAATGATTATCAAGCGGTGGAACACACAGCTCTAGCGGCCCTACCCAGGGGTATTCTGTAAGGATATGACGCCGTCACTTCACACTCACAACGCATTCGAACAGGAAAGTATATTTCGAATTCATAATAAACAAGTGAATGTCAAGCGAAAAAAAATCGCATTTGGCGAGTTGGTGCTCGAACTTTAGAAATCGAGCTACAGGTGTCATTTCAATGTTGAAATAATCCAAACTGGCTGCCTACCATCAACTTTAAGACAGAGATTCAAAAATAGCGCGATGCAGAATAGGTTCCTAAAATGAATTGCTTTGTTTCGTACTATGACCATCTAAAAACTGGATCGCAAATGAATTGCTAAATGTGAATGACCGAACGATTTGTGTCCTTTTTCTTCTACCCGTCTCTTTCAATCGATTCTGTCATGCCCGGAGAGTGAGAGGGACGGGTATAACCTGCTGGTATCATGTTAAATCGACCGGGTTATAAGTCTAATAAGAGTTCCTGACAGCTTAGCGGCTGTGAAATGTCATTGAATGATCACTGAATCGCTGTCATTGATATTAAGCTGTCGTGGTACGAATAAGCGAAGTATATCAGTTTAGGTCCTAAACAAAACCGCAATAAGAGTTGATGGTAAGCACCCTGTACAGTAATAATAATAATAAGTAATTATACAACGAAACTAACTCTGTATGTTTGTCACGCGTTTTATGCCTAAACCACTAAACCGATTATTATGTCGTTTCATGCCTAAACCACTGAACCGGTTATGATGTAATTGAGCACAGAATGAAATAGCTTAAATTTTGAAAAAATACATAGGTTACTTCTTATCCCGAAAATACGCGGAATAACTGAATTACACGCAATCAAAGTTGCTAGCATCCACAAGAGTTGATTAAAAATCGCAGCTATAGATACACTGTCTAATATAACACCATCTCGCTTACAGTATTAGTTTAACATCGTTTTGCAGCCCGTAGTACGGCTCCAGGTGGGCAATCCAGCGCTTTAAGGATTTACCATTGGATTTGCTTTCAATATTAGCCGCTCCGAGCCTGGCGCTCCGCTCTCGCACCTTTTTTATTATTTTGTCGCATCGTTTTGGCTCCAAATGGAATCATTCCGCCATCTACATTTTTATTTTTCAATTGCTTCCCGATTAGTGGGATTAGCATCGCTCTCCGATTCTTTGCTCCTTTTGGATCCCGCGGGGTAAAGCTAAGATGGGTTAGCCGTTAGAACGGCTGTTCTAATTTGGTCTTATTAATTGTTAGGACTTTTTAAAATTGATTCATAATTTGAAGTCCAATTTTCATCCAATTAATCGATTCAAAGTGAAAATTGGTTGTACTTAATGACATGACATGAACGATTTAGCCCTTAACGATGCAAAAGTGAATCATTTATTTTATTATTCGTTATTTTTTACATCCGTAGCATCAAGCAACGAATAAAGATAAGTTTTTATTCCAGTTGCAGAATACAATAAAAATAAAACCCTCTCGTAAATACTTCAAATTGTAAACAAGATTAGTTTTAGAACTATAGTTTGTTTTGTATAATAGATGATCAAACGAACTACTGTGAAGTTCGATCGCTATTATATGAGTCGTTTCATTCGAAGATATAATATTTACAGAGTAGTCCCTTTAACCTACAGGCAACTTCGCACGTCTTTAGAGATTAAAAAAAAAAAAAAGTTCACTAATCTGTCATTTACTGTTCTGTGGTCAGTTTGACGCCATTTTTCTCATTTCGTTTAGAGCAAGTTCAGAGTAATAGCGGTGTTCTAGAACAAAGCTTAACTAGTGGGTTTGTAAACCTCAGCCTGCAGCTGAGGTTTACTGGGCTGGGCGGGTTGCTATATCTTCGAATGAAACGACTCATATAATAGCGATCGAACTTCACAGTAGTTCGTTTGATCATCTATTATATTTCGTCGTTTCATTCTTTGATATAATATTTACAGAGTAGATGTTTAGAGAATTAAGTTTTGTTCTAGAAGAAGTGTTGATGGGTTGTTTTTATAAGAATAAATAACCATCTCAATTAAACATATTATGTATTTGTTCATAAGCAGAATGTAAACAATCAACCCTTAAATAATATTAAGTTTTCTCCGTACAAATTAAATACCTAATCATAAATCAGCAACAAAAAAAAAAGTAACTAATCATTAGTAGGGAACGGTACGGTTCTCGCGAAGACATCTTCGCTTTCAATAGCCCGGTTATAGAACCGAGCAAAGGCTGTGTAGATGTAGGTACTTGTCCAACCAGCTGTTTTTCTTATCTCGTCTACAGACACTGAGTCGTGAGCAAGCACGGTCGAGATGGAGGCGTATCGTGTGCTATCGCCACTCTCTCCCAAGCTCCCAACAGCTTATTTAACCCAGCGGCTTAAAGACTGCGAGCTGGTGCGCTTGTGGAGTTTTTTATCAACTGTTTCTCTGCGTTCGAAGTCCTCATATTTTTTGAAAAATATATATGATCGACGAGGACTGAAGCAGGGCATATATTTATTTTCCCGTGAAAGAATGGCAAGCACAGCATGGGTTGTTCGCGGCCCGGGACCGAAGTTTTAATAATGTCGGTTATGGCTATCTTAACACCGTCTTGAGAAATGAATACATTTTCTAGTTTTATAAGCGTGAAAGTTTGTACCCTGTGCATTGTACAAAGTGTTCTTGTCTAGGCTCAGTACTAAATTTGGGTATCAATCAGGTATGTGGTTGAGAACAAGTTGTGGGTCCCAAGTAGAGGTATATTTAGGGCGACTTGGTTTAAGTTTGTAAGCGCCTTTTAGAACTCGTTAAATACACTCATGTGAGCCGATGTTACTGTTTAATGGTTTAAGAACAGTGACCCGGTACGGCGCGGGACGGTGATTTAATATCAACGTAAGCTTCGTCAGATAGCTCCCATTCAGTATCGGGGTTGCTTTTACTTGGCTCGATATCTGAGCCGTCATTTTTTGTGTTTACTTATGACGCGTGTAGCCAAATGGCGATGAATCTACCTACATCGTGTCAACTTCGTTAAGCGTGGAAATTTTATTCCATCTACCTTGACGGTTAATGTAGCATACTACTGTAGTATTATCCATGCGCAGTAATATTGCACAATATCGTCTTCCTTTGCAAAAGCTTTCATAGGACAGAATGTTGTAAATAAGTTATTGCGCCACCAGTTTTGGTCTTCTTAAAATTAAATTTTTGCTTTGCATTTACCGTTATGGCGCTGCAATGCCAAAAACTTCTGGCGTTCTTAAAGTTAAATCCGTATTTAGCTGCTAGACAGACCGAAATTAGAACACCAATAAAATTAGCAAAGATTCTTATTGTAGTTTCGGTAATTTTAAATAATTTCTGATCATTTGTGCAATGTATCTGCGTTTTACAGCGAGAAATGTTGCGTATCATAATTATAAAAAGCCTTGGAAAGTACAGACTTGAGAAGGCGTTAACACACTTTTTTCGCGGTTCACGACAAAACCTAAACATTGTAACAATTTAGGAGTCGTACCGTACGTAGTCGTACGGAAGTGTCCCCGATGCCTTATGTTAAGATTCTTTTTACTAACCTTCTATGGGCCACCGTATTGTCTGATAAATAAAGAATTTATTTATTAAGCATCGTCGATATAAATTTACTGATTTATGACCTTGGCTTCTAAGATAGGACATATAACCTCTCTCATAATTTTGGTAAAAACCCTGGATGCTGATGCTACGGATAGGCCGTAAGGCAAGTCAGTAAATTCGTCGATAGCTAAGTTTGAATTTGGAGCTTGAAAATGAAATCTTAAATATTATTCGGTCTTCCTTACATATTGGAAGTCATAAATACGCCTCTTTGAGGTCAATCGGTGCTACAAAACTACCTTGTGGTGTAAGTTAAGGAGATGTTCTATAGTCTTCCATTCTAAAATAGTTTTTCTTCTCAATAAATTTATTAAATGATTTAAGATTTAAGACAAAGCGATTACCACCATTAGACTTGGGTGCAAGGAAAGTTCTTGATATGAACTGGTCAATTACCGGGGAACAATGTGAAATTGCTCCAATTCAATTAATTTATTTATAGCTTGGACCGTCTTGTGACTTTCTTCGGGGGTAAATTTAGATTAAAGCACGACAGACTGTCACTTCCGTACAAAAGGGTATATAATATCCGTTTTGGATCCATGATAGTACAGTTTTGTTGTATGTTATATGAAAACAACAATCATAAAAGTATTGAATTCTGCCAGCGTGTACCTTTGTTATTGTGGCAGTGCACGGGGCCTGGGTTGATTGTAGTTCTTCGCATGAGACGAAGCAGGCTGAGGGTAGGTTCGTCGCGGTGGCGGCGCTAGCCTCTGTCCTGTCCTGTGGTTTGACCTCCCCGCCGCCCCCCTGTTTCACGGGTACTGAGGAGGTCCTGACCGGTTTCCCTGATGGGCAGGACGAATGACTGTGGACTGGACTGCAGAAGGTTTCTGAATTGTGAATGTTTTCCAAATCTGTGAACCTTGTCGTTGGATTGCCTTACGATTGCTTTTATATTTTCTGATGATGTATTACCCAATAAAGAGTCATATCTATCGGAGTCTTGTAGGACGTGCAGGAAATTATTTTCTAAACTAGATGTAATATGTTTAATCCTATCTTTCGTTAGGAAATGGTGTAAATCAATACCAAAATGCGACAGTCGTCGCTTAGATACTAAAGAGATTGTATCTTATCGTCTGAGGAGAGCAGTGTGTCCATTGCTCTATTTACCTATTGCCGAGGTACCCATATCAAGTTGTTGTTGAAAACCAAGAAACATTTTGTAGCGTCCCCTCACGACGACGACGTCAGAAACTGCGGCACCAATCGCTGCGTTTAATTTAGGTGCGTGCAACATTCAACAATTACTTATTTGGTATCAAGTACCTTTGTCAAGTTCTCTTTCTGATCTTTTGGTAGACCTATTTTTCATAAAGATGTCCATAAATTTGCTAAGCTGAATGGCATCTCCAAAATCAGGCGTATCGGACGTAGACGCCCTCAACGCTGACAATATTATTGTGGATCGAAAGTTATCGATGTAATTTCTTGAGTGAGCCGTTTGCGATACTGCGGCATCCAAGGTTTGTTGGATGGATATTTCCAAAGATTGTTCGATAAAGTCCCGCATCGTTTTGTATGATATTTATTGTATCCAAAACAAACATACTCTTTTTTGCCAAAAAAAAAAAAACAACATGAGGGTAGAATGTAAAAAATAAAATTCAAAGAATAATTTAATAAGTTATTATGGCGTAATAATTTATATTGTCCCGCAGACAATAAACTATAGATAACGTGCATCTATCCTAGAATGCAGGTAGATTCTACTTTATGTCATAATATGTGACCCATAATTAGCCCGCAGCTAATTACGATATCGCGGTTGACCCCCAGTCAATTGCAAATTAGTTTGATTTTATGTAACTTAATGAATTGTAGATAACGTGCGCCTATCTTAGAACGCAGGTAGATTCTACTTCATGTCATAATATATGTCCTATAATTAGCCCGCAGCTAATTACGATATCGCGATTGACCCGCAGTCAATATCGATTTAGTTTGATTTTGACTAACTACCTAAATAAACTGAAGATAACGTGCGTCTATCCTAGGACGCAGGTAGATTCTACTTCATGTCATAATATATGACCTATAATTAGCTCGCAGCTAATTACGATATATCGCGATTGACTCGCAGTCAATCTCGATTTAGTTTGATTTTATGTAACTAAATAAACTGTAGATAACATGCGTCTATCTTAGAACACGGGTAGATTCTACTTCATGTCATGATATATGACCCATAATTAGCTCGCAGCTAATTACGATATCGCAATTGACTCGCAGTCAATCTCGATTAAGTTTGATTTTATGTAACTAAATAAAGTGTAGATAACATGCGTCTATCCTAGAACGCGGGTAGATTCTACTTCATGTCATAATATATGACCCATAATTAGCTCGCAGCTATTTACGATATCGCGATTGACTCGCAGTCAATCTCGATTTAGTTTGATTTTATGTAACTAAATAAAGTGTAGATAACATGCGTCTATCCTAGAACGCGGGTAGATTCTACTTCATGTCATAAATATGACCCATAATTAGCTCGCAGCTAATTACGACATCGCGATTGACTCGCAGTCAATCTCGATTTAGTTTGATTTTATGTACCTAACTAAACTCATCTAGTGAAATCACTTGTTCATGTTCACCAGTGAACAACAAGAAACAAATAAGTATTAATTGTATTTTAATATCTGATAAATTTAGTTAACTATTGTGTAGCTTGTTAATAACTTGTATGCACAAATATTCGAATGGGAATTGATAAAGCACTATAAACGTACCTGTGGCATTATCTTCATTCTCTGAAGAATATAAACGTTGGACTCGTTCAACATTTTCCTGTGCGCTGCGTTTCGGCATTTAAAATAGACGCGTGCGCTCGTTGCCTCGCACGAAAAAGGAATGAGAAAAATGGCGTCAAACTGACCACAGAACAGTAAATGACAGATTAGTGAACTTTTTTTTTTTTTTAATCTCTAAAGACGTGCGAAGTTGCCTGTAGGTTAAAGGGACTACTCTGTAAATATTATATCAAAGAATGAAACGACGAAATATAATATTATGTAATCAATAAAATCATAATTTTAATTTTTGAAGAATTTAAGTTTAGGCGTCATTTTGCTTACACATATCAAGCATTTATTTATTCAAATTAAATCTTAAAGCGCTACTGCCTTGCCAGTTTATTACCCCACAACTAAAATCTGATTTACGACTGCAACTTTTCCTGATGACAATCAGGCATTGACGTCAAAGGCCGTCCGCAGGGTTGACAAAAACACGACTGTTTGTCACCACCGTCATTTATCAGTGAGTCAATGCAGAGTTTTTATTATTCGCTGTGTAATTAGGCAACGTCGTATTTGCTCACTTCGAATCTGCTTACATAAGTGCGGTGGTCGCGCCGTGGCCGCCGTCAACGCTTATCAACACTATCTTTACGGCGGTAAACATTAATCTTTTTTTATTTTATCAAGGATCGCGTCGCTCGCTGAGGTCCGGGGCATGTTCATATATGAACATGATATCATATCAACCCTTAGACGCTACAATATTTGTATACACAAACAGAAGACGTCATATAACGTGCATTATACAAACGTGTTGCTAAGTTACATGTGTTGGACTGTTATGATGTTTGAGTGTGAAATAAACTCGTTATCATTCGAGTTTGAAATGAACTTTGATGATTTAACACAATGATACCATCCAATATTAGGTATACCTTGTTAAGAGCTGTGAAGGTCAGCAAACTTATTTCAAGCATACGAGAACAGATCACTAAGTTACATACAGGGTGTTAGGGGCACCGTTGCAAAAACTTTAACCATGGCTTCAGACCATCATGCTGAACAACGTAAAGCAAGAATTTTTTTCGGAAATGAAAAAAAAATACTTTTCATACTTTAGCAACTAATCGGGACATTTTGTATGGAGAGTCGAAATATATTTTTCATTTCCGACAAAAAAACCTTGCTGTGCGTTCAGCATGATGGCCTGAAGCAATGGTTAAAGTTTTTGCAACGGTGCCCCTAACACCCTGTATTATTACGACTGAATTCAATAAGCTGATTGCTACTTTACACTTCATATTTTCTGAGGGTGTTTATCAAAATTATATAACCTACTGACTACTAGTCAGTAGTCAGACGAAACGGAGTGAAAATGTATTAACTTCTGTCTTCAAAGAGTTCACAGAAAAGTATCTCGGCCTTTTAGTTTATAACTCTTTGATATAGTCCGTTATCTCTTGATTAGTCCGTTTCGCTCACTTTTTAATTGACTTAAAATATAGTCCAGCAATGGACTGCAAAGGCTGATATGATGATGATAGTTCCGTTACCTATACGTTTGACTGTATGTATGTTATTAACTGACTTCAAAAAAGAAGGAGGTTATAACGTCCGTTTTTTTTCAATGTAAGGTCATCGATTTCTCCATGAACTCTGCGTTCATAATTCTATTTTTATTCGAACGAGTATACTTATGAGGTGGTCTCATTGTTACCAAGTTGGGATCTGATGATGAAAATCGAAGAAAGCCCTCAAAATAATAATGTTACGTGTTGTATATATATATAGCTTTCCAAGTATTTGCATCTGGTAGTCATCAGCTCATGTTGACGAGCTGATGATGGAAGGCACACAGGCAAGATGTAAAATGTAACCAATCGAATACTTACCCATTGGGCTTGGCACCGACTTCAGGCAGATCAGTAAGTTCCAAGAGTAGTTAAAAAAGTTGCGTATTTTAATCCTATGTAGTTTTTATGTAAATAGTGAGTTTTTGTTTAAAGTTTTTTCATATTAATATTATATTTACGGCTAAGAGCATTTCCACTAGCATAAAGGCCAAAAATAGTTCACTCCTATCTTTAGTACCATGAATTTAACTTAATCGAAACAAAAGACGTGTTGTAAAGGTGATGTATTAATATTTCAGTCACTCCGTTAACTATACGCTTGCAATTTAAGTTACGTAAGCTTATTGTACGTATAAAGTGAAAACAGATTAACATTTGATGGATGAAATAATGTAGATTAATCAAAAGTGGCGCTATGCATGAATACTGAATACACTTAATGTATTCAAACACATTCTGTCACTAAAACCTGCATTTCAGTAGCAATGATAGCCCCCCACACATAAATTAAAGTCCTGCCTCCAACCTAACAGGTACGCATTCGCCATGTCAATAGTTAGCCAAAGAAGAGGGCTAGGTTTTGGGTGGAAAGGATCAAATCGGGATTAGAGGAACGACAACCAATCAAGGGTAACTGGACTGATATACCTACATGAAATAAATAACTTAAAAAGCTTTAAGCTAATAGCGACTTTAAGGTTTGCATGTAGAGTGGAGTTTCCAGTGCGGGAGGGAGTTTATTGATGTTTTGTTTGGAAGGGAGGGTAGATGGATGAGGCGAGGGGCACGCTGCCTCGCAGACAATCTTACAAGTTAATTGTGTTCCGTGCCTGAAGCGGGCTGACTACGAAATAATATCGCGCTCAGTACATTGCTGCAATGTATTTTGTGCTCCTTGATATATGACTCATCGTCGTCATAGTTTCTATATATAAAATACAAACTTTAACATACCAAATAGTCTATACTATCAATACTAATATTATAAAGAGGAAGAGATTTGATTGTTTGTCTGTTTGCTTGCATCGAATAGCCTCCGGAAAACTACTAGACCGATTTAAAAAAACCTGTGACCATTAGAAAGCTACATTCCTCCCGAGTGACATATATATTTTATCCTGATATTCCCACGGGAACGGGTACCACGCTAGTAAAACCGCGAGGATCCGCTAGTGCCTGAAGCGGCCTGACTACGAAATAATATCGCGCTCAGTACATTGCTGCCAATGTATTAGTGCTCCTTGATATATGACTCATCGTCGTCATAGTTCCTATATACGAAATACAAACTTTAACATAACAAGTAGTTTGTTTAGTAAAAGTTATTAAAGTAAACCGCCTCTGTGGTCTAGTAGTTCACAACACCGATTTCAGACCAAGAGGTCCCGGGTTCGATTCCCAGTGGGGGTACATATTGTATTCAGTTTGGTTGGTGGTAGGACTTGTTCTTAGTCCGCCTGGCTAGCTACCCACCATCTTATCCAAGTCTGACGCCATAACAATGATGTTTTCAGCATTATTGTGTTCTGTTTCTCAGTGATTGAGAAATCAGGGAGTAGTGCGCTTCCACCTTCAGCTTTATCACCACTTAACATCAGGTGTGATGAAGGCTAAGTGCTACCCCGTTGTGGATAAAAAAAGTAAACTATTTAATTTAAAACATTTTTTTGTTGAGTTGAACTTATCTTATAAGCTGTCGTGAAATTCAATAATTACTACACTTACTTATATGTCCTCATACACAAATAATAAAATATGTGTATCGGTTAAAAGTAATGACAGACGGTTTTAGTAGGTAGTAATAGTAATAGTAGGTTTCGTACTAATCATGGAGCACCCATATTTAGAAAGCCAGTCCTACGTTGCGTTGTAGGAAATTTGTGAAGGAATTAGCGTAGACTATAAACATTAAGGGTTATTATTTGAATACTACGCATTTAAAAATAAGTCATAAATATTGTGAGACTAGTTATATAAAAAACCTAGTATTATTGTAATAGTATCGGATGTGAACACTAGATATTATATTTAAAAAGATACTTTTAAATACCTTCCTTTTCATTAAATGAGATTTAAATAGCCAATGTGGTTTTCTTTGTGTTTGTAATGTAGCTTAAGTTCTCAATTGTATTTTTTATTATGCTAAATAAATAAAATAATAAAAAAATAATAATAATAATAGATACAATTACAACAAAAGTTTATCGCAAAGTAGGTACTGTTTAAGTTTCATTCCTTTTTTATCAAATGTCTGAAAATATTTAATGCTTTAAGTATTCAAAGCAGGATTTAAAGGATATTGCATAATTAAAAACCACGATTGTTCCGACTACAATTCTGCTTTCAGTATGTTTATGATAGACGGCTCCACTTTGGCACGGCGGGAGGGCGAAGCGGGCGGTAAAATACGCCGAAAGTACTCATGGTATGAGGTAATTAGTAAATAATCCGTATAGGAAAAATAAATTATATTTAAAAAAACCTTTTATTTAAAATCAAGCTTTTATTCAAATGTCCTAAAAAGAATAAAATAAACTTTGTATCAAGTCAAATCTAACAAACTTATTACATTAAACAATTTATATGTTTTAAAAGCTTGTCGCTTTAATTTCATAATATGTCAAATATAATTAAAAGCATTTGTGTTTAGTGCAAGCACAGTAACAATAAAATCTCGCGACAAGCTTTTAAAACATATAAATTGTTTAATGTAATAAGTTTGTTAGATTTGACTTGATACAAAGTTTATTTTATTCTTTTTAGGACATTTGAATAAAAGCTTGATTTTAAATAAAAGGTTTTTTTAAATATAATTTATTTTTGTATTTTTAGTTATTATTGGACGTGTTTCTCAGTCGCTTAATTTCATTTTCACTTCTCATGCTCGTAAAGTTCGTGTTTATGTTGGGTATAGGCTGCATAAAATCGCTTTTTATGCTCTAGTGCATAAAGTAAAATCTTCGTCTAAGTCTCAGTCTCTCAGACAAAGGTCGTCAGGTAAACAGTCACACAATATAATTTCATTCTATTTCTTTAGTTTTGTACACAATCCATGTTAAACTATATTTACTAAATTAATAAAACTAGGCAAAATTAATGAGTTTTGTAAGAAATAAGTATTTCAAGAGCATTATGGACTACGATCTATGCTAAAGTCACTGTGCTGCCACTGCTACGTATAAAAAAAAGAAAGTCTTCCCGCCAATATGGCGACGTCTTTATTTTTTCTTTTTTGTAATATTGTTATTTATTTTCCTCACACTCGAAGTGAAAAGCAGAGTGTAAAACTCGTAGATAAAACCCATTTTACCCTCGAATTGACTATTATCCACCCTCGCCTACGGCTCGGATGGATATATACGTCTCGGGTAAAATGGTACGTTTTATGCACTTGTTGTACAATCTACTATTAATGCATCATTATTGCATGGTCGTTTGCCAGTTCATTTATTACAGTCTAGCTCTTCAACTGCATCAATTTTGCAAACACACAAGTATATTTTTATATATTTTACCACCAAATAGAGATTGTAGATTCTTACTATAGACACACACATAAGTATTCATTAAATACAAGGCATATTCCCTTAGGTATAAGACAAGGTAGCACTGTATTACGAACAAGAATAGAAAACACAAATTAGACTCAATAAGACAAAAAGTTCCAAATAAAAATGTGTGTGTGCCGTGCCGCAGCAGTACTCAATGGTCGCAGCTCAGCGTCATATTACCTACTTGTCTTGCAACGCAAGCAAACGCTGATTTTCAGTTGTAAAGGAGAATGCCGATTTTTCCATACAAGTTAGGCCATGTTTGCGCTTTGATGAAATTACCGTTAATCTATAGTAATTTTCTCGAGGTTATGTGGGAAAAATATCATTAAAATGTAATGCGGGAAAAAAGAGAAATCTCAACCTCAAGGAGCCGTTTTGAGGTTATAATTTTTTGTCATTTTCGTATTACTTACATAAATGACGTTTTGTTATTTTCCTCTTTTGTCGCAAAAATATAGGTACCTTGTCTTTTGAAATCAATATAGATTCCTCCATCATTTGCTTGTTGTTTAGCGCTCTTTTTACGTGACGAGATTTGTAAGTATTATTAGGCCTCGTACGCACGTACCTACGCACCGACAGGTGGCTTGCTTAGCGCCAAGCACTTTGATTTGATGCAAGCTATTTGATTTTTTCCCTTGCAGGGAAATCGGGTAGGCAGACTCGCATCCCAGCTTCTTTCTTTCTTTCTTTACTCGCACGTCAATGTCACATTAGAACTAGTAACTGGCATGCTAGGCATGTACGTATCAAGCGGGTTACTTACCTTACTTAAGCGCCCCACAAATGGTCAGTTCGCCTGTCGGCAACGGCCTGTCAGTTGGCCGCAATCGGCACACACTCACAGTTTCGTAAAAGGTTTAGAACTGACAGCTAATCCGCCGGTATAGTGTGTGGCCGCAGTCAATATTGACAGTTATCGGCTATCAACTGCTCGTGTGTGGCCTCAAAGCCGGCTATTGACGCAGGGAATGACTGGTCTAGTGTGTGGCCGATGGAGGTCTCGTACGTCAGACGGCCGATCCGGTCTAGGCCGACAGGCGAACTGACCGTCTGTGGGCTCCTTTAGGGCACTTAGGGCTTTGATAACTTGAACAGCATTTTCAAGTTTATAACATGATTTTATCAAGTTTCAGCTTCTATTGTTACATATTTTTAGTGTTTTTTAATAGGTAGGTAATGTTATTTATCTGGATTTTTCGTCAAACAATGAAAATAAAACATGTTTCCTAATATATTGGCTGTACGGACTTAGATCCCTTTGCCTTTCTGATAATGGAGGAATGTTAAAAAAAAATACAAAATAGGTAAATTCAGTGAAACTATTTTCTCTAAGTATAACTTTTTAACGCCACATTTATTTTAATTATTTCTTGTTTCATATGAAAGCATTTTTTATTACCTTTTTTGTGGTATAACATAGTTAAGACGCATCATGGCCCGGAATCCGGCATTCTCCTTTTAGTAAGTATTTCAAAAATAAATACTAAAGAACAAGACACATTTAAGTTTCTATCAAAGTTGATAAACATAGTACCTACATAAAGAAAAAAAGGATATTTCTTTTCTGTAGGTAGACTATGGTTGTATTAACTTGGAGCCATATTTCGTTAACTTTAGTGAACTATTTATGTGCAAAGTGACACTTAGTAGGGTCTGATTAAAGCAACTTCGCGTTTTTTGCTTCTTTATATAGTTCGTTCGTTAGTTCTTATAGCCGCTACACACGTCCAGACCAGACCTAACCGCCGATTTGGTGCGGACGAACTTTGCTGTAAAGCAAATATAGGTAATCCGTGCTACACACGTTCGTACCAAATCAAATAAAAAAATCAAAAAAGCTACACCAAATCTGGCCTTGGCCAAGGCTTTGTATCACATAACTAGACAAGGCCTTGTATCACATCACTTTTTCTTATCAAATACCCACAGAAACCACCTGGATTTGCCAATGCAACGGGCTTGTAAAGAAAAATACCTATTAACAAAAAAAAAGGTCTTGGATTTGAAAAAATTGAACGGTAGGTACTTGTCACAAAAGAATGACGAAAAATTCTTCAAAACCATTTCGAGTGGGCTGTAACTGACAGGGAAATTTCATTTTTAATTAAATGTTAATTTTAAAGTAAGTAATTGAGAAAAAGCCTAAGTCCAGGGAATTTAAACTAATGTTTTAATAGAAATAATAATAATTTTCAATTCTCATGCTCTAAAAGTACGCAAATATAGCCCTACGAACTAAATAACCACTTTAGTCCTTAGGGAGTAAAATGTAATTACTTTTTTAATTTCCTTCATGTGACATTAGATAAACTCAAACAGCCAGTGAATATACTATTAATTGTGAAGTGTGGACCATCTTCATTGCGAAAATGTTAAGATGTTTTTTGTTTCATGGTTTTTCCGCAAGGAAGGTGGCGCCATGTGTTTTAAATTGTTAATTTGTGACTGGTTTAGCGGAAAAAACTGACTGCGAGTTTTTGGCGCCATTTTGGCGGGTAAGGTTGAGTGGATATTTTAATTAATCGCAATTTGTTTCATAGTGGACTTTGTGACTCAAGATAGGTGTGGTTTTGTGCCCCAAGTGTCTACGCAACTGGACGATATGAGGAATGATTAAAATAGGCGCTATCTCGGTAAAGTGATGCCGAGTGTTTTATTATAGTGGTGACTACCTCAGCAAGAATTATCGAGAAGGCTAGCTTGACACACTTGACGCCAAATACTCCAAGGAGCATTGGAATGTAACACACCTACATTCTTATGAAACCATAAGAAACTATGATAATTTAATAATACTCAAGAATTGGCAGTATGGCTAAATGTCTTGGCCTGTCCTACAAAAGGGCAAATATTTTTACTACTACTGACCGCGAAAATTTTAGAATTTTGTTTAGTCCCTAGTCGTTTTATAATATACTATTGATAATCTCAATGTAAATAGTATATTATAGCATACTTTTTAAAATTGCATCAAACATTTTTACTGTTTGGTATGTTTTTTTAACAGACAGTTTTCTTGTCTCCTGAGCAATTATGTGACATGGACTCATGTTCTTTCTCAAATAACCAATTCAAATCGGCTGTCGGGTTGGGACGTGTGTTCTATTACTAGTTGAATTTAGAGAGTACGCCAGATAAGTCTACGAGGGGTTAAAATCGAATACTAATATTTTCCATAAGCTTAGAACAAAATAATGTACTGTAACTAGCGCCATAAACGCCCCAGTCGCAGAGTTATCTGACACGCACTCTATGAAGATTGCGCTCGCTGAATGCTCGCTGATTATAACTTTATGGTACATTGACAATGTGTCAAGCACGTGTCAAGTAACCATCACAACAAAACAAGAATTAGTACTTGAAAATTTGCAAGAATTCTGAATTGATAACTATACTGATTATATATTTAATTGCATTGTCATCGGAACTAAAGGTAAATTCCAAATTTCAGCTCAATCGGACATTGGAAAGTGGGTCAAATTTAGCTCGCAAGATTTGACGAACGGACATACATGCATACATACACTGCAAGTTAAATAAAAGCTTGTAATAACTTAGTAGTATTTTTCCTTGAAAATCAAAGAGACTTCCACAAATTATTGTTTTGGAATTTTTATTCTGCCCAGAATAGTAGTTCCTATTATCTCTTTAGCGACGACAGACATTTTTAATAAGAGGAATAGTTATCCTGCTTAATACGTATACTTATACTTATTATACATACAATACACCTATGCATGGCAGCTATGTTGTTAAGCTTGACTTTACTCTCAAAATAATTGAACACACCGATTGCTCCCCGTTTGCTTTGCAACATAATTGAGTGGAGCACTACGATTGTTCTCTCAGTATGTTTATGCTAGAAGGCAGCAGGGCGGGCGCCTTGGCAGGGCGGGGCGGGCGGCGCGAGTAAATAAATACGCCGCGACGCAGATTTATTGCAAACAATACTCGACTCATGCAGACACATACCTTTCTGGAGAGCACCGCGTTTAGTTGGAACTGTCTAGCTTTCTCGTGTTGTTACTTTGGAAAATAGGAAGCAGTATTTTTTATGTCATACCTACCTACTTAAAAAATACTCGTAACACTTCTTGTATTGTTCGTGGTAGGTACTTACCTATAAATATTAGTCAATAGAAAATCATTAAGGCAGAAAAAGCGAATCGAATTATTTTTTCGAAACTGAAATTGTTGTTGAAAAAATATCTCAATAACACCACCTAGGCAGGTAAAGAATGTTTGATATGTTGAGTGACAACGCTCGGAAGCATTATTAAAAAGCGATCTCTTGCAGATTGAAGGCAGTAGTAACAAGTTGAGTTGAATCTTATAGAATGTGGGGTGTTATATTATATTTTGTTGTTACTATAACCTGTAATAGCAAGAAACATGAAACTTTTTTTATCTTTTTTTGATAAAGACTTGGTTGACTCGTATAGAATGTACGGTGTTATATTACATAATTGTTACTATACGGTCATTCTCACGACTTCTTTGTATAATTTTTTTTTTATTTACAATATTTTCTCTATTATATATTTTCAATATATTCTCTCTCAAGGTCGCGGGAAGCCGCGGGATGCGGGCAGCGCAGGACCGATCGTTGTGGAGATCCTTGGGAGAGGCCTATGCCCAGCAGTGGGCGTCGTTCGGTTGACATGATGATGATGATGATGATTTATACTTTACTATTTTTATTTGACAATGGGTCGATTTTCTCTAATATTTCATTTTGTAATCGTGAAATGATAATCACTATCACTACATAGTATAAAACAAAGTCGCTTTCTCTGTCCCTATGTCCCTTTGTATGCTTAAATCTTTGAAACTACGCAACGGATTTTGATGCGTTTTTTTTAATAGATAGAGTGATTCAAGAGGAAGGTTTATATGTACTTTTTATCCCGATATTCCCACGGGAACGGGAACTACGCGGGTGAAACCGCGGGCGGCCGCTAGTTATATGATAAAACATAAGCTTATAAAGGAAACGGTAGACTAGTTGGTATTATCTTGGATGAAGTAAGATCTTATAAAAACACTTTTTTTTATAAATCGTTAGGTAGATAACCATTTTATCTTCATCATTGTCAAATAATTTTATAAAAGTGATTCTTGAGGAAGCACACCTCGTGTTTATGAAATTAAAGCTGGCTTACTGCGGAAAAGAAAAACACCCTAAAAATTTAAGAAAACACTCTCAACACGAATTGAGGAGCAATAAACCGTCTGTTCACTCGAAGTTGTTGACCACTATGTCTACCTAGGACAGACAATCCAATTAGGTAAGTCCAACTTCGAGAAAGAGATCTCTCGTCGAATCCAGCTCGGATGGGCAGCGTTTGGGAAGCTCCGGCATATATTTGCGTCCAAAATTCCTCAATGTCTCAAGACTAAGGTCTTTGACCAGTGTGTGTTGCCAGTTATGACTTATGGAAGCGAGACGTGGTCTTTTACTATGGGTCTCATAAGAAGGCTCAAGGTTACCCAGCGAGCAATGGAGAGAGCGATGCTTGGTGTTTCCCTGCTCGATCGAATCAGAAATGATGAGATTCGCAGGAGAACTAAAACGACCGACATCGCTCGAAGGATTGCTCAGTTGAAGTGGCAGTGGGCGGGACACATAGCGCGGAGAACCGATGGCCGTTGGGGCGGAAAGGTTCTCGAATGGCGACCGCGAACCGGACGACGTTCCGTGGGCAGGCCCCCTACAAGGTGGACCGACGATCTGGTCAAGGTCGCGGGAAGCCGCTGGATGCGGGCAGCGCAGGACCGATCGTTGTGGAGATCCTTGGGGGAGGCCTATGCCCAGCAGTGGGCGTCGTACGGCTGAAATGATGATGAAACCGTCTGAGAAAATTGCAGACAAATTGATTTTTTGTAGTATAAACTTTATAATACATGTAATTGCTGTAATATACAGGATACCATTTATTTTAACTTTTGATCGATTCAAACGGTAAAATAAATGGTTTCCCACATTGCTTTACAACTGATGTAATATAAATAATTTACCTTTCAAGTAACATCTCTCAAATAGGCTTTGGTATAATAGCTATAAGCCACCATTTATGATAGGTGATATCTAAAGGTTCGAGTGGTGGGTACGGAATAGGGGATGGGGTGAAAGGGGATGGGAGAATGAAGATTTACGATCGAGGCATAACGAGCGCTAGATGAGGCGTAAAGAAGCCCAATTCTGGTTATTATACCGCTGTATACTATACGTATACACTATACAATGAGTTGTATACATCAATTTGATGCTTTATGCTTCTGAAATTTTTTTGGCTTATGAAAATTACGGGGAAATTATGCGTTTTATAACTCGGATTAAAGATAAGGTAAAATAAGGAACGTTCATTTGTTTTATCCTTAGGTAGTAAAATTAAATAGGCTTATTTGTCAAACTTTTCTTTATTTTATTTTATTTTTATCATAATACTTATAAGCAACTTTCTGTAACAATCTTAAAACATTTTGAGCAATGTCCCCAGTAATAGAATAACTTAGATTATATTTATAGCGCTTGAATTGAGATTACAAGGACCATACAAAAAGCAACAAGATGACAAAGATCTTTGAAAAAAGGGAGGTTTCACTTCCTATTGGTTTTTTTTTCTACTGGCATTCGGCCAGAAAATTCCTACTTATCAGTAAAAATGGTATTTTTCGCAACACCGACTACGGCAACTTAAATCTCTATTAACTTTGGACTTACTTTCAATTTGTCCTTTCAAAAAGTCCTTGTAATATCAACAAGTTCAAAAACGTGTTAAATAGAGATAAAGCTTCTAAAAATATGAGCGATAGCTCATTGGATTCGGAATGATGTCTAAAAAACTGTTTTCGAAGGATTTTTCAGCACGCAAATAATTGCAAAGTTATTAACAAATTAGGTTGAAAAATAAATGGCATTTCTTTTTTTGTTAATAACTCCGAAACTATTAGTAATTAAGAAATTTGCAGAAAGGTCCAAATTTCCAATAACAAAGTTCTGACTACTGGAGTTCTATCTCCATTATTTATCATTTTTATTTATCACTGAAAATAAGGCTCCGCGCGGCCGCTACGGCATACGCGCCGCGCCACCTCAAAAGTAAGTACGCCACAGTATTTTTTATTAAATATTAATTTAAAAAAATAAAAAAATATGGTGTATTCTATACACTTGAATGAATAAATTCCATTTGGGAAGAAGTTTTAAAGTTCATTTTTCAAGAACAACGTAAATTGCCACAAACCTTAATCTCAGGATGCCGCGCCGGACCGGTCGAAAAGGGCCAGAGAATAATAGATCGGCCCTATTCGGCCGGGCGGGCGTCGAAGAGTTTGCCGCATTTTACATGTACAGTCGAACTAATAGAATCGTGATTCACCATAAGTTAATTTTGCCAACAGATATTTAAATTCAATATGGTCCAAAACTTTTTGACATTGACACACTGAGCTTTATTTTTTTGACG
This sequence comes from Crambus lathoniellus, assembly GCA_949710035.1. Taxonomy (NCBI): domain Eukaryota; kingdom Metazoa; phylum Arthropoda; class Insecta; order Lepidoptera; family Crambidae; genus Crambus; species Crambus lathoniellus. Next base: position 24,281,715 of record OX453306.1, read on the forward strand.
GTTTCAAAAGAATAATTTAATAGCAAAATGGGTCATGATTCTATAGATTCGACTGTACTTATACCGGCCGTTAGTCGAAGCGAATGCAGATCACCAATCATTATTCTATTGCTTGTGTCTATTTTGCACGTACTACTGTACGCATTTTGCGTCGTTTCACTTGCCAAGTCATTGGCTGCTTTACACGGGTAGAGTAAACGGTAGAGTAGAGCGGTAGAGTAGCTTGCCCACGGTGCTAGCTACTCTACTCTACCAAATTTCAGTACCTACTCTACTCTACCAATGATGTCTACATTAGTATAGTTATGATAGTTAGTACTCTACCACTCTACTCTACCGTTTACTCTACCCGTGTACAGCACCCTTTGAGCGGCTGAGTGAGTCATTAACTACGCCGCTCAGAGTCAGTTGACGGGCAGTCAGCCGGTCACTATGAGCCTAATCGGGACACGGCCTAAAATCACATTGATTGTACTATGCTACTACTACTAACTAATATGGTTGAAGCAATAAAGTATTGAGTATTGAGAGTGGCAATCTTTCAAAAAAATATTTTTTTGGATAGATAGCGAAACAATCTGATACCTTTTGCATCGCCATTAAATTTATTTTTTTAAACTATGGGTTCGCTCTTGGAGTAGTTCGCTCTTGGGTTAGCTCTTTTTCGAGGAGTAAGATGACATCTACGATGGAGCGAGCTTACCCAAAAGCTTACCCTTACCCACAGCTTAACCTTACCCACAGCTTAACCTTACCCACAGCTTACCCTGAGCACTCTAATCTTGAAAACATTCGGGTTGTATGTTTTGGGTTGGGAAACACAGACGCAGGGAGGGCGTTCCACTCTTTTGCGGTCGGCATGATAAACGAAGTTGAAAAGCGTCTAGTGCGGGATCTGGGAGTAGAAACCAGGTCGGGGTGGTAGCCTGCAGTGCGTTTGGATGTTCGGTGGTAAAAAGGGGAAGGCGCGGTATAAGCTCTTGTAGTTCAAGAACACACGCCCCGAAATACAGTCTTTAAAAAACCCGGTTAAAAGGACTCCCTTTGGCGGTGAAAAGGTACAATGAACAAAACCACCAGATATACACTTCTAAAACTTTTTCGCTTGCATGGACAAGAAGGGCTGCCCATTCTTAGCCCCGCCTCATTTGGTTTTTTCTACCAACGGAGATTCAATAAAATGCGCTGTCTGGGATTTTACAAAAGGTGGCATTGTTTTTTGTTTAAAATTTTATTGCTTTGGGCACTCACTATCATTACCCATCTGTTGTTGTTTTATCCCATTTAACGCCCATTCTTAAGAGATGACAATGCTCCTTTCGTACTTTTGAAAGTTTTAGATCCCAGGTAGCTGCTGGTCAACCCAAATGACCTTTTGTCTTAAAAACATTATAAAAATATTATTTGTGTTTCATTTGGTTGAGCTGCCCATCTGTGACACTATTGGTGGATTTACCAGATGGCAGTCCGTTGCAAAAGGTCTTTAGTGCAGTATATTAAAACTGGCGTTGAGCCTTACGGTGTATACCTGGTGGTATTGTTGAATGTACGCCTTTGTCTTGGAATAGTTGAAACTGTTTTTGCCTCCCCACTGGGATACATATGATTCAACGCCGAGTCCATCCGCTCAACCATGGCCTCCCACAATACCATGATGTCATCTCCGTAGGTTGCCGCACCGGGTAGTCCATGACTGTACTGTCGTCTGCATACGCAACAATTCAGCAGCAGTAGCAGGAAAAGAGTCGTAGAGAGAACAGACCCCTGAGGAACTCCGGCGTTAATAGCCATCAAGTCAGAGGAGCAGCCGACAACTACTACTCTGATCGACCGCTCTCAGGAAATCAGCTACCCAGGCACAAAAGGCAGTGGGGATACCGTACGCAGGGAGCTTGCTTACCAGATTTGCGTGCCAGACCCTTTCAAAAGCCTTCGAGGTGTCAAGTGATACAGCGAGTGCTTCGCCGTGTATCTCGACGGTTTCTCCCCAACAATGCGTCACATAAACAAGAAGGTCCACAGTTGAACGTGTCCGCCTAAAGCCAACTTGATGATCACTATGGAGGTCGTTGTTTTCCAGGTACGCCACCAGCTTGTTGTTAATCACTCTTTCCAGGACTTTGCAGAGTGTGAAGGTGATGGCGATCGGTGGATAATTACTGGGGTTGGCACTACTTCCTTTCTTAGGTATTGGCTGCACCAATGTGAAAGCTTGCCAATGCAAGTTTCCAACTTTTTGGTACGGTTTGGGTTTCGAGTGAAAGGCGGTACAGACGAGTTAAACAGGAGCCAACTCACGCGCACAGTACCTCAGCACCCTTGCTGGTATACCATCAGGACCAGTAGCTTTTTTCACGTCCAGATCACGTAGGGCTCTGCGGACCTCTTTAATGTATGTGAATTGTAAATTCATCTAAAGTGGTTCACAATAAACCAGTGGTTACTAAAAAGCTGTAAAACCTCATTGGTAGCGGCAAACCAAAATGGCCGGCGGCGGCGTAGTTATCAGAAGGGTTGCGGGTAGACGCGCAACTAATTTATGGATTAAGCACATTTGCAAAATGTAATTTGTATTCATTAAGGCTCACGCTACGTGTAATGTTTTTAAACGCCTTTTTGTTATTACAGCGCTGATGCTCACGAACTTTCAGCCGCTATAAATAAAGGTTAGCTTTAAAAATTTATGTTTGTACTACGGGTATTTTTCAACTTGCTAAACTTTAGACTACGGAACTAAGTTGAGTTGAATTTATTAGATCAGATACTTAGTAATGAAATAAATGACTTGGCCTTTATGATTTTTAATCGGGCGATAGTTTGATCGTTCTCGGATTCAGTATGGTAGTTCGTGCATTGACGATTGAACAATCGACCGATCAAACTATCGAAAATGACTGGCCGATAGTTGTACGATCAAACTATCGCACAACTATCGGCCGGTCGGTAATGTGCATGAAGGACTATGTGAGCGCGCGCCCTGCATTCAACTAAACTATCGCACAACTATCTGCCGGTCGGTAAGAGCACGCACTGCAATTAACTAAACTATTGCCCAACTATCGGTCGACTGAAAATTACAAGTGCATGCAGGCTCTCAATACCAAACTATCGGCCGACAGTTTGATAACGATCGTCTTACGATTCCGACTAAACTATCGGTCGACACAACCGAAAAATCACAAGTGCGCGCAGGCTCTAAAAGGCAGGTAACATAATAAAAATATATTTACAAATAAACAAGGTGTTATCTTAAAAGTCAAAGATCGGGTCTACACTTTTAGATTCTTCTAAATTAATACAAGATAAATTCCACCCAGATCAATTACATTAGTAATTGAAAAGTCTTACCAAAAGTTCCGATAAAATTCGATACTCTTGAATTGCAAAAGCTTATTAATTTAAATAAGTCGAGGAAACCTATATTAAAGTTAAAAAAAAATCTTTCATTTCTCCCAAAAGATTATGTTCCGGGTAAATTGTAATTTGTAAGACTCCAATATTTCAAGCATTACAAATGAAAATTGAAACAAAACAAAGACAAGAAAAAAAATCAAATCATTCCGTTCCAATAAGGTCGGGAGTCGCTATCGGGCGCGTCGCACAATTTTATTGTCCTGTCGTTCAAACACGACAGAACCTAATAGAATTAAATTGGGAGAGGCGCTGCTCCGTTATGTGGAAAATAATAACATGGAGCCGTTGTTATCTGAGGAGTCTTCACGCGCCGCCGGCAGGGGTCTGCGAGACTCCACTAATGGAAATCCAGCCAATGATAATCTGTTTTCTACACCATTAATCCTGAACTAAGTCTGAGTACAATCTGTGGCGGCTCCGGAGTGAGCGTCGAGTTTTATGCCCTCGTTAAGGTCCGCAATTTGTGGAGTCGGGCTGTTAAGGAGCTCGCCCCATCCGCTTCCAAATCCTAATTCCGACCGTGGACTTTCTTAATCTTACGATATCGAGCTGGAGGTAATTGTTTCAAAATTGTTGGCCGGATAGTGCCGCCAATCCGGAGTAAATTACGCAGCGTCACATAGTCTGCGTTTTATTGCTTACGGCTTCTATGGGTAAGCCGAATAACTTTAATGTCTCTATTTCAATCTACGGTGCGCTTACAGTTGCATAATGAACTATTTCAAATTATTATTTTTTGAGGAAGCTAAACTTGATACGGTATTAAACCATTAAATTCTTAAACATTTTTACTAACGTGAAAGTGAAATAACAAAAAGTAAGTCCTTATAGGTTTTTAATTAAATTTCAAAGAATCTATTTTTACTGCCCTTTTATTTGTTTCATTTTGAAAAGAAAGGATAGGTACCCTTTGTGGCCACTTTAACTACTTTTTGACTTTTAAGCACTAAGTACTAAATGGTCTTAGGTATTTAGGAGACAAATTATATCTTAAATTATACATAATTTATCTACCTTTAAAGGTACATTTTTCAAATTTAAAAAAGTTTAAAAGTTTTTTGGATATAACACAAAATGTGTGAGTGGTGCCAAATGTACCAGTTTTGGCCACTTATTGATAGTTAATCTTTTGTAAGTATAGCGAAAAATCAAAACCAAACGCAAGTTAAATCAATATATTCTAATGCTCTAGAAACCAATCAATTGCAAAATAACAATTTAATTGTAAAAAACCAAGGTTTATAAATATTTCATCCAAAACAAGTTTCTTAAAATTTTCATACAAAACATTTTTTAAAACAGAAAATGGGATTTATTGAAAAAAAATTGTATGACTTATGGAATTCTAACGGTTGTTATTATTACCTTAAAAAAATAGCGAAAAGTTGTTTAGAAAACTTTTTGAGCAAAACCGGGGCTTCTGCCCTACTCTACAATTTTACAATTCAGTCGAAACCAAGTAAAAACTTACCCAAATGTTTATCGTTCTGACGTCATTTATTTTTCTCTGTTACTAATATCCCATTGACGTCAAAATCTTTCATTAAATTATTTACCGTGTTACGTTATTTTATTAGTATAAGTAGTTAAATCTAGTATTTATTTTGGAAAACATTTGGAGATAATGATGAAAGTAGCCGCGGCTTGTCAACATAATTTTTGTTCGTGAAACAGATCACGATAAAGGCGTAAATTGTGTAGAAACAATCTATCTAAGTAGGTATACGAGTAAGTTACCTCGTATAACTTTTTTAGTACTTTGAAGAGAGCTTAATAAATTTAGGATCGTATTTCGGATTTTTTTATCGGACTATAACAGTCAATTATGAAATGTAAAGTTCCAGCAGTCGTAGTCGTTTCATATGGCATGGTCTAATATAGCGAAAAGTGGTGTCGAAGTCACCCGCCCGAGGAGCATAATAAAAACGAAAGTAATACATTAAAAAGACGTTCTTCGGATCGTATTTCTGATTTTTTATCGGACTATAATAATAGAACAGTCCACTATGAAATGTAATGTTACACAAATCTCCAACAGTCCTCCTAGTCGTTTCATATGGCATGGTCTAATCTAGCGAAAAGTGGCAACGGAGTCACTGCCCGAGGAGCATAATAAAAACGAAAGTAATACATTATATAAGACGTTCTTCGGATCGTATTTCTGATTTTTTATCGGACTATAACAGTCCACTATGAAATGTAAAGTTACACAAATCTCCAACAGTCATAGTCGTTTCATATGGCATGGTCTAATCTAGCGAAAAGTGGCAACGGAGTCACTGCCCGAGGAGCATAATAGAAACGAAAGTAATACATTATAAAAGACGTTCTTCGGATCGTATTTCTGATTTTTATCGGACTATAACAGTCCACTATGAAATGTAAAGTTACACAAATCTCCAACAGTCGAAGTCGTTTCATATGGCATGGTCTAATCTAGCGAAAAGTGGCAACGGAGTCACTGCCCGAGGAGCATAATAAAAACGAAAGTAATCATGCAAATTGGCATGGCAGGAGGAAAGTTGAATTAAAAAGCGGCTCCCACCCCCTTTGGGGGGGCTATGTGTCTTAATGACCACAATGGATGAGCGCTGTAATCCGTCCTCGAAGCTACGCGCAACCTTTTGCAGGCCACTTTCTATTGTTTTAAACATTTCTCCGAAGTTAACAAAATGATGGTAGGTATTTTTGCCAAAATCTTTTACATGAAGGGGAGTATTATGAATTTTTAATGTTTTTTTAATACCTATTAAGACCAATAAAGGTAATATACCTAATGTGAAACGTGAAAGTCTAACTACCGACAAGGATGTGAATTGCAAAAAGCAGGCTATCAGGTCAATTTAAGAAGTTTATTATACCCATTCCTTACATTTTATCTAAACCTAAATGTTAATATTTACAATAACTTCGTTCTTACTCAAAATACAAGTACAAGCTTACGCTACTCGTGCCCATAGGTATAGAGATATTGTCATTGTAGATACAATGTACGCATGTTCATAAATTAGCAGCGTATTCGATAAGACGATCCCGAACTTTTTCAATATGAGTTTAACAGCAGCAACGCCAATAAAAGGAGTGTAATCAAAGCGGATGTTCGCAGGGCAACAGGCAACACAAGGCAACACCGATAAAAGTCAGGTCAGCTATAACTTGCGTGACGCGGCGCGGCGCGACATCATCAAATCAACATTTGCAGATTCACGAAGCTTTCCCGGGGAGATTTAGAGGTGGAAGGAAAATAAAAAAGTTCGTAGTGGAATCCCGCTTGATCCCTGTTGCCTTTATGGTAATGCCGGGATGCGTGTATTCGACTATTCAATTTATATTTTTTTCCCTCCCCGCCTTATTTCTTTCTCTTCGAAATTATCTATCCTTCGAATTTCGTTTCACACTGTATTGTATACGAGATTCGATGTTTGCGAATAAGGTACGAGTTTCGGTGAAAATATCGTGGATAACCGCGGTGGATTGGCTTTGTTCCCGACTTCAAAGAAGTTTTCTTGGCAATATTATGTGTATGGAATCGGTTTGTGGATGGAAGTTTCCCTCCAATATTGCACTTGTTTGGGTTGTCTCTGAGAACTGATTGAAGTATTTCGATGTTCGATGCATAATGTTGTTTACGAAATCGCAGGTGACACTTTATTTTATTGGATAACAACAAGTATAGACATTTGCAGTATACCAAATAAAACGTAATTCACTCGAATTAAATATGACATGATAAAGTTATAGGTATACAATATTTGTTGGTCTAAAATCTAAACTGTTGTTACTGAGATTTGAAGTAGGTAGAAGGATTTAAGAAGAAGAATTTAAGAAACCACTGTCGTGAATCCTTTAAGCAAAAAAACCTCTTGTTAAACAAATCTTACAATTAACATTACACTATTATAATACCTACACAGCAGAATCAAAGAATATATAAGTACAATACGTGACAGAATTGATATCGTTCCATATGCTCAATGTTGCTCAATTAACTACTTATGACATTTTTAATGGTAAATCACTTTGTCTTCGTCTCAAATCACCAACCAATAATAAATCGTTTTATAAGTAGGTATATTATAAAGTTATATATTATTATACAATTTAGAAAGTATTATAGGAAGCATACATTTCTCTTCACAATGTCATATGTTGTTCTTTTCTCCAACATAGTTCTTTACCTTATGTACGCAAATACATATTCCAGGTCTTTCCCACATGTTAATACCCACTAAGTTGCTATTATTAAAGTAGAAGGCAATCTGTACAGCGTTTTAATGTATTATGTAGAATTATAAAGGCACAGGCTCGCACTTGCTTATGATTTATTCATGAGCGGAACAATTTGAAACGCCCGCTTGTAGGGGCGTTTTAGAGGCGTTTCTGTATAAACGTCAAGTGTTTTATTAAGTAATTTGTTTTCATAAAGATTTATTAGTAATTAATTGATGAAAAAGTATAATTTGTATATTTTCGTTCAGTGACTGTATCCTATATTAGTTTACAAGGGCTTATGGGATTCGCGGAATTTTATTATTCAAAATATCGTAAGAAAACTTTTGTTCAAAAAAAAATATTGTGTCACGTCTTTCCATACTTGGATCTGTAGGCCTCGATTGGGAGCTAAGCTAAGTAGAAATAATTTCGTTCGACATTCACTCAGAGCTACAATTATTACGACATACACCCAGACACGAGAAAAACATAGAAAAAGTTCTACGTTTTCCTGACTAATAATATCAAACGTCAAAAGTAAGTATAAAGAAAGAAAGACTGTATTGTAAGGCGATAAGTTTCACTGTCAATGTTCGATATTAATTTAATAATTGGCTATAGAAGTTTGTTTCCAGAGTAAGGGGCCAGGAATCGAACCCTAGACCTCAGAGATAGCGGCTCTACATTCGCTCTAAGAAACTGAAGAAGAACAATAAAGAAGTCACTCTGCTCGAACACCACTGTTTTCTTCAAACTTCAAGAACCCCTCCGCTCCGCAGTATATGTACACTGGGACTATACAATAAAATTTAAAATTTGTTTCCAGAGTAAAGGGCCAGAGATCGAACCCTGGACCTCAGAGATAGCGACACTTTGAAAACCGGAGCTTACGCCACTCGACCACGGAGGTCATAGCACACCGTCATAGCATGACCATGAAAGTTTAAAATCTAATTTATGTTAAAAGGAACAGCTCTTCAGTTGATATGATTCGACGATGCAGCCGAGTGGTCTGTAATCCTGAATAATGCCTGCGATCTGTCTCAGCTCCCTGAGTGGGACAGATCCGTAACAACTAGGCCGTAAGATGTAGGTACCTACCTAAGCGCTGCTGAAAAACAGTGATATTTATGTATGTCAGATAAATTTGATACTAGATGAATCAAGGTCTATAAGTTCTAAAAATATTAATGATCAAATAGGTAATATTAAACTATAATGTTTTTTTTATCATTGTGACAAATTCATGGCTTAAGCCAAAAGTTTAATGAAACCTATATTAAAATATAAACCTTGTAGGTACGATATGAGGGTTAGTTGCCATGAAAAATTAATTTAAGAAAAATGAGATTTTTTAATGGAAATGTGTTGACGCAAAACAACTAAAAAGTAGTAATTATAAAGTTATCAACAATCAAATAAGAAAATTATAACATACCTAATTAACTTAATATTTTATATCGTGTGATTCAGTGATACGATCATTACAAATATACTTTCTTCTAAACAACCATACAGTGATCAAGTTTAGAATAAACAAAACACGTACAAAAATTTGCACAGCGTTCTTTATTTATGTTTGGATCGGAAGAATGAAAACGATGGAAATTGTTAAATTAAAGTTATCCACAATAAATTGAGTGGAGAAAACCGCCACTGATTCAGGGGCAGGACCGAGGAGCCTTTTAAACATATCGAGTGTTTCAGTGCAACGATACAGCGGGTTGTTTACCGAGGGGTGGGAAGGGAGGCAGGGCTGACCAAGTTTTTGTAAAATAATTTGTATTATACCTAATCAAATCTTAATAATACTAGGTCTTTAAAAAAATAACTACGTATTTCAACAACAAATTTAGTGTTTGTCTAAAAGTGTGTGAAAGCAATGAGCGGAAATTTTATTCTAAAGACGCATAATAACGCAAATGTGCGGTTGCAACCTCACGGCTAAACCACGAGGCACACAGCTATAAAGGCTGCTGTACACCGGTAGAGCAAACGGTAGAATAGAGCGTTATAGTACTAAATAAACTATACTAATGTACTACTTTAGTTGGTTCTCTACCGCTCTACTCTACCGTTTACTCTACCCGTGTCGTGTACAGCAGCCATAAATGCGAAAGTTTATTGAATATTGTTGGTTAATCAATCAAGGCACGATGTAGGTAATGGCTGAATAGATAAAATGAAATTTAGCACATGTAATGGGCGTGGCTAGTATCAAATATCAAATTCAGATTTTTGTGACATTGAATTGGGTGTTTGACTGTTGTTGAAATGTAGATATTTAATTATGACATGCGAAAATATAACATTATTGAATAACAAATATGAAAAAAGAAATTCAATATGTATTATAACAAGCGAATTATGAGCTACTTAATTGTGACTCTAGCTATCTCTTTCTAAAACGAAATTTTCTATGGCGAGAGTATGGCGCTATAGAAATGTGACGTCACGTTTCTATAGCGCTCTCCTTGTCGAATTAGTCAGTTTGATGCTCTATATCGCTGAAAATATGCAAGATGTTTGAAAATAAATACCTATGTTGTGTTGCTACTAGTTAAATGAACATTTTAGGTCAATAAAAAAATTCAGTCAAATACCCAATTGCCCTTTATTATCATTATCTTCCGGGCCTTGTCCTGATTCTTTGTTTGCAGTTGACGTACGTCCTTCCTTAAATTGCTTGCAGATAAATTCAAAGAAAATTATATCGTTGTGTCAGTATACTCCTGCTGTTATGTACCTATCGCAATTTTGATATTGTGGTGAAAAATGACACTTAACAATAAATTTGATTGTGTGTACATTTAGGCCTCCACACACTGCCACCGCATCCCGCTCCGGTGGACGGAGATGCTGCGTGAGTGTGTTACACACTGCGGGTTTTGTATGCAAATCAAGATTCTACATCCAAAGTTAAGAACCGCACTACCGCAAACCGGAGCGGATTCCGGTGCAGTGTGATAACCGCCTTAATAGTCTTTATCCGGAATAGTAATTAGTTAACCGATTTCGATGACAGTTGCATTGTTCACCAGTGACCGTTTGTGAGAAACAGTATCAACTACCTACATCTACATCAGAAAAAACCTGCACTTGAAGTACAATCACGCAATAAATTTATTGCTGCTAACTGGATGGGCCAAAATTATTTTTAAAACTAACCAATAAGCACCAATAGTTACCTTTTTGACTATTATTTAAAAGTTATTTTAATTTTTAGATTTTTGCATTCACAATGCAATTTTTAATATAGAAAAATGGAAAATGAAGTATTTAGAAAAAATCGACCCGTCTCACAACTAGCTCCGATGGGACTCGAACCCACGACCTTTCGCTTTCCGGGCGACTGGAAAGGTATTTCTTTCGCGTGTGAGAGTAGTAATATCTCCACATTGATGAAATTAACGCTGACTATACAGCGAGTAAGAAGTATTGGATAAATTCGACGCTTCTCGTAACGACTCCGTAGCTCAGTGGTTAGAGCAGTCGCCCGGAAAGCGAAAGGTCGTGGGTTCGAGTCCCATCGGAGCTAGTTGTGAGACGGGTCGATTTTTTCTAAATACTTCATTTTCCATTGTTCTATATTATTTAAAAGTTTTCTCTACGGTTAAAAATATAAAAAAAAATAGAGAAATATATATCCCATCTTAAACATGTTGCTGGTAGCCCTGCAAAGTGGGGTCCAGAGGGGGGGTAAGGGGCAAGATGGCGGCGTCGCCAAGGCAACGGTGCACTGCTTCCTTAATCGACCGTCGCAGCCTCCCCCGACTATGTATCGTATTGCATTGCCGACTTTCATGTTTCATGACGTTTTGGGAGGGGATGCGTTTACTACCTCAAATTTTCTTTTTATAGAGAGAGATTTGGGCTGTTAAAACAATAAAATTGACTAAGTACAACATGAGAAATCACAATTGATTAAAATCTTCTAAAAGTGTGATGGTTAAAAAATTACTCAAATAAAGTAGGATTGAAATAATAATATTCCTGATATGTGTTTAAAATAACAAACGAGTGAAAATGAATTAACAGTGAAAGGTGGTGGGTTCGAGTCCTATCTGAGCTAGTTTGTGAGACGGGTCGAATTTTTGTAATATTTCATCCACGACATCCTAAAAATACCTTTTTTATACTCAGCGGTGTTGCACTTAACCTTCATCACACCTGATGTTAAGTGGTGATAAGGCTGAAGATGGAAGCGCTCTTGCGATGCTAGTCCCGGAATCCTCAATCTCTGAGTAACTGGCTTAATCTTATCTCTAAGTTCCAGAACACAATAATGCTAAAAACATCATTATTTTATGGCGTCAGACTTAGTTAAAGATGGTAGCGAACTAAGGACAAGACCTACCACCAACCAAACCGAATACAATATGTACCCCCACTGGGAGTCGAACCCAGGACTTCTGGGTCTGTAACCGGTTGTGTGAACCACTATAGGTACCATAGAGGCGGTTAAATCTATATAAATTATGTGACATTTTATAAACACAAAGTCAAAACTACAATAATTCCCCTGTTGTACTTATAGGAAAACCAAAAAACTCAATTTGTACCTATTTACCTACCTACGTTCCTGGAACTTTTTGATTTCTATTTGATGGCGTGTTCTATTGGAACACGTTGTAGAGCCTGAAATGAGCTTATTGATAACTCCGTTTTTCTCATTTTCCCCTTTCTTCAGATTATTTTAACGACGGCAGTGTTCACTGTAGCCCAATCTCACTAATTGTTAATGATTAGTTAAATGTGATTGATGTCCTAAAAGATTTTACATAAATATTATTAAAATAATCACACTTTGTGACACCTAGGTGTTCCTAGGTTCTTAAACATTTGCGATATGAAAAAATAAGAAAGTTTTTTAATTTGTTTTTTTTCTTCGAGGCCAACACTCTTTAGTATTGGCCTCCAAGAAACAAGAAGCAATACATTACAACACGGTGATAATAACCAATAACAGTAGCAACCCTAATTATTTGCTACTTTATCCGCTAAAATACAATGTACACCCAGTAAAAGGTGCCAGTTTGATGCATTTACGACAAAAACTACGCTATCCAATCAGTCAATATTAAAACTGAGAATTCAATCAAAAAAGGTAGCGTCACAATCTCGATGGAGCAGGCTTCATGAATAAAGTCCTCGACTCGCGCGATCAGTTAGCACCGTAATCCAGTGGCCGGCTGCACCGAGGAGGCAATAAAAAAGAGTTATAGTTAAGAAAAGGAAAGTCCGCGTCTCGACCGCGACCGTTAGTTAAGGATCAAGGGCTCAGCTCTTCTTGGCGATAATCATAATTTTTACTTACAAGAGCAAGAGCTGGCTAATGCCACCGGGCCGCGACAAATCTTCCTTAACTGCGGGCAACTTCGCGACTTGGCCGTATATTTTGTAGACTACAGGTGCTCTGAATTGGTACGGTTATGGACTCGATACGAGATCGAAGTGGAGTGGATGGACTTGAATAAACGATCGGTACTTACTAGCTAACTACGTTCTGTAAGATGTTGCTGGAAAATCAGTTTTAATATTGGCTGATTGGATAGCGTTTTACTGGGTGTAGGTACATTGTGTTTTAGCGGATAAAGTACCTAACGATAAGTAAATAATTAGGGTTGCTACTGTTATTGGTTATAATCACCGTGGTGTTATGTATTGGTTCATTATTTTTAACTAGGATGTTTTTGTATGCAGACTTGATAGTAGCCGATGTAGACAAAATCACATATAAACCGACCGAACAACCTCATATGAAAAGCAGAGCCAAAGCTCTTTTCATGTTACATGTATAAAGAACTAATAAGTTTTTATGGAGTCAGCCTTTCAAACAACCTATCGTTAGTGTCGTAACAACGCCTTTTTTTGTAACAAGAGGAGAATGCGATCTTTAGGCATACTAAATACGACTTGTTGGACTCGGTCACACCCAGGGCATGTCCCTCGCCGTACCCAGCCCGCCCACCAAGCCTAATAGGCTTCGCGTCAGGGCTGGGCGGTTCTAACCCCTGCCCCGTCGAAACAACACCTGCTGAAAATAGTTGAATTTTACGTCACACGGATGTAGGCACAGAACACGGAAAGATTTTTTTGATGTAGGTATGCAATTTACGCGACGTACATACTTAATCACTTTGGCGAGTTCGAATAGGAACTGAATGATCTGTTCCTCCAGCCCCTTTCTATCATCGGGGAACCAGACGCAGGTTAGCTTAATATCATCCAATTATCGTAGACATTCCACCTGTCCGTACTCAGCGCTTTGCTCCGTTCATTTTTAATGCGAGCTGCTAAAGATTGGAATGCGCTGCTTGCGAATGTGTTCCCTGATAATTATAACCTTGGCCTTTTTAAAGTAAGACTAAATGGGCACCTCCTGGGTTAACATGCAGCACCCTAGACTGCATCCTGTCTGCTAAGCTACGAGTATATGGTGGTCTAACGCATACCCAGTAGGTACATATTAAAAAAAAAACGACCATGGTTTCTCGTCAGTAATTCAAATAGGTAGGTAAGTAGTTACTTATCATTGCAGGCGTAATTATGTAAACTTCGGTCGTGCAAGTTTGGCATGTTGTGTTTTGACACTAATGTATGACACTTTTCTGATCAACATCATCATCATCATCAGATGGATAAGGAGTGTGGGCCATCCATGATCCACCACGTGCGGGTCCAATGTGGATTGGTGGGTATTAATGGCTGCAAACGCAGCCTGGACCAACGGCTTAATGTGCCTTCCGAAGTACTACCTACAAGTTTAGCCGTAATCAATTCAGATATTTTTTTAATAAACTTACCTACAATATGAACACACATCTAATATTCCGTCAAAATCTCTAAACAACGTCCAATTCTTAAAACCGAAACAAAACACTAGCACCGCCTCCTTTCCAGCGAAAGCACAGAAGGAAATTGGTATTTCCAGTTTGGCAGCGATGTTTTCCTGAGACGCAATTAGGGGGTTTGCCGGCGAGTCCGTAATAAAATTAAGGAGACCGGAGCGCCGGCCGCGGTAAGTCGGTGCCTCCGGTGCGCGTAAAACAAATCCTGCCGACCGGTGGGCTACCGGCACTGCGAACACTCTAGAGCCGCTAAGAAGGTTGAGGTGGCGTATTTGTTTTTTTGACAACTATATTTTGAAATATTTTTGCTTTTTTGCATTCACAATGAAAAGCCAACCCGTCCCACAACTAGCTCCGATGGGACTCGAACCCACGACCTATCACTGTCTGGGCGAATGCTCTTCGAAGAGACGGGTCGATTTTTTTCTAATACTTACTTCATTTTTAATACTTTAACATTTTGTTTGAAAGTTTGAACTAAGTACATTTGAAAACTATTTCACATATACCTAGTTCAAAGTTGTCGGACAACGTCATCGTATCGAACGTCCAGTTATTGGTCGTTAATTAATACCACAGATAATATAATACTATACTAGTATTAATACCTATGCTGCCAAAAAAGTCTTCTTCATTTATCTATTAGTTTCGTACTGATTTCCTTTGTAAAGTGTCATGGGTATGGGGTATAATACTTAGAACAAAGTTATTGTTTGATTCTATAAATTTCCTTTCTTCTGGTCCAAACTGTTATCTATTATTTATAATTATGATGAGTCTGTCCCTGTCTTTGCTTATCCTACTTCCTACTAATATTATAAATGTGAAAGTTTAGATGTTTGTATGTTTATTACTCAATCACGCCAAAACGGCTGAACGGATTTGGCTGAAATTTGGGACACAGATACTTTGTAGCATGGAGAGTGAACATAAGCTACTTTTTATCTCGGAAAAATATCATATTCCCGCGGGATAACATCGTGAAGTCCATGCGGGCGAAGCCGCAGGCGGAAAGCTAGTAAATTATATTTTTCGTATTAGTATTTAGGAATAAGTTATCTATATTTTCTTTTTATAAATTCCTTCCAAAGCGCACCCACTCCCCTATACTCCACAGTATATTTCTTTTCACCTAAGGTTGTCTGGAAGATATTGCTGTTAAGCAAGGAGGCCGCATTTTGTATACTTTTCTTTCTTGTGATTGTTTTTCTATAAGTATTTCTATTGTGTGCATTAAAGCGTATTTTATAGTATTTTCTTATAAAATTTTCTGTGTGTGTCGGCTCTACAGATTCCGCCACGTGCGAAATGTTCACATATTCTGAATAACACTTCAACTTAGCCCATCGTCGTAACGCACTGACTGGCCGAGTCGCCGTGACACGACTACGGTGTCCCTTCAAAATATAATTTATTATTATGTAATTGCGGTGCCTAATGGATGCTGATACTGATACTGCCTATATATGTTTTTTTCGTATGGTCAAGAAATTGATTCTCACGAAGATAGGTACTAATACATGATAAAAGTAATCGATACTATACTATACATTTCAACTTAGGTATCACTAACAGCCCCCTATGCAGAGGTTGCGTGAGGGCTGAAGAGACAGCTGCTCATGTCCTGGGGGCCAAGCCTGCATGCTAACGTTAAGTCATAATCGTGTCTCAATCGTGTTTCAATTGTATTTCAATTGTAGTGCTTTTCTACACACTAGTTACAAGAATTATGACAGTATGATGTGATGTGAATGTAGTGTGTGGTGTGACCATCAGTAGTATTGTGAAAAAAGTACACATTGCTTGTAACTATGTGTAAAAAACACTACAATTGAAATACGATTGAGACACGATTATGACTTAACGTTAGCAGACTTGGCCCCCTGTTTTAGTGTTATGAAGGGCAGTGGTTTGGCTCTAAGGAAGGAAAAAGATTGGTTTTCATGAGGCAAGCAAGTTTAAAAATCTTTCTACGGAAAAAACATGTGCTACGGTCCGCATCCGCAGTGCTACGGTTTCCTTATTTTTTTGTAGTACTTGGGGCCAAGCCTACTGCTAACGTTAAGTCATAATCGTGTCTCAATCGTGTTTCAATTGTAGTGCTTTTTTACACATTAGTTACAAGAAAATGTGTACTATTTTCACAATACTGCCGCCATAAGGAAAAAAGACGTATCTACCTTTACCGTCCAACCGAGAAATAAAAACATTTGTATTTTTTTTGGAAAAAAATTCGCTGGTCTGAAGTGAAGGTAAAAGTTTTAAATTTTAATATGCAAGATTTTAGGTCATAGTTTAAGCTATTTTTTGACATATTAAAATTTAAATAATATTTTTATTATATCCTTATCCTGTAGGGCTAGCACAACTTGAGCGCGACTCGAGTGAGAAAGAGTCGCGGGCACTTTCAACCAATCAGATCGCTCGTAGCTAGCGGGCGTGACTTAAGGCGACGTGCTGATTGGTTGAAAGGAGCGCGACAAAGAGTCGCGCTAAGTTGTGCTAGACCTACTGGGTGCGTGATGAATGATATAATTTCATTTGGTATAATTTCATTTCAATAACGTTCATATGACATAATAAACGTTTGTCATAACAATACTTCAACTAATTTCATTTTGCATAATGTTTATTTCATATAATCATCATTTTATATAATATCATTTGACATAACGCTCATTTTATATAAAAATATTTTATATAAAACACATTTGCTATAACGGTCATTTGATATAATTTTGTTTCATATAATCATCATATGTAATAATTTCATTTGATATAATTTTGTTTTATATAATAGACGAAATAGACTGTCCTCAGCTATTGCAACAGTTTAAGTTTAGAGTGCCAAACAGGCTTCCTAGAAAACCTGTTCCACCGTTGGTTCCACCATTTCGAAGAACTACTGCAGGATCGAATTCTTGTGTTCCCAGACTCTGCAGGCTCCTCAACGATAATGCTGAGTCGTTGGACGTTTATTCAGTCAAGCGAACTCGTTTTCGAAAGCACTTGCAAGACACTTTAACCGATTGATAGTTTTAACAACTTTGGGCTCTGCAACTGTACTCCGGTAGAGTTTAGCGTTGTATTTTTTTTTTGTTTAAATTTAAAGTGTTATCTTTCCTTTTTTTATCCTAAATATTTAGCTAGCTGATCACTAAACACTGATCTGATTTTTTTTTCTTTCATTTATTTTGCATGTGGTGTACACCTATAAGTAATTGTGCAATTAGAATAATTACTTCTTTTAAGCTACTTTTTTATTATGTTGTATGATTGTTACAATTGTTGGTGTATCAATAAAATAAAATAAAATAAATGTATAGGGTAGGCAAAGGAGCAGGGGGCACGGGGGGTACAGTGCGCTGGAAAGGGGGGCTCGGGGGGCCAAGCCCCCCGCCATAAAAAGTCACAATGGTCACAAAACAATTGATAATAGGTTAGGTTAGGTTAGAACTGTGAACAAAACAGCGCGAGCCGAGCGAGCGAAGCGAGCGTGCCGCGGCAGCGGCCGGCGAAGCGCCAGAAATAGTTATTCGTTGATTATAGTAAATGAACGTTATATGAAATGTTGTTATGTTATATAACCATTATGTGTTTTAAATATTATACGATGTAAGTGTTATAGTAAATGTTTATTATATGAAACGTTTTTATATCAAATGTTCATTATACGGTTTAAAATTATATATTTTGAATTTATATCATTCGTTGGTTATACAAAATGAACGTTATATGAAATGATTTTATATAATGTGTTGTTATATTTTGTGAGTATTATACAAAATGTTGTTATATCATATATTACACACCCCCTTATCCTTACTTTTTATATTATAAATGCGTCTCTGTCTGTCTGTGTGTTACACAATCACACCTAAACTACTGAACTGATTTGAATGAATTTTGGTACAGAGATAGTCTAGAGCCTGAGAAAGGACATAGGCTACTTTTTATTCCTGAAAAATATCAACTTCCCGCGGGCTAACGTCGAGTAGTACATGCGGGCAAAGCCGCGGGCGGAAGGCTAGTACTATATAAATGTGATTTTCCTTTTCTTCTTAGTAAAAAAAATAAGAGTAAATTCATGATACTACGATAAAAAGACGTATCTACGCAGAAACGTCATTTCTTTCTATGATCACTGATCAGTCTGCGTTTCATCGTAAGTTAGATACTCGTTTTACATTTTAGTTATAATATCAATATGTCAATATGTCTTTTACAATAAATTATAACACAAAATATTACAATCAGACTTAATATTCTTTAATAATAATAAAAATGACTGAAAATGATTATGACTTAATCATTCGACGACCGATTTGGCGCAGGGGTAGGCTACCCACCTTCTGCGCCAGTGGTCTCGGGTTCGATTCCCGAACAAGACAAATATTTGTGTGCATGAACATGTCTATTTGTCTTGCTCTGGGTGTTAACTATGTATATTAAGTATGTATTTACAAACAAAAAGTATTTAAGTATATATTTATCCGTTATCAAGTTTTCCATGATACAGTTTCTTAATGAAATTAACATGGGCTTAGATAATTGCGTCACCAACTCACTTATACTCAAGTGGAGATCTCTTCTCAAGTATAGTTAGCAAGGGATGAATGCAAGGCAAGGGCGTCGCCATAGAGGGGCCCAGGGGGATGCAGCTGCGGCTCAGCATTACCTAAAATGCCTAATTTTCTCGTTCACTTCGTCTTCCGGAGTATCAACCTGCCCCTCCCCTCCTTAGGGACATGGGCTAGCAATTTGCCCCCCCTGGAATATGAGCTTACAACGCCCTTGCCGGGTTGGGATTGTACCCACAACTTCTGGCTCAGGAGGTATGATCAGTACCACTGCCCCAACGGGTCCTTCAAGTTGTCTCTGTGATAGATATACCTACCTATGCCTCAATGATTTAAATTCCGCGAACCCGAAAGTACCTCATAGTTTACTTACGGGACCGGGACCACGAGTTATTTTACGCAATTCACCTTAAAATTATTCAGCCCCCAGTACAGGTTGGCCGACCATGGTCGGCGACCATGACCAATACATCGTACATTGACACTTTTGAACGAACAAGTTTAAAAAGGTTCTTTCAAAAGTGTCAATGTACGATGTATTGGTCATGGTCGCCGACCATGGTCGGCCATCCTGTACTGGGGGCTTTCGGGAATACTAATACCACAGAATATAATATATTAGTACCTTACGGTCTTTTACATAATTTTTGTATCAAGGCAACCTTTAATTAAACCACCAATTTGTTACTTTGGAAAGTGTCTCATGAACTAGGTATGTATACGATAGTACCTACTTGTTTAATAATTTCAGTGTATTGTTAGAAAATTAAATGATAACCATCATTACCTACACGTTCCTGAGAAAATACATTTATACCCATATACCTAAGCGTAAATATGTTGTTACGGCAGGCTTATTACCGATCTTAAAGTGACAGTCGCAATCGCGACAATTAACAATTAATCGCTCCCAACGCTACGATTAGCGCCACAAGCGAGCGATTTGTAAACTAAAATTGCATGAAAGGTACCGTACCACTGTACTGATTGCAAACCAACCGCAACTAGTAGCAGTCGCGTTGCAATTGTACAATTAGCAACTGGTTGCTTGTTTTGGTAATAAGCCTGCGGGTCCTAAAAGGTTTGCTTCTTTGCTTTGAAAAAAACGGTCACCAAGAAAGTATCGTATCGTAATGGGGTTTGGTGAACACTGGTTTTCTAACAATGGAACATTTTTTAATCTCTGCTTTATAAAAAATACTAAAAATAACTACTTACCTACCATTTATTTTACACAATATCCTGGATTTTATTAACGCAAAAGGATTGCAATGATAAAAGTACCTAAGTAGGTAAGTAGTCAGTAACCCAACCCCTTCCATTTCAAAGCGAAATTGGATATTTATTAAGTGATGTTTATAAAAACAAAAATATTCAAATATAAATACATTACTTAAAATACGATATCAATCCATTTCTGAGTAAAAAAACTTGTATTATCGTAGTTTTCGTATTGCTATTGCCATCTATCGTCGAATAGAATACTGGATAGTTTCCTACCATCTATTGTCGAGAAGGACTGAAGGACTACTTCAGTGCTTTTACCATGTAGAAGGTACACAGCACAGTTGAAAGTTTTTGTGACTAGAGGGCGTCAGTGTCAATAAAATAGTGATGGGTAATAATATTTCAAATATAGTTTGAAGTTTTAAGTGAATGAATTGAATTCATACGATTTACTGAAAAAGATGAAAAAATATACTTTTAATTCAAACCTCGATGTTCTTTGGACGTTTGTAGGGAAACTCGATTGTTTATATTATTATGTATTTTTAAAATGTAGGAAAAACGTTGTGGTTTATGATCCTATTAATCAACTTCTCCGAGGTCGTAGATGTTTTACAAATAACTTTTATTAAACAAAAACCATATTGAAAAATTTTAAATGAAATATTTAGAAACAATCGACCCGTCTCACAACTCCGATGGGACTCAAACGGGACCCAACCCCAACCCAACCGGGTTGTGTGAGACCGGTAGATTTTTTCTAAATACTTCATTTTCAATTTTTCAATAATAAAAATTGCATTGTGAATGCAATAAATCAAAATTAAACTGACTAAAAATCATATTACTATGTTATTAAAGCTAGAATAAGGCGCAGCGCGCAGCGCAGACTACACACTTTTGTGTGATCGAGTCTGCGGCGCACAAAAAGTCTGCATGGCGCGCAAAAAGTCGGTCGCGGATTTTTCACAGACTCAGCGCACACGACGCAAATCTTCGATCATTTTGTCGGCTGAACTGGTGGCCTACCACAAGCTCTTAAAGCAGTTATTTTTAAGTTGAGAGAGTGAGACGCCGCTATACGGCGTGTAGAGCGGCGTCTCACTCTCTCAACTTAAAAATAACTGCTATAAGAGCTTGTGGTAGGCCACCTGTAGGGACGTACGTAGACGCTATGGAAATACGCTATGGACAGACTAAAGTGTGCGCACAGTGTGCGCCTTCTGCGTTAGCACGCGTTGAAGCAAAGTTCTATTTTTTTCGCACACTTTTGTGCGGCGCGGCGCGGTCTGCCCGAATTACACGGATTTTTTGTGCGCCGGACTTTTTTGCGTGTCGTGTGTTACTGCATATAACATGTGTGGGTCATCAGCTTCCTCATAAGACATAGAGAAATTCTAAGCATGCTCTATTTTGATGCAAAGTTGGTGCAATCAAACGTGTCAGTAATAATTTTAGTGCAACCACAAGTTCGTTACTATGAGTTGTTTTTTGTGTGTTAGCTGGAGAAATGTGTCACCAGCTTACACATGCCGTTAAGGCAAACCAGTGAGGTTAGGGTTTTAGACTATAGTCCAAAAGTTAATGCACAATTGGTGCAATGAGAACCAGAAAAACTAACCGTCACACTCTAATACTGTTTAAACTACGATCATAAAAGTGTGTGCGAGCTGGAGTACCGTGTCTCTGGCTTGCACATCTGTATCTTCGTAATTATATAAGGTACGATGATGTGTTATACCTCAAAAGTTGCTGCAAAATTGATGCAATTAGAACCAAATTTATCAAATCTTTAGGTAAAATAGTTTTGGAGCTACGAACCGATAAGTATGTGTAAGCTGGTGACACGTAACACGGGCTGACACATGGTGAATCACTGTAACTGTATAAGTAAGAGTTTCGTATTATATATCAAAAAAAACCTTATAGTTGGTGCAAACACGAGGCATAAATTCAAATCTTTGGGCCTCTTAGTTTCAAAATTATAGGCCATAAACTGTTTTCCCGCCAAAAAATTCAAAATAATGGTCTTGGACGCAGCTAAGTGCGGCGTTGCCGTTCCGTGCGCTACACTGTTGCAAACGAGTTTGAACTTAAGAGCTGGTGTTATTAAGAGTCACTTTAATTGCGCTTTCGATCGTTTTCATTTCTGTTCTAAGAATTTTAGGCCAGGAGCCGTCTGATATAAGTAGGGCAGGCGTACCGGTTTTGGCCACTGTACCGGTTTTGGCCACTTTTTGCTCTAAAAGTTTTCTAAACAACTTTTAGCCATTTCTGATAAAGGCAATTAAAATAAAGTATTTTAAGGTAATAATAACAACCGTTAGAATTCCTTATGTCATAAGATTTTTTTTTCAATAAATTCCATTTTCTGTTTGAAAAAATGTAAGAAATTTGTTTTGGATGAAATACTTTATAAACCTTTGTTTTTTACAATTAAATTGTTGTTTTGCAATTGACTGGTTTCTAGCGCATTAGAATATATTGATTTTACCTGGGTTTGGTTTTGATTTTTCGCAATACTTACAAAAGTTTAATTATCAGTAAGTGGCCAAAACCGGTACATTTGGCACCTCTCACACATTTTGTATTATATACAAAAAACTATTTAACTTTAAAAAAATTGAAAAATGTACCTTTAAAGCTAGATAAATTATCAATAATTTAAGATATAATTTGTGTCTTAAATAACTAAGTCCATTTAGTACTTAGTGCTTAAAAGTCAAAAATTCCTTAAAGTGGCCACAAAGGGTACCTCTGCCCTACGCTGATTCCTAACCTTTTTATGAGAAACAGATGGTTTAATTACAAGTAATTTTTAAATTTTGACGTTAGAAACTTCACACTCATTTGTTGATAAAGCAAAGAAATAATTAGATTTGGCACAATAATAAACATAGAGGAATGCAGAAAGGTAAAATTTATGTAGGTACCTATAAAACCTACTACGTATTTATTACAGAGAGAAGGTTTCATTCATAGAACGGTGCGAAATGATTACACTACTACCAGTCTACTTACTACATACAGTCAGTCATCGCGTTTGACATTGGCGAAAATGCCGCCGATGTCCAGACAGTTGTAATACTGTAAGGGTTGTCACGCGTATAGTTGTACGAAGTCTTACTTCGCCGAAAAAAAGGAGTTACATTTTATACATCTTGCTTGACTAACTTACTAAAAAGGTATATAGATATGGCGAAGTTCACAGGTTTATATTGTGACTAGCCTTCCGCCCGCGGTTTCGACCGCGTGGACTGCACGAGAACGAGACGTTATCCTATGGGAGTAATATGATGGCGGCCAACTTTTTTGTTTGTGGGCCGATTTTGATGAAACTTGGTTTTTAGTACTATTTTGACAAGAAAACTGCAACGCAATGATAAAGTTTTTAAAAAAATCCAAGATGGCGGCCAACTTTTTTGTTTATCGGCCGATTTTGATGAAACTCAGTTTTTGGTACTATTTTGACAAGAAAACAGCAACATAATGTTAAAATAATTAAAAATCCAAGATGGCGGCCAACTTTTTTGTTTCTTGGCCGTTTTCGATGAAACTCGGATTCTGGTACTATTTTGACAAGAAAACAGCAACGCAATGATAAAAATATTAGAAATCCAAAATGGCGGCCAACTTTTTTGTTTGTTGGCCGATTTTGATGAAACTCAGTTTTTGGTACGATTTTGACAAGAAAACTGCAACGCAATGATAAAATTTTTGAAAAATCCAAGATGGCGGCCAAGTTTTTTGTTAGTGGGCCGATTCTGATGAAACTCGGTTTCTGGTACTATTTTGTCAAGAGAACAGCAACACAATGTTAAAAATATAAAAAATCCAAAATGGCGGCCAACTTTTAAGTTTTTGGACCAATTTTGATGAAACTCGGTTTCTGGTACTATTTTGACAAAAAAACAGCAACGCAATGTAAAACATATTAAAAATCCAAGATAGCGGCCAACTTTGTTGTTTGTGGGCCGATTTTGATGAAACTCGGTTTTTGGTTTTATTTCGACAAGAAAATAGCAACGCAATGTCAAAAATGTAAAAAAATTAAAGATGGCGCCCAAATTTTTGTTTGTTATCCGATTTTGATGAAACTCGGTTTCTGGTACTATTTTGACAAGAAAACAGCAAAGCAATTTTAAAAATGTAAGAAATCCAAGATGGCGGCCAATTTTTTTGTTTGTGGGACGATTTTGATGAAACTCGGTTTTTGGTGCTATTTTGACAAGAAATAAAAAACGCAATGTTAAAATTGACGAATTAAAATAAAATATAAGCATGTACATGTACATGACTTTTTGCCCCGATTTTTTTTTCCACAATACCTTCGGGGTCCTAAAACATCTACCTTCACATTTTAAGACAACCCTTCCGTACTAACGTTAATACCTATACAGGTGTCGGTATCGCTCAACTTCAAGGGCCTACTGTATGGAAAAGTTGCTGTTTTTTTGTCAAAATACTACCAACTACCTAGTTTCATCAAAATCGTGCATATTTATTTATTTAATCTTTATTGCAAAATATATAACAAATAGCGGGCTCAATGCTGATATGCATTCTCTTCCAGTCAACTGGAATGGGTGTCAGGAAGAAAATGAACAGCAGCAATAAAAAAATTGACAGTTAAAAGAAAACAGAAGGAACTAATTTAATGCAAGAAAAAAATACTAAAATTAAATAACAAATGAAAATTTGTAAATGTATGAATCAATATACGAGTATTAAAAGGTATACATACTAAAGTAGCAATAACATGATATATAAGTTATACATATACATATTATACATACAACTATAAATAAATAACACATAAAGTCAGAACAGATCTATCATGATAAGTGTAATCAGCTCTAGTAATGTTCGCGGACCATTTTCTTGAACACGCACTTACTTGGGGCACGGCGGATATTTTAAGGGCAAATAGTTCCAAAGTTGTACAGGCGAAAAAGAAAATGATTGGGAGACGAAGCCAGAAGAGTGGGATGGTGTTTTCAGGAGAAAGTTGTCACTAGAGCGAAGGCTACGTTCATTAGAGTCGCCCAGAAACTGAAATCTGGATTTCAATTAATCTGGGGTAAGTGGATCTAATAGAATATTGAAGAGCATGCAGACAACTCTAACGTTCCTACGCTCGCGAATAGGGAGCCAATTGAGCTGCTGACGGTGTTGAGAGATATCGTATTTACGTAATCGATATATGAAACGAATACAGTTTTTAAGGAAACGATCCAACTTACTGAGAAGGTTTTTTTCTTTTGAGGTTGGTATTACAGACATCAGCGTAGACAATTATAGGTAAGACAACCGTCTGTATTGGAGCAATCTTAATACTGGTAGGCAGAAAGAACTTAAACCTATAGAGAGATCTAAGTGCATTAGTGGCTCTGAGACATGCTTGTTCGATATGATCTTTCCAAGAGAGGCAGGCATCGATATAGTCAAACCCAAGTCCTTCACTTGTTGTGAGTAGGATATTATCACGCCGTTAAATACCAAATTGTAGAAACTATTCCAGTTTACGCATGACAGCTGTCGAGAACTACCCTACCAGCAATTAAAGATTGACATTTAGGCGCGTTAACTGATATGCCATAATTAGTCGACCACACAGAAATCTTCATCAAATCACAGTTGATTAGCGCGACAACATTATTTAAACTGTGGATATTATGTTGCGCATAAAGTTGTAGATCGTCGGCATAGAGATGGAAAGAAGAGGAGAAATGAGAGGTCAGAGAGTTGATAAACAAGGAAAAGAGAAGAGGGGAGAGTACACCGCCTTGTGGAACGCCAGCCTCCAAGTCGAGCCAGTCAGACAGCGTCCGATCTAATCGCACGGCTTGCTGGCAATCGCCAAGATAGGAAGAGAACCAAGTAGGTGCCATAGAAGAAATACCTAACCGACCGAGCATAGCTAGGAGAATTTCGTGACTAACGGCATTAAATGCGCTGGAAAAATTTATTAAAACTAGGACAGTTAATAATTGCTTAGCAGACCCAAAAACCCATTACATGACACCAATATCACAAAATACAAAAAAAAACGCAGCTGCCATCTTGGATTCCAAAACACATCAAAATCGAGCTTAGCATCCCTAAAAACCCCTTACATGACACCAATACCACAAAATTAAAAAAAAGCGCGGCCGCCATCTTGGATTCCAAAACGCACATCAAAATCGAGCTAAGCATCCCTAAAAACCACTTACATGACACCAATATCACAAAACTGAAAAAAAACCGCGATTGGACATTATTTCTTATTCTACGATTAAAATAAGGTGTCTAGATTAAGATTGGTATAATTTGGATAGGAACAGAGAGTGTTTTGACACAATTAATTAAAGTATTTTAATTAGATGTCAGCTTGCCTCCAGGAGGCAAGAAACCATTGAAGCGGGTAAAACTACTTGCCTCTTGATGATGCCTTGATACAAGGAACCATTGAGTAAATAATATGTTAAAATTTAGGGTTAAAAGCCTATATATAGTATTCGGGAACACTACTTAGAAGCCATGGCCGGTTAAATTCTTATAAAATACATTTCTTAAATTTTAACTAGTGCCATTTCTCGAGAGTTAATGCAAAAGCGTAGCCTGAAAACTGTTCATACGTGCTTATACTAAATTTTAACATATTATTTACTCAATGGTTCCTTGCCTCCCAGAGGCAAGTATTTTTACCTGCGCCGAATCGGTCGGTTTGACGACCGATTTGGCGCAGGGGTAGGCTACCCACCTTCTGCGCCAGTGGTCTCGGGTTCGATTCCCGAACAAGACAAATATTTGTGTGCATGAACATGTCTATTTGTCTTGGTCACTATGTATATTAAGTATGTATTTACAAACAAAAAGTATTTAAGTATATATTTATCCGTTATCAAGTTTTCCATGATACAGTTTCTTAATGAAATTAACATGGGCTTAGATAATTGGTGTGAATGTAAGAAGTTATTTATTTATTATTATTTATTTATATTTAATTTTAATTCGTCAATTTTAACATTGCGTTTCTTATTTCTTGTCAAAATAGCACCAAAAACCGAGTTTCATCAAAATCGTCCCACAAACAAAAAAATTGGCTGCCATCTTGGATTTTTTATAATTTTAACATTGCGTTGCTGTTTTCTGGTCAAAATTGTACCAAAAACCGAGTTTCATCAAAATCGGCCAACAAACAAAAATTTGGGCGCCATCTATAGTTTTTTTACGTTTTTGACATTGCGTTGCTATTTTCTTGTCAAAATTGTACCAAAAACCGAGTTTCATCAAAATCGGCCCACAAACAAAAAGTTGGCCGCCATCTTGGATTTCTTACATTTTTAAAATTGCTTTGCTGTTTTCTTGTCAAAATAGTACCAGAAACCGAGTTTCATCAAAATCGGCCAACAAAAAAAATTTGGGCGCCATCTTTAATTTTTTTACATTTTTGACATTGCGTTGCTATTTTCTTGTCAAAAATCAAAATAGTACCAAAAACCGAGTTTCATCAGAATCGGCCCACAAACAACAAAGTTGGCCGCTATCTTGGATTTTTAATATGTTTTACATTGCGTTGCTGTTTTTTTGCCAAAATAGTACCAGAAACCGAGTTTCATTAAAATTGGTCCAAAAACTTAAAAGTTGGCCGCCATTTTGGATTTTTAATATTTTTAACATTGCGTTGCTGTTCTCTTGACAAAATAGTACCAGAAACCGAGTTACATCAGAATCACCCCACTAAAAAAAAAGTTGGCCACCATCTTGGATTTTCAAAAATTTTATCATTGCGTTGCAGTTTTCTTGTCAAAATAGTACCAAAAACTGAGTTTCATCATAATCGGCCAACAAACAAAAAGTTGGCCGCCATCTTGGATTTCTAATATTTTTATCATTGCGTTGCTGTTTTCTTGTCAAAATAGTACCAGAATCCGAGTTTCATCGAAAACGGCCAAGAAACAAAAAAGTTGGCCGCCATCTTGGATTTTCAATTATTTTAACATTGTGTTGCTGTTTTCTTGTCAAAATAGTACCAAAAACTGAGTTTCATCAAAATCGGCCGATAAACAAAAAAGTTGGCCGCCATCTTGGATTTTTTAAAAAACTTTATCATTGCGTTGCAGTTTTCTTGTCAAAATAGTACTAAAAACCAAGTTTCATCAAAATCGACCCACAAACAAAAAAGTTGGCCGCCATCATATTATTCCCATAGGATAACGTCTCGTTCTCGTGCAGTCCACGCGGTCGAAACCGCGGGCGGAAGGCTAGTCACAATATAAACCTGTGAACTTCGCCATATCTATATACCTTGTTAGTAAGTTAGTCAAGCAAGATGTATAAAATGTATCTCCTTTTTTTCGGCGAAGTAAGACTTCGTACAACTATACGCGTGACAACCCTTACAGTATTACAACTGTCTGGACATCGGCGGCATTTTCGCCAATGTCAAACGCGATGACTGACTGTATGTAGTAAGTAGACTGGTAGTAGTGTAATCATTTCGCACCGTTCTATGAATGAAACCTTCTCTCTGTAATAAATACGTAGTAGGTTTTATAGGTACCTACATAAATTTTACCTTTCTGCATTCCTCTATGTTTATTATTGTGCCAAATCTAATTATTTCTTTGCTTTATCAACAAATGAGTGTGAAGTTTCTAACGTCAAAATTTAAAAATTACTTGTAATTAAACCATCTGTTTCTCATAAAAAGGTTAGGAATCAGCGTACTTATATCAGACGGCTCCTGGCCTAAAATTCTTAGAACAGAAATGAAAACGATCGAAAGCGCAATTAAAGTGACTCTTAATAACACCAGCTCTTAAGTTCAAACTCGTTTGCAACAGTGTAGCGCACGGAACGGCAACGCCGCACTTAGCTGCGTCCAAGACCATTATTTTGAATTTTTTGGCGGGAAAACAGTTTATGGCCTATAATTTTGAAACTAAGAGGCCCAGAGATTTGAATTTATGCCTCGTGTTTGCACCAACTATAAGGTTTTTTTTGATATATAATACGAAACTCTTACTTATACAGTTACAGTGATTCACCATGTGTCAGCCCGTGTTACGTGTCACCAGCTTACACATACTTATCGGTTCGTAGCTCCAAAACTATTTTACCTAAAGATTTGATAAATTTGGTTCTAATTGCATCAATTTTGCAGCAACTTTTGAGGTATAACACATCATCGTACCTTATATAATTACGAAGATACAGATGTGCAAGCCAGAGACACGGTACTCCAGCTCGCACACACTTTTATGATCGTAGTTTAAACAGTATTAGAGTGTGACGGTTAGTTTTTCTGGTTCTCATTGCACCAATTGTGCATTAACTTTTGGACTATAGTCTAAAACCCTAACCTCACTGGTTTGCCTTAACGGCATGTGTAAGCTGGTGACACATTTCTCCAGCTAACACACAAAAAACAACTCATAGTAACGAACTTGTGGTTGCACTAAAATTATTACTGACACGTTTGATTGCACCAACTTTGCATCAAAATAGAGCATGCTTAGAATTTCTCTATGTCTTATGAGGAAGCTGATGACCCACACATCATATAACTGCATAGGTTCTATTTACACAGACTAAAAAGTGCGTCACAGATAGTCTGTCGTCTGCGCTGCGTGCGCCTAGCGCCTAAACATCAAACAACATTTTAATTTATCGAACCAAAATCTATGTGTTCAATTTTATTACAATAGAACTTCAACAAGCATCACTATTCAAAGATTTCGATGCTGTCAAAACGCTGTCATGTTGTAATGTCATTTTTCATTTGCATGCATTGTCATTTTTGTTTGTTTCGGTGTTTCACAGTTCAGTTCAGTGCAGTGACTTGACATTTGTCTATCAATCAATACGCAATAAAGTGAAATTGTCGGGTAGATATTATTCATAGTAACTTGACGAACAAAGCGGCATCATATCCAGGAAACCATTTTTCAATCGTCAGCGATGACGAACACATTGGGTGTTTGTCTTCTAATCACAATCTTTTGTTGTACAAGTAAGTTAGCCCCTTGTTTTTCATCAGCTGTGCCAATTAATTTCGTCCTTGTATTATGTTTGCACGGCAGTTATTCGTTGGAATAATGCAATAACTACGTTTGTTTTCAAAAGCATAAAATAAACTCTAGATTAGACCAATGTTTTTGTCATAACAATAATCCTTAACTTCAGCTTGTTACTTCTGATTTTTTATGTTTTATAAATACAAATTTTACACTAATTCAGAGTGTCCTCTGGAATCTTCCATCAATTTTATATAAAATTGTCAAGCATAATACTTCCTCAATCTTTAATTAAATTTTAGTACTTACTGTTCTCAGTAATGTTTTGTGCCTTGTCTTTATATAGTCTCGTTCTATATTATAATGTAGGTAGGTATGTAGGTAGTCTCGTTATTTAAATATGCTAAAATTATGTAAGTAATCAATGCATTTTCACGACATTTCAATAGTAAAATACAAATGTACATAAATCACAGAATTATTAGATTAAATGTAAGGTAGAAGAATAATGATAAAAAAAAGAAATCTTTAACTTTCTTGCTCCTAATATTATTATATCTATGTGAGCAATACTTTAACTCAATAAATTGTTACAGATTTGTCGTTAGCTCGACAAGTACCAAAAGAATGTTCCAATGGACCTAGCTATTGGTGTCAAAATCTAAAGTAAGTTAATTATTTTTGTAGCACTCGTTAGAAGTTTAACCTTTGTTAGCCTAAACTAGTAAGTAGCTTATAAGCCTGCTGTACACAGGTAGAGTAAACGGTAGAGTATGCGGTGCTAGCTACTCTACCAAATTTCAGTACCTACTCTACTCTACCAATGATGTCTACATTACTATAGTTAGTAGAATACTTAGTACTTTACCACTCTACTCTACCGTTTACTCTACCCGTTGTGTACAGCAGTCTATAAGTATAAGTGAATAACATATTTATATTCATTTGAATTTTATGTTATAAATAATGTAATGTAACTTCCTAATAATTAAATTTTAGTTTCCTCTTCAATATGAATAGGATAATCCAATAATATATATTTATTCACAAGTTATTATTTGCTTAATTCTTAATATGAAATAAGTTCCTTTGAACTTTGTTTTGCAAATGTTAACATAAATTAGTATGATTCATATAAATCAAATACTGGTGATATCTCTCATGTTATGCTTGTGAATCAATTCAATTGACTAACAAGTTCTTAATATGGTGACTCATAATAGGAGTGCGAGTGAGTGCGGGGCTGTCGCACACTGCATCGCCACAGTATGGGAGACTCAAAACGTAGAAGTTGGCAGAAACGATGTCTCAGACAAATTTGTCAGAATTTTCCGGCAATTGAAGGATGTGAAGGATCTCATAAATGAGGTAGGTTATGGTTGTTCTATTTTATACTTTCATTAGCTGATAAGTCTAAGCTTGTAGTCTGATCAGTAAACATATTTTATTCCTTTGCCAAAAATCAAAAGTTGGACAGATCTCACGGTTTCCGCCTGTGTCTGAACCGGCACTAAATGTAATGATAGCTGAGTAGTACCTACCTATCACTTAACTAAATACCAGTGTGTTAATCATAATGTGACTCATATTATTAAGAGGAGGCCAATCTCCTCCTCACTAAGATTAGTAGTGTTAAAAAATTTAGATAAAGAATGAATAATAACAATAAGTAAAGGGCAGGATCTTCCAAAAACTCTGATTTTATCTTTTTCTTTATGTGTGAAGAGTAATAAAAATAACCTCACTTTTTAATTTTTTCAATGTTTTTGTTGTTATTTTGAGCATAAATTCACTTTTTTTTAAAGTAGCCTGAGAATAATCTTCTTCATGTCATTACCTATTTTTCTATATATTTATTATTTTCTATATACTTAAGTAAGTAATACTTATATACATAGAAAATAATAAATATATAGAAAAATAGGTAATTATCATTATCATAATAAAATATAAGTACCTATATTATTTGTAAATTAGAGACTCTGAGTAAAAAATCCAAAAAATATAAAATTATGATAATTTTCTGTGTCATTGAAATTTCTTATAGTCGAGTGAAGATATGAATATCGTGTTTTTAGCCACAAAATAATCAAGATTGTTTATCAACATAATTTTTGTCTGCTCAAACTAATGAATATTTGATTGTTTACTTTTGAATAAAAAATAGGTTAATTTCGAAGATCCTGCCCTTAACTACAGTTTTAGTTTTGAATCTATATTATTATTCCCCACTCTTAATATTCCAAAAAAAATGTCGCCAAACCGCGTAGTTTGCCGCTGTCTGAACTGAGGGCTTACTCTGAAACACAAAATTCTAAACTTCGGTATTCCCGCCCTCTCACTCTCTAGCTAGTGTAGCGAGACAGAATCGAGTGAAAGGAGCGGGGCTAACCGAAGTTTCGGATTAGCGACAGTTACTTAATCAAATATAAAAAGAAAAGATTTAATTTTTTGTTTGTTAGTACCTAATGGATAAACTGAAAACTACTAAACCGATTTTGAAAATTATTTCATCAGTAGAAAGCTACGTTATTCTTGAGTGACAATAGGCTATATTTTATCCTGATAGGTATTCCCACGGGAACGGGTACCACGCGGGTAAAACAACGCAGATCAGCTAGCTAGTTCTGGCTATAGTGTATTAGCGCATGCTGTTACTGAAATGAACAAATAATTTTATTCAGTTCTTTGTTGATTTAAATTACCAGTAACTACAACTGTGCCAATAACTACGCAGCTATATCGGCAATATTCGCGAGTGACGTCACGCTATCTGTACATAACAGTTGTATAATGAATACTGGGTTTGCTCAAATATGTTTCTGGTGAATTTCAATGATTATTTAACGTTATTGAAAGGTAAATACATCCAAAGAATGTTATTGTTTTATATGCTGATAACCTTTATGCTGAAGCCAAGTACATCTTTGTAATACATCATTTTGTCTACCATGGTTTATTAAAGCTTATGAATTTATAATCTGCTATTAAAATTTCTTTGTTGCCTATGTAATCAAAATTATGGTGGTGTATGTGTTATCTAATCATGAAATGATTTTTTGACTATTCCAACTATATGAACATGATATTCTGAACTATTTAGTAACACAGGCACGTTGGCAAACAACCACTAAAGCATAGAATAAAAACATTGCGGTCCTGTAAGTTGAAAAAAACTTATTCTTATTAGAAATAAATCGATAAAGAAAACAAGAACAAAGAAACAAAGAAATCGTATTTGTTCGACAACGCGTGTAGTATTTTAGTCCGATAAGTATTAGCAGCCGCTCGTGACTTTGTTCACGTGGACATTTTTCAAAAGTCCACGTACCTACTTACTCATATCTTTAGCATAATATGCAATTTTAACTGACTGGCTCTAATGTTATTGCCAAAATATGAAAAAATAATATGAATACGGAAACGGCGGAGTTTCGCGGCCCAATTATGACTTGGCTCGTCATCCTTACTCATCCTGTGCCTCTGTTAAGGGCACATTTGAAACGTGGCTGCTGTCTGATGATGATAAATCAATAAATATTGGACACCATCATATACATTGCTCCAATCCAAAACTAAGTAGCTTACGCACGCACATGCACATGTGTGATTAAAAACAATGAGGGACATACACCCAGACACGCGAGAAAATTTTAGCAATTCATTTTCAACATTTAAGGTCGTTGCCCATTTACACGACACAGCTCCCGCTCAACACTTTATCAAATAGAGGTAACCGCTCTCTGTTCACGAGCCTACTGCTAAGCAACTCGCTGTCCCCGCACCCACAGCTAGCAAACAAATCGCTGTACCCGCGCCTACAGCTAGCAGCCATCTCGCTGTCTTCGCGCCTACAGCTAGCAACAACTAGCTGTCCCCGCGCTTACAGCTTACGACTGGTAATTCGCTTCTACCTCGTCTGTAAGCACGCTTCAAGCATACGCTGCGCCCCGGCCGGCGCCGTTCTTGCTTCACCCGGGCCGCTGTCTTGAAGCGTGTAGTGCGCGAGACGCCAACTATTGGGTGGCGAGCTTGCGGCAAGCTCGCTAACTGCGCGCTGTCTGCTATTTTATATTTTTATTGTTAAGTGCATCTACAGTGCACGATAGTAAGTCCATATTTGGCTGCTCATACTTTGGTTGGGTGGTGGTAGCGTTGTCGTATAAGTGGGCTACGACCTTTAGTCGACCGGGAATCGAACCCGGGACCACAGAGATATCAACACTTCGCCGCGGAGGTCGTCAAATGAGGATGCTCAAAAAGTGGGATATTCTTGCAGGAATATTTAGGCACACGCGTCAGCTCAGAATGCCATGACTTGCCGTACCCTGAGGTGGCAAGCATCTGCAAGCAGAACACCGCGGAGTTGCCAACGTACCTGTACCATGTGCTGGTCTCCAAGACCTCGCCGGAAGCCATGTGCCAGGTCATCGGCATGTGCAACAACGACAAGCTAAATCAATTTGTCACTATCAAGGTCAGTCAAGAAGTCGAATTAGGCTTGATGTGTTAATTGTGGATTCAAGAAAACTTAATATATTAGGGGAAAATATTGCTGTGTTTAAAACTTTTTTGTAATGAAAAATAAAGATATTACAAATATTTCTGTTTTTATACTTACTTACTTTTTGAAACACAAAATAAAGTGCGTTAAGTTCAATGAATTCTTTGTTCGTTGTTGAACTGTTTATTTTACGGCTTGATTCAGCTATCACTCGCCATTCTGTGTAATACAAATCGCAAAAGGTTACGGGACATCTCGACTTACAAGAAACTTTAATCTAATATTTTTTTGTTCACAGA
The DNA here is from genome assembly GCA_949710035.1 of Crambus lathoniellus. Lineage (NCBI taxonomy): Eukaryota > Metazoa > Arthropoda > Insecta > Lepidoptera > Crambidae > Crambus > Crambus lathoniellus. The sequence continues at coordinate 24,316,806 of OX453306.1, forward strand.
ATAAGAAGACTACTGAACCCCCTAAACATGAGAAACGCAAAGGTAATCCGTCCAACATGTAAAAGTCATAAGTACCTAATAGTGAAATTATTTTTACTTTTTTGCATTCACAATGCAATTTTTATTATGAAAATGAAGTTGTAGAAAAAAACGACCTGTTTACATTTTACTTTATTTTCCGTCATAATATTAGTTACTATTCTAATAATAATCTAAGAATTTATTATATTAATATGCTTAATGTTTCCAGTTCACCTCGTTGGCGCAACTCATTGCACTTGGGGACCTTCATATTGGTGCAGCAACTTCAGGTGAGTGAAACATCTTCCTTATTTTTTATGCTGCCATTTTTTTGTTTTTCTAGTTTTTCTACGTGATTTTTATTCGTGTTCTATTTTGTTTTAGTTAGTTGTAGTTGTTATTTAGTAGACTACTAACAACTTATGGCTGGAATAAGGGCATAAGTTATGCCTTTAATCCAGGCATAAGACATATTTAATTTAAACCGCTCTTAGAATGTTTAAAAAACCATGATATTAATTATTTAATCACACGCTGAAATATAATTAAGAGCAAATATCGAAAACCATATTATCACAAAAACGCTTCCGTTTCTACTGCTAAACGATACGATATGAATATGACACTATCACGTTATCGAAAGGTCATGTTTCGCATAACATTAATTTGTACTGTCTCTTCCATACTACTATTATAAATACGAAAGTAAAACTATATCCGTCTGTTTCCTTTCCACGCCTTAACCACTGAACCAATGTTGATGAATTTTGGCATCATACCTGATTCATTTATCGGTTGAATGATGGTTGGAGATCAAGATGTTTTTTCTAAGGGTAACTTTAACAAGGTCAACTTGTTAAAGTTACCCTTAGATAATACATAGGCTACTATTAATTTTCTGAAAATTTAAAGTGATCCCTAGGCAGCGCGATGTTACCTATAGAATTTCATGGAGCCTAAGTACCGGGCATTCACTATTTTGACTTTAAAAATTAAATATGAACTTACATTGACAATAAACCCACTGTAATTTCTCAATAGTTTCGCCCATCGAGAAAAAGGGGTTAAGTATATAAAATCGATTTCATCCATCTTAAAATGGTAATAATATTAAGTTTTAATTTAGAGCGTAAAAATTACCGGAATAATCAATTGTATTACAACCAGAACAAAGTAATGGTCACTATAGTTCCAGATTATGAAGAAATAAAACGTTTTTTTTACCGCCTTCAAAAAGGATCTTCAAACACTAAAAAACGCAAAAAATAATGAGATTTTTTAATTCAAAGGACGATGATGCGTGACTTTTTCTAATTTATATTGGTACTTACTGAAAACTGTTTGAAGTCGGTGCCGTGTAATAGGTATTGAGGTATAAACGTCCTACACCTCACGCTTGGGACCGGGTTTTTTTTAATATGTTTGTTATTTCACTCAGTATACTTCGTTCTTATTCTTTTTGCCTTGGAACTGACTTCAAACAGTTCAGTAAGTACCAAGATAAATTAGAAAAAGGCACGCATCATCGTCCTTTGAATTAAAAAATCTTATTATTTTTTCGTTTTTTAGTGTTTGTTAATTTTTGTTTAAAGATCCTTTTTGAAGGCGGTAAAAAAATTTTAAACGTTTTATTTTACGATTTTTAGTGTAAATAATCGTAGCTTAAGAAACTACAGTGTTTTATAATGAGTGAAAGCTGTATCCGGTTGTATCATAATGACCATTATTAAACACTTTTATTTTTTAAAGTTGACTTTTAAAGTTGTATCAATATACGTTCAGGCATGAGTTCATAATTCGAATATTATAACATATGTGTAGATAAAACATCATATAACTCCTAACTGTTGAGGAGTTTCACCTCTCATCATTAGCTCACCCTAATAACCTGAAAGAATATAACTATTGGTTCCATATGTACGATTAATACTTAAAGAAATATTCTCCAGCTCCTAACCGTTAAGGAGTTGTAGCTTCCATCACCAGTACGTCACTATGAGATGATGACTACCAGATGCAAATTCTTGACTAACTTCAAAAATAAATGGAACGCATAAGGTTTGCCTATATTTGAGAAATTCTCTCAATTTTCCTGGGATTTTATCTCCTGGTCCTGACTTGGTGAAAATAAGATCAAGTCAGAAGTACCAACTTTCGAAAAAAAATATAAGTATTTTGAAAATGATCCTCAATTTGATGAAAATATGAAATCGTCCATATACCCAAATAAAGTCTAAATACACATAATTTAGGATAACTCCTGAACTTCTTGTCAGTTCTTGATGAAATTTGAATGGGACCACACGAGAGACCTTTTAAATAAAAAAAGAATTATCCAAATCGGTTCATTAACTAAAAAGTTCTGAGGTAACACACATAAAAAAAACAGTCGAATTGATAACCTCCTCCTTTTTTTGAAGTCTGTTAAAAATACATTTAATAGACACATACAATAAAGTCAATTGTGGTGTCATTGTATTAATGATTGTATAATAGTGCCCCTGTGTATGCACCAGTGAACGAATGTATGCACCTAACAAATGATATTTTATGCGCATCGCTTTGAAATTCCATAAACGACAATGTGTGTGTGAATCAGATCCAACTTTGAGTCATGCTCGTTATAAGGTATATTATTAATTCTCGTTTTATTAGACTCATTAAATTAAGGAAACCGATGAATTCCTTGAAATATTTAGAGTTATATAACCATTTTATGATGAGTGTATTTACTTACTCACTGTATACATTAATTAATTGTTTTCCTTGGGTGACGGTTTTAAAATAAGTTATTTGCATTCACTGAAGTGATCACAATTGTTTATGTAATATATTATTTACCTATTGTCCTTTGTAAATACAGACTCTAACGTTCAATAAATGAAAATGTTATTTATAGGGCAAATTACACTTATCCTAGTTACGATCCTATTAAGTATACATTGTTTTCTTTCAGCTCATTTTTAGCTAGTGATGCAATCAAAACCAACAATTTATTATACTTAATTCTGGTCCTCTTGTACTATTTAGTATTCGTGTCCTAACTAGGATACTTAAGTGTAATTTGCCCTTATGCTAAAGTTGAATAAAATATGTCCATTCATTTATTCTGGTTTTTATTAAAAGTTAATATATTATATTGATATTGCGACCAAAATTAATTACTTAACTTCAATTCTTTGTAGAAACCTATATCATCGAGTATTGTTACCGCAGCAATATGGTGCAACAATGAACCAAGTTGCATAACAACCAGTGGCTAGTTCCGAAACACTGTAGGTAAACAGAGTGTCTCGAATCGCGCCACTATGTCAACTGTAATGCGATCTTTTATAGCGCGACAAGATAACTTTCTAGTAATTGGGTTATTGTTTATGCGTATTTTAAACGATCTCCGCGGTCTAGTGATGTACGCATCGGTTTCTAAGGTTTCGGATTCGATTCCCGGTCGCAAATTAACTTTTCAATGCTTCTGTATCTGGAAAACAATGAATTAAGTTGCATAACAACCAGTGGCTATTTCCGAACCACTGTTAATGGAGTGTAACTAATCGCGGCACACTACTATCAACTGTAATGCGATATTTAATAGCGACACGATAACATTTTAGTTATTGGATTATTGTTTAAGCGTATTTAATTTGACCGCGTTTTTGCATAGAGCTACTGAAAATTTGATAAAATGGCTAGGAGGCACATTTAAATAGATTGTATTTGAATGTGCTTTATATCTGCTCCTCATGTACACTATCTATATCGTCACATCTATGTATTCACAATTTATAAATGAACTGGATTACTATTTTACTAAGATGTTTCGCTTAAAAAATACTTATTCAAACAATATATCGTTCTCACTGAACCGCGATAAGACAAATAGAAACTTTGTATGGTAACAAACGCTATACGATACCTCAAGGAAAGGAAACAAACGTGTTTCGGCAACTAAACTGGTTAGGATTAATTACTACAAGTCTACATCTAATTCTACACTAATATTATAAACAGGTATGTTTGAGATTTTAAATTATTTTTATGCATTCACGATGCAATTTTGTAAGTACTTATAGGAAAAATGCGATAGTAAAACCACGACTACAACCCTGTTATTTTTAAAGCTAGAGTGAATAGGTTGCTTCTGGGTAAGCTCGCCCCATCTTAGGCTTCTTCTCAACCCTAAGGTTCAGTATGAAGCCAAGAGCAAGCCCATACTATATAAAAAAACGAGCCCTATAAGTAGCTTTCAGGCGGGATTCGAACCCGCGCCTCCGGGGATCCGGCCCGATGCTCTGACCAACTAAGCTACGGAAAGGCTTACACGACTCGTCGAATTTTGCTATTTGCTTTAGGTATAGTTTGCAAGTTTGTATGCAGGGGGTTATCGCTAGTTTTACTGAACCCCCCTTACCGTCCCCGCATACGAGCCACTTGAAGCTAGAAGAAGAAACAAGTGACAACTATCGGCATCGTCGTTCATATAAAATGTATGAAAACTACATGAAAGAGGTCGGTGGCGGCCGGCGTTTACAAGCTTTCTATTAACTTGACATGGTAGTTGGTTAGTTAGAGGGGGACAAATCTTGCAAGCTTAATTAGACCCACTTCCCAGTGTCCGATGGAGCTGAAATTTTGTATACAGGTTTGGTTTAGATGACAATACAATATTTAAGTACAGTCAGCAAAAAAGCTTGTCATGAAAATGAAATGTTTACTAAAATCTTATTCAGTAGCCCGTGTGCGGCGACGACGCTTACTCTTGAACGAAATTGCGTTGGCAAAGAGGACTTTATTGCAAGGCGATAAGGTTCACTGATTCAGTGTTCGACATTGAATTAATTATTGCCTATTGGAATTTGTTTCCAAGTGTCAGGGGCAGGGGCTGATTTTGAAAACTCTTCCACAAGTGGACAGCTACATTATTATATCACTGCAGGATGCAGGCCTAGGTACTCACATTTTTCCTATACTTACAGAATTGCATTGTGAATGCATAAAAATAATTTAAAATCTCAATTAAAAGGCTGTTTCATCTTAATCGATTGTTAAGAAATGTTTCTTTCGGATGCGAGGGTTTCCTCACATTGATGAAGCAACACTGGCCTCGTTAACATCGCTAGCTTAGTTGGTCAGAGCAGCGGGCCGGATCCCCGGAGGTGCGGGTTCGAATCCCGCCTGAAAGCTACTTATAGGGCTCATGGTATTTTTTACTATCACATTTTTCCTAGGCCTACTCTTCCGCTTTCACTCGATTCTGCCATGCCCGGAGATTAAAAGGGACGGGTACAACGAAGTTTACTTTTCCGTTGAATAAGAGTAGGCCTACTGATATTCCCACGGGCAGAGGAACTACGCGCAGCTAGTGGTTTTATGATGTTTGTTTATTAAGGCGCTACTCGGAAAAATATGGACTTTTTGATTTAAAACTATAGGACGGTTACAGTTGTTACAAATCTGGTAATAAGATATATATTTCTTCATACCTTTATCTAGAATCGTATAGTTTCAAAAACACGATTTTATGATTTTGCCTCGACACTTTTTATTTTCGAAAAGACCTCTAAAAAATACGAAAAGTGAAGATTATTCTTAAATGGGGTTACTTACACTATTGGAAATTGGTTTAATTAGTGGACACCAATAATATTAAGGATCGTATAGAAGCATTTTTTTTAAATCGCTGTAGTTTTTTAATACGAAGTGATTTTGTGTTTTTTTTGCCTAATCTGCAAAATCGGTCTCGCTCTCGCGCGCGTCGTTTTCTCATTGCTATCTCGCTTCAGCACATTTTTTCCGAGTATCGCCTTAATTATATGAATGACAAATGACGAAAATACACTCATTTACTTTTCTGTTGGCAAGTTGCCAACTTAAAATGTCATGTATTTTTAACATTATACATACATTGTTTTTAGGTTGATAAGTAAACAATATGAAGAATGCGTCGTCATTATATATTTTCTTGGTAATTAAACGCTTACCTAGAAGAAATAACCTGTCTGTTCTTTAAATATTTTAAGCAGTCTATTTTATACACTTTTTCCGACTTAACTATACAATTATTATCGAAACTGCAGACAGACATTCATATTTTGGTAAAAATCGCCTTTTAATCTATACTTAATCTGAAAGTCTGAGAAGTTTGAAACTCCTCAGACTTTCAGTTCGGAAATGATGAATAATATTGACAAACATCGTAAGATAAAATAATAGCCAGTTCTCAATTTACTTAAAAATACCCATTTAATTCATGCAGTACCGGGCGGGAATGCGGTGCGACCAAGCACTGTGTGGACGCCGTGTGGACCAAGCAGAAGTACCCCGAAGACAACGACAGCGTGTGCAAGATCTGTACCGATATGGTGACACAGGCGCGCGACCAGCTCGAAAGCAACCAAACGCAGGTATGTACGATTTTCGGTTTAAATTTAAGATCATTGCTCATTTAGAAGTCTCCACTCCCGCACGAAAGGCAAAACCCGTAGAGCACGGGACGGGATGCGGCGCAACCATGCACTGCGTGGACACCGTGTGGACAAGGCAGAAGTACCCCAAAGACAACGACAGCGTGTGCAAGATCTGTATCGACATGGTGACGCAGGTGCGCGACCAGCTCGAAAGCAACCAGACGCAGGTATGTAGGATCTTCGGATTTAATTTAAGATCACTGCTTATTTAGAAGTCTCCACTCCTGCACCAAAGGCAAAACCCGTACAGTACGGGAGGGAATGCGGCGCGACCAAGCACTGTGTGGACGCCGTGTGGACTAAGCAGAAGTTCCCCGAAGACAACGACAGCGTGTGTAAGATCTGTACAGACTTTCTTTTATCCACAACAAGGTAGCACTAGGCCTTCATCACACCTGATGTTAAGTGGTGATAAGACTGAAGGTGAAAGCGCTCTACTCCCGGAATCCTCAATCACTGGGGTACTGGCTATCTTACCTCTAACTGCCGGAACACAATAGTGCTAGAAATATCGTTGTTATAGCGTCACACTTAGATAATATGGACGGACTAAGAACATGTTACCAACCAAATCAAATACAATATGTACCCACTGGGAATCGAACCCAAGGAACTTTGGGTCTTCTCTCTCTCCTCTGTGGTCCACTAGGCCACAGAGGCGGTTAAAACCACAGAGGCGGCCGAGGAAAATGGTGACACAGGCGCGCGAACAGCTCGAAAGCAACCAAACACGGGTATGTATGTTATTCGAATTAAGAGCGTCCTCATAGCTAGTTCATTTATAAGTCTCCATTCCCGAACGGCTATAGAATGATATTTCTGTATGGTCACAGAATACTATATGGTGTAACAATTCACATTGACGACGGAAATTAGCAAACAAATAGCCACGCGATCGCCCGAATACGAACGCAAAAGGCATACATTGCTTTAGTGTTCAGCGAAGTAGTTCATTCATTCCATTATGATTTTGAATTTTATTACTTAGGTGTGTGATAACTTGATAAGTGATAAAGTATGTAGATAATTTGTAAGCTGATAAACATTAAGGAACGCGACAGCATTTCCAATGTTAGTCAGCAGAACTACAAAATTTCTGTCGTCAAGTTTTGTTGATATCTTTGAATGAGGTTTACCTTCAGATCACATTAACTACTCCACTGATTGATCACACAATGTTAAAAGAGTTCAATTATAGTTCATTGTCTCCTTTAAAAACACAAAAGAAGATAAATAACAGATAATAAAATAATAACATTAGATATAAATACCGAATTTACTAAACAATCGTCACTCAATTGGAAAAAATCAGTTAGTAAATACGTCAAAATTGATGTTTTTTCCTAACACATTCATTGTTCCAATACCAAAATTTAGTAGCTTGAGCACACTCGTGTTGTGGGTATTGGAAACAATGACGGGTATTACTACATATACCCAGACCAGAGGAAATATTGAAAAGATCGATTTGAAACTTTACCCGACCGTGAATCGAACCTGGGACCTCCAGAGATAGCGGCACCTTTAACCTTTAACTATGGACGTTACGTTTTAGTTACACCACTATGGACGTGCGGTCTCACAGACCGCTATCTTTAAAAGCCAAATACTATCTAGTTAAATCAGTATTGTGCCGGTTTTTGTTTTTATTCCTTTTAGGAGTTAATGTAAATAAAATATGTAATTTTAATGAATATGTATTTATTTTAAACATAAATATATAACCATATAACAATCAAAGGCACTTTTCAGACTTTTTTACTCGAGATGTTTTTAAAGGAACATTATTTAATGAAAATTAGTTTTTAGTCTGTTCCACTAATTTTACAATAAGATATAAAGGATAAAAAATATAAAAAACTTTACATTAAGTTCTTAGGACGAAACATAAAAATTTTGACAAAGGCCCAACTTGTGCATATTTATAGGCAGTCTTTGCATAATGGCTTAGAACATTGTAGGTATATTGGCTATTTACAGCCTACACGAGTATGGAATCGATGAATTCGATGTTTGTTTGCATGCAGATGTACTAGGTCGATCATTTATTGATATTTTTAATTAAAAAAACCAAAAACAAACAAAATCACCATTAGCTCAATTTATTACACAAACGCGGACGTGCGGTCTCGCAGACCGCCCTCAAAATATAAAGCGAAATTACTCACGAAACATACAGCCAGCGACGTGACATTCACTCTCAACAGTTGTTTCGCCACTAGAACCGAAGCTACTGAAGCTGATAGACCCCTGAGGTACGCGGATGAAGAGGGGCCCGTGATTCACAAACTGCAAGCGGCCTGTGAGACCGCGCGTCCATAGTTAAAGGTTAAAACCGATGCGTACACTAGTTGGCCAAAGAGGTCGTCAAATCAAATAAGAATCAATGTAGCTTAGAGACTGATGTATTTACATTAAGAAGATAATATTTAATAATATGTTGTACAAGGACAGACAACATAACTATAGTTGAATGAACTCGATTATGTCGATCGTTCGACATATTGATTGTTTTAAAATTTCACCTCTACAATAGATTGTTGACACACGGTTACACCGCAGTTTGATATGTTTTTGCTTACATTACCACGTCCTAAGTCGTTGCCCGATAACCTTTAACGAGCTGTTAACTTAGCGTTCTTTGTCCCGGTTAATCAGAGTAGGTGACTCTGGGATGAGTGATAAAATGCTTTTAATAATGTATCTTACGATGTTGACTGACTACACGTTACTTATAAAATTCTCATTTATGATGATGATTTGTGTGGGTATGTTTTTGTTTCACATTTATAATGTAAGTACGAAAAAGGACCATAATCTTGTTTATCGAGTTTTATTCTAAGAGTATTAATTTATCGTAACCATGGCCGCCTTTGCAATAATTCCGATACGGCGGACTATCAAAACACAACAAATTCAAACTTATTTTCCCGAAATCTTGAAACGGAAGCTTGGAAAATGAAATTTAGAATTATTGCGTTTAAATTCATAGCTTTGCATTTATTTTAATGAATAGTGTGGTAGGCAGGGAGGGACCTCTTGTTACCAGGCTTAGCTCGTGCCATGCCTGATAGTGTGACAGGTCCTGGGATGCAGTAGTCTCCTTCAGGGGTGATAACATCTCGCTGAAGAAGGCATCGGAGCGGATTCGTGAGCAGGAGGCTCTTGCGGATCGACTTCGACGCAGGCAGTCCGAGAGGAGGTATTAGCGCTTTGCTCGCCTCAGTTCCTCCTAGCGAGGCAGTGCGGTTTCGGCGACAGCTAACTGGCCGTCGTCGCCCAGATCGCAGGGTCCCCTCCCGGTTGGCTTGGCCGAGCAAGCGGGGCAATCTCCCGCCGCGGAGGGGCCTGGAATGCGGGGCCGAACGTCGAGTCGTAGGGAGGGTTTGTCATACCGGGCCCTCCACATTGCGATTGTTACTGACGACAGTGGGAGTGGGCAGTGTGGGGTTTAGTGGGTATTTCGCCCTCATGACCCCCCATCGAATCCTTGTGACTAAATGGGGGATCAGGAAGTGGCTAGGCGAGTCCCACATTACCACCGTAGGCACACACGCGGACGGGTTATGCGTAAACCCATTTCCCTCACCATAATAAAAAAGGTAGTTATGTGTAATAATGAAGTCACTTACAAACTTTATCCCAAAAGTATTGATATCACAAAAGCTGTAAGTGCAAATTGGGTCATGTTTTCAAAATGTTTATCCATCGGTTTAATTCCAGGGCGAGCTGAAACAAGTGTTCGAAGGTTCCTGCAAGTTGATGCCGATCAAAATAGTGGCCAAAGAGTGCATAAAGTTGGCGGATGACTTCGTACCAGAGCTGGTGGAAACATTGGCGTCACAGATGAACCCTCAAGCCGTCTGCTCGGTCGCCGGACTCTGTAATAATGCTAAGATCGACCGACTGTTGGAGGCTCATGTAAGTAATATCACTTGACCAACGTTACTAGGGAGTATATAAAGTTGCCAAACGACTTCGTGCCCAAACAGTAGGAAACACTGACATCATAGATGTACCCTCAAGCCATCTGCTCGGTTGCCGGAGTCTGTAATAATGCTATGATCGACCAACTATTGGAGGCTCATGTAAGTAATATCACTTAACCAACGTTACCAGGGAGTACATAACGTTGCCAAACGGCTTCGTGCTCAAACAGTAGGAAACACTGACATCATAGATATACCCTCAAGCCGTCTGCTCGGTCGCTGGACTCTGTTATAATGCCAGGATCAACCAACTGTTGGCTGCTCATGTAAGTTTCACTGGCCCTTGGGCAAGTTGGGTAGAGATTAGACCCTGTTTTATAGAAAATATTTAAAAGAAGTATTAGAAGTAAGTGCGAGCTAGTTGTGAGACGGGTCTTTATTTTCTAATACTTCATTTTCAATAATAAATATTGCATTGTGTTGTGTACGCAAAAAAGTAAAAATAAGTCGCTGTTTTATACTTTCGTATGACATTTAACAGTGTGTTGCATTTGTAAAAATGACAGATTCCGGAAGTGCAAATAGATAATTAATTTAGATTTAACATTTATTACGCGAAATCCGAAATAAGTCTTACATTTGTGAATTTTTCTTGAGATCCATTCGTAAAGTGGAGGTCAAGGGTGGGATAAAAAGACCTGTGTAAAAAACTACATGGTTGATACAATCCGATTTCACACTTTTACTACAAACAAATATTCAACGCATCAAAACAATGAGCAGGAAATCATCAAACTTGATAAGCGAATGTACGTGCCGTTGGCCTTGGATTTAACTGGACACTTAAAGACCATGTCACACTAATTATTGCGTTTCTTTAATTGATGCAACTCACTGTATAAGGGGCCAGTTTAGACACTGGCGGTCGTCCCAACCGCGCGGTTCTAACATTAAATCCGTCTAAGATTCGTTCACCCATGTCCTGTTCGTAATGAGATCCGGAGTAGTTAATGAGACATAGTATTAAAGTATTTATCTTATTATGAGGCTCTTCTTGTGAAATCTTAAAACAGTGTGTTTCGGCGTTATTGCAAATTATTTCTATATTCCATACATAGCTTCTTTTTAATATTACTTGAAATATATATTATTATTATCATCCTTGGAATATCTCTTGGTATCGTACAGTCAGCGTCAAATTGATATAAGCGTCTAGAGTAGTAAAAAAGATCTGAAAAACATAAACGCAATTTGATCAAATTTTTTGTTTTTGAGATGATTTTGACTACTCTAGACGCTTATATCAATTTGACGCTGTCTGTACACCTAAAATTACTGCACTGGAAAATATATTTAATCATTATGAATCAATCATCCAATCACTGATATAACAAGTCAATCATTGATATGATTCTTTGTATCTGTTTGTTTGTACTTCTATTACAGTTATAATAATATTTTAATTTTGAGACCCTTATTCATAAACACTATTTAAGCATTATTGGCCATTTGACCATTTACTTCAATTTTTTTAACGTTATTCTGAATTTGAGCAAATAAGACATACAAATGTTTTACTTAATAATACTCCAATATAATTTCTCAATAATACACTTGAATAATGATGAAACATTAAAATTCAAGGAAAGTCATAAAACGGAAATGTCATCGTATTAGGTACGAGAATTTTTATGACAGTTTTATCAGAGAAATGTATTTACAGCAATGTTAATAATATGTTGACCTCATATCGCGCCACTTCGTATGAAATGGCTAGAAGATTCTTTACTATCAATGAATATTTGCTAATAATACAGGGTGTTAGGGGCACCGTTGCAAAAACTATAACCATGGCTTCAGACCATCATGCTGAACAACGTACAGCAAGAATTTTTTGTCGGAAATGAAAAAAAAAACGACTTTTCATACAAATTTAGCAACTAATCGGGACATTTTGTATGGAGAGTCGGAATATTTTTTAGCTAACACCCTGTATAGTAAATAAGCAATATCTAATTAAATTATATGAATGCAATGTCACTCTATCTTTAAGGTTCCAGTTCTTAGTACATAGATATAAAAAAATGTGAATTAATTTGCCTATTCGGTATGGGAATTATTCCAAACCTTCGTCTGTGGTAGTAAAAACACAAAGTTACAAAGATATAGTTCTTTCTATCTGTTGTAATAGTCAAGCTGCCACAATGCTTTCGTAAAATCTCTGTGAGCTAACCACTGTTTTCCGCAACTGACTTACTCGTAGGTATAAATTTTATACTTAGTAATAAAATATTTGAGAATTTTTAGTATCTTTGCTAACGTGCTCTGTTTCCTCAATTCGTGGATAGATAAGTCTATAGTGGATTACATGTTACACGAATGAATCTAATTTAACTGAGAATAGCCGTTATTAATGTACTTAATCTGTTCTGAAATTATAAGTTTTATATTTATATCATCCATTGGGTCATTTGTGTAGTACATAAACAACAAAGTTTTAATATTTATTTGATCTTTATTTTGTAGGAAAAGAAGGCTGCTCCAAAGAAAGCCGACAACCACAAAAGTGAGTATGGCTTAAAACCTTATTTTTCATCATATCGTTGGTATGCGGAGTTTTTAATTATATTTTGTTCACATTGTTTCAGTGCACCTTGTAGGTGGAGCTCACTGCACTTGGGGTCCTGCTTATTGGTGCAGTAACTTTAGGTAAGAATGTAATCGTAACAAGACAAGATACGTCAAATGATTACTAAGATAGATAAATAACTAAGAACTATAGGCATACTTAATATTATAAATGCAAAAGTTTGTGAGGATGTTTGTTACTCTTTCACGCAATAACTACAAACGGGTCTGGATGAAATTTGCAACAAAGATAGATTATAGGCTGGAATAACACATAGGATACTTTTTATCCCTATATTTCAACGGGAACGGGAACCACGCGGGTGTAACCGCGGGCGGCCGCTAGTTGTATTATACGTAGGTAGTGATGGGCAGTGGATAAATACTCAAAGATTTGAAAGATACTCATTTTCCTTATCGAAAATGGATAAATACTCGTTTTTATCCGTTTTTATCTGATATTTACTCAAAATCACGGATAAATATCTTTATTTTTATCTTTATCCACGCACAACTTTTGTTTTGCTGGACTAGATTTGACGAATGTGGGTCGCTTTTTATGGAACTCGGTTTTTGGAACTATTTTGACAAGAAAACAGCAACGCAATGTTAAAAATATTGAATAATCCAAGATGGCGGCCAACTTTTTTGTTAGTGGGCTGATTTTGGACCAGGTGCGTGTATACACGCACTTTCAACTACCCCCAATTGTTTTTTTTTTGTTAGTATAGCAATTTTTATATGTTTTGTATGCGGTTTTCGATGTTCAAAAGAGAGATAAATTCGTCATACTATAAAATACACTATTATATGTGATCCAGAAGAAAAAATAAATAAAAAACATTTAATTTCGATTTTTTTTGAAACCGGAAGTAATATAGCTTTTTGAAAATTTCAAAAAATAAATTAAATTTTTTTCCGTATATTATATTCTTATCAGATAGATTTTTTCATGTAGATTCTAAATATATATACTTCTTATATGTTATTTTATCGATAACTATGTGAAAAAAAAATATATCGCATGGACCGCACTATTGTTCTTTGTTTACTCAAAAGGTCAAGTTCGAACGACCATTATAAAAACAAAACATATCGTAAAACTGTCGAAATAGTCTTAGTTTATAGTCTTGTTGTTCAGCTTATTATAAATGTAACCAAAGACGGCCTAAGTATAACCAGATGTTCGGGATAGCGATAGCCGCGCACTCAAAGTGCTTTGTTTACATAAAAAATGGGCCATTAAAAAAGACCCTGGCTTTACAAGAGTTAAGGTACTATTTTGACAAGAAAACAGCAACGCAATGTCAAAAATGACAAAAAGTCGAGTTTCATCAAAATCAGCTCACAAACAAAAATTTGGCTGCCACCTTTGTTTTTTTTTTGTATTTTTGACATTGCGTTGCTGTTTTCTTGTCAAAATAGTACCAAAATCCAAAACCAAAGTACCAAAATCTTGTCGTAATAGAGTCGGGTATACCACTATTTTTTTAACCCACGAAAAATAACTTTGTTTTTCATACTGTCCTTTATTTTCGATTTTTCAATAATAAAAATTGCATTGTGAATGCAAGAAGAAAATATATAAATAACTTGAAATATTAGATAGTTCTTTTGCTATTATTCATTATTTGTAATTTAAAAACGCAGAAACACATATTTTATCTTAAAAATACTAATTACCTACATTCTAATTTCAAAATTTACGTTGAATAGAAATAAAAATGTTCAACGAGTATTAATCCGCCTTTTTGGATAAATACTCGAGTAAAAATGGATATTTATGAGTATTTATCCATTTTGAGTATTTATCCGGATAAAAACCCATCACTATACGTAGGACTTCGCATTACCACAGACTCAATTATAAAATCTCTATTCATATTTACAAATTAGCCTGCAGATACAAGATTTTTCTTAGCTTTGTTATTTATTCATGTTTTGCAGTAAAATTTTAGAAGACATTGCTTATGTTTGTGCTCATTTTGTCGGCTTTCTCGGGTTACTACTATTCCAATGATAACAAATTTTATTAAATGAAATTACCGTCATAAAACAAAAAAGTTCAAGGAAGAGCATAAATACGTTTATAAACAAAATCAGTATGCAACAGATTGAGCTTAATTTGTGTAGTAAATTAGACTGTTTAAGAATCAGCAAATTCGTAAAATATATAATGTATGTTTAAATCTACGTTCATGTCCGCGTTCTTTTCCGCATGTGAGAGGGATACTATTTATAAATGCGATATATGTAGCAAATTAATTTTAAGTTATTAGTTTTAGCGATTGATGCGCTTTCCTCATTAGAATATGATTCACAAAACCTGCAAAACCCGGCAAACAGTATTTTCCTGACTCAATGCGTTGACGACGTATCTTGTAATAATGACATAATTACTAATGGTTGCTGGGTTGGCTTTATCAATAAACAGCTGCGACTTCCTGGATTAGACTTCCAAATTACATAAGTTTCATTTTGATGAGAAAAGGACAATACCCAATTTAATGAAATGCTATAATTTTTTTTATCCACAACGGGGTAGCACTTAGCTTTCCACACCTAATGTTAAGTGGTGATAAGGCTGAAGGTGGAAGCGCACTACTCCCGGAATCCTCAATCACTGAGGAACTGGCTATCTAATCTGTAACTGTCGGAACACAATAATGCTGAAAACATCATTGTTATGGCGTCAGACTTAGATAAGATGGTGGAAGCCAGCCAAACGGACTAAGAACAAGTCCTACCACCAACCAAACCGAATACAATATGCACCCCCACTGGGAATCGAACCCCGGACCTCTTGGTCTGAAATCGGTTGTGTGAACCACTAGACCACAGAGGCGGTTGAAACTGAACAATTTCAATTAGACGTGTAATTTACTTGCACCATTTTAACTACTATTTTTGTGCATTTCCTTATCAGTACGGGCCGAGAATGCTCAGCGACTAAACACTGCGTGCAAAGTGTCTGGTCTAAAATGGACTTTCCTAAAGACAACGATAGTATCTGCAAGATCTGTACCGATATGGTGACACAAGCGAGAGACCAGCTCGAAAGCAATGAAACTCAGGTCAGTCTTGTAAATATTAGTACTTACTTATATCAAAACAGGGTACTCAATTATACACTGTGCATTTTTATTCATCTTACATCCAAACACTAATTTATATACCCGTCATATACCTCTTAGCAGTGTTATTCAGTGATCGGAAAACCCATTTATAAGGTTAACAGGTATAAACGGTTAACAGTTCATTCGGTTAACAGGTAAAATCGGTTAACAGTTCATTCGGTTAACAGGTAAAATCGGTTTACAGTTCACTCGGTTAACAGGTATCATTGGTTAACAGTTATAATTCGGTTAACAGGTTATCAGTTCATTCGGTTAACCTTTTAAAACTGTTAGGAGTCGGCTTTAAGCCAGCGCGTAGGTATTGACGAAGCTAATCTGTGTATTTGTGCCTTCACGCACACGAACGTCTCCGCCCTAGCACGAAAAAATTGTAATTCAGAAAATTAATAAAATTAATAACTGTTTTTTTTTGTCAGAAAGTATCCTTAGGTAGGTATTTGTTGCGTTTGATTTGCCATGTTCGACATCTGCGGGCTGATGCAGCATCCTTAAGATAGTCGAAGGAACTCCTCAACATTTCAACGTAACCACTTCGATTTTGGGCTCGTTTGAATCATCTTGATGACATCTCTTGTGCCAAGTAGTTTCTGACGTCAAATTCTGGAACCAGTAAGTGGCTGATGGAACTCTTCATCACTTCAACGTAACCAGTTCAATTTTGAGCTCGTTTAAATTGTCTTGATGAGAACTCTTGTGCCAAGTAGTTTCCAAGGCCTATTGCTGGAGCCAGGAAATGGCTGATAGAACTCTTCAACGATTCAACGAAATCAGTTCAATTCTGGGCTCTTTTAAATAGTCTTGATGAAAACTCTTGTGTTAAGTAGTTTCCAAGATCTGATACTGGAGTCAGGAAGTGGTTGATGGAACTCCTCAATCCAACATAAACACTTCGAGATTGGGCTCGTTTGAATTGTCTTGATGAGAACTCTTGTGCCAAGTAGTTACCAAGGTCTATTGCTGGAGCCAGGAAGTGGCTGGTGGAACTCTTTAACGATTCAACGTAACCAGTTCAATTCTGGGCTCGTTTAAATCGTCTTGATGAAAACTCTTGTGTAAAGTAGTTTCCAAGATCTGATACTGGAGTCAGGAAGTGGTAGATGGAACTCCTCAACAATTCAACATAAGCACTTCGAGTTTGGGCTTGTTTGAATTGTCTTGATGAGAACTCTTGTGCCAAGTCGTTACCAAGGTCTATTGCTGGAGCCAGGAAGTGGCTGATGGAACTCTTTAACGATTCAACGTAACCAGTTCAATTCTGGGCTCGTTTAAATCGTCTTGATGAAAACTCTTGTATAGAGTAGTTTCCAAGATCTGATACTGGAGTCAGGAAGTGTTTGATGGAACTCCTCAACAAATCAACGTAACCACTTTAAGTTTAGGCTCGTTTGAATTGTCTTGATGAGAACTCTTGTACCAAGTAGTTTTCAAAGTCTATTGCTGGAGCCAAGAAGTGGCTAATGGAACTCTTCAACAATTTAACGTAACCAGTTCAGTTTAGGGCTCGTTTGAATTGTCTTGATGAAAACTTTTGACAAGAAAACAGCGACGCTTTTTTGTTTGTTGGCCGGTTCTGATGAAACTCGGACTCGTACTATTTTGACAAGAAGACAGCAACGCAATGTTAAAAATATTTAAAAATCCAATATGGCGCCAAACTTTTTTGTTTGTGGGCCTATTTTGACAAACTCGGTTTTCGGTACTATTTTGTCAAGAGAACAGCAACACAATGTTAAAAACCTTAAAAATCGAAGATGGCGGCCATGTCTTTTGATTGTAGGCCGATTTTGATGAAACTCGGTTTTTCTTACTATTTTGACAAGAAAACAGCAACGCAATGTTAAAAATGACATTAGATAAAAGCAACAATAATAATAATATAATAAATTTCTTACAATCATACCAATTATCTAGCTCGTAAGTAGTTTTCATTAAGAAACTGTGTTACGGAAACTAGATAACGGATAAATATAAATGATGATACTTATGTAAATTTTTTTGTAAATAAATACTTACTTAATATTCATAGATAACACCCAGACCAAGACAAAAAGACATGTTCATGCACACAAATATTTGTCTTGTTCGGGAATCGAACCCGAGACCTCTAGCACAGAAGGCAAGCATCCTACCCCTGCGCCAAATCGGTCGTCGTCAAAATGGTGACCAACTTTGTTTTTTTCTCTCTCTTTTGCTGTTATTAAAATGTAACACGCTTTTATTTAAAAGCTTGAGACAGTGACTAGTACACAAAGTAATGATATTGTCGGTCCGAGACCTTACTAGAACATTTCCAAATAAGCACTTTCGAGATAAAGAGGTGATTAGATTTGCAAAGTAACAAAATTTGTATTCCCAAAAAACTGTAAAGATGTTGCGATCCGATTTTTGTGTGTAAATAAATAAACTATATGTTTTTAAAATGACTTATTGTACATTGAATTCTGATGCTTAGTTTTCAAGTTATATGTCAATTTACAAAATGTTCCAGTGCCTAAATACTGATAACATTGATTCCATCTTGAAACCCTACTGGAATACTTTGAAATATTCCAATTTAAAATTAAACAAATCGATCTGATTATAAAAAATAGTAGTGTATTATTTTAGAATTAATGTACCATCTTAATCCTATATTTCAACTTTAAAAAACCTAGATATACATTGAATGTCCTACTTAGATTAGTCTAGCTCTTAGCTCTTAGTTCATAATTAACGATTATTTATTAAATGGAAGTTATAGTCCATTACTGGAACATTTCGAAATATACCGGAAGATTTTCTTGATTTAAGAATAACGTTGGAATATCTCTAAATAGTCTAATAAAGAATTAAAAATGACCTTTACTGCTGTAGTGGTATATCGTGATTAGTGCTGTATAGACACAGTATTTGAGATATTCCGACAGTGACTTGAAAAGTCCGTTCGACGTGTAATTGTATGGCATACCTACTTAAGTCAACAAAACCTTAATTTTTGGAGATGTTCCAGTAAAACAGAGACTTGAAAAAAGTAGAGGCTCGTTTTTGGGAAAAGGCATAGCATTCTTTAATAAAGTTCCACAAGAAGTAATTGTGCTGCCTTTAAATAAATTTAAAAAACATGTTAAAAAGACGCTCTTAAGCAAAGGCTATTACAAAGTAGAAGATTATTTAAATGATCACAACGCTTAGTTGTCATAATTATAGTAACACTAACAATGTATAAAAATAAAATATTCCTATACATAAGTATGAGAAAACTTTCCTTCAGCATTAGCTTTTTGTATAAATTTTATTATTGTACCATTTTGTCTAGCAACGACATAATTTTTTGTAAATGCGTTGCTTCTGTTAAGACTGATGAGATTTTTCGCAATTTCAATTGAATTCATACAGGGTGTTAGGGGCACCCTTGCAAAAACTTTAACCATGGCTTAAGACCATCATGCTGAACAACGTACAGCAAGAATTTTTTGTCGGAAATGAAAAAAAATTGGACTTTTCATACAAATTTAGCAACCTATCGGGACATTTTGTATGGAGAGTCGAAATATTCTTTTAATTTCCGACAAAAATCTTGCTGTGCGTTGTTCAACATGAAGGCCTGAAGCCATGGTTAAAGTTTTTGCAACGGTGCCCCTAACACCCTGTATAAAAAATTTCGTGTCAGTGCTGTTGACCGTTGACGAGTTTTCTCGTCTGGAGTCAGTGTTACTGTTTTCATGTTAAAGTAGTTCCAAAAATCAAGTTTTATCAAAATCGGCCCACAAACAAAAAAGTTGGCCGCCATCTTGGAATTTTTAACATTGCGTTCCTGTTTTCTTGTCAAAATAGTACCAAAAACCGAGTATTGTCAAAATCGACCCATAAAGTAACACTAAATAAACAAAAAATAAATAAACAAAAAAGTTGGCCGCCATCTTGGATTTTTTAATATTTTTAACATTGTGTTCCTGTTTTCTTGCCAAAATAGTACCAAAAACCGAGTGTCATCGAAATCAGCCTACAAACAAAAGAATTGAACGCCCTCTTGGATTTTTTAATATTTTTAACATTGCGTTGCTGTTTTCTCGTCAAAATACTACTAAAAACCGAGTATTGTCAAAATCAGCCCACAAACAAAAAAGTTGGCCGCCATCTTAAATGTTTTATATTTTTAAAATTGCGTTGCTGTTTTCTTGTCAAAATAGTACCAAAAACCGAGTGTCATCGAAATCGGCTCTTAAACAAATGAGTTGGCTTGGCCACCATCTTGGATTTTTTAATATTTTTAACATTGCGTTGCTGTTTTCTCGTCAAAATACTACTAAAACCGAGTATCGTCAAAATCGGCCCATAAACATTAAAGTTAGCCGCCATCTTGGATTTTTTAATATTTTTATACTTACGTTCCTGTTTTCTTGTCAAAATAGTACCAAAAGCCGAGTTTCATCGAAATCAGCTCACAAACAAAAAAGTTGGCCGCCATCTTGGATTTTTTAATATTTTTAACATTGCGTTGCTGTTTTCTCGTCAAAATAGTACTAAAAACCGAGTAATGTCAAAATCGGCCCATAAACAAAAAAGTCGGCCGCCATCTTGGATTTTTTAATATTTTTAACATTGCGTTGCTGTTTTCTTGTCAAAATAGTACCAAAAACTGAGTGTCATTGAAATCGGCTCTTAAACAAATGAGTTGGCCACCATCTTGGATTTTTTTATATTTTTAACATTGCGTTGCTGTTTTCTCGTCAAAATGGTACTAAAAACCGAGTATTGTCAAAATCGGCCCAGTAACAATAAAGTTGGCCGCCATCTTGGATTTTTTAATATTTTTACACTTACGTTCCTGTTTTCTTGTCAAAATAGTAACAAAAGCCGAGTTTCATCGAAATCAACTCACAAACAAAAAAGTTGGCCGCCATCTTGGATTTTTTAATATTTTTAACATTGCGTTGCTGTTTTCTTGCCAAAATAGTACCAAAAACCGAGTTTCATTCTATTAAATATTAATTAAATTTCGCTGTACCTACCTACCCGGGATAGATCCACCTTCACATTTTTGAATTTGTGACAAAAGTACAGTTACTGTACTTACGTAAATACCTATACAGGCGTCGGTATCGCCCAACTTTTAGGGCATCGTCCTATTGCTACTCTATGGAAAAATTGGTTATTATAATGTGGTGTGGTAACAAAGTATCTAGGGAAATACATAATTAAATTACTTACATAATAAATAAATTCAAACAAAAAGAACCCCAGTAGAAAGCATAATTCAGATTTTCTTACAGGAATGGGTATAACCGCGCGAAGCAGCTAGTCGATGTTAATCGCAATCATGATTAACGATTACGATTGATAATAGTAATCATTAAAATTATGATTACGACTAAGTAATTTTAATCGTTAGTCACGCACGACTAACGTCGCGCGTCGTGTAAACCACGCGGGCAAAGCCGCGAGCGGAAGGCTAGTTAGCAATGAAAGAGACATGCGTGGCGCGCGCGTACGGCCGGCTGGCGCGCGGAGGCTCGGCGGGGTGGCGGCCGGCGGCGGCGTTCAATCAAACGAAACGAATCGGCTGGCCGAGCACGGCTCTTGACAGGAGAGATAAGACTTGCAATTTTGAACTTTATTTGCAATAACCGTTATCAATTCGGTTACGGTAACGGTTAACCGATTGACGAATAAACCGAAATGATTCTGTTAACAGTTGTACCTGTTAACCTATATTTTAAACGGTTATTAACAGATACATTTCGGTGGGTTAACCCTAACCGTCCGATCACTGGTGTTATTTGTTTTTATCGTAAAAAAAAATCGGCTGTTTCATACAAAAGTGCAACACCGAATGGGTCAAATGTATGGAACAGCTGATGTTTTTTTAGCGATAAAAAAATAACATTGCCAAGAGGTTTTTATGGCGGGTATATAAATTAGGGTTCGGATGTAAGACGAATAAAAATGCACAATGTAACGGGTGACCCAAAAGTAGGTAAAGGATGATTTGTCTCAATAAAACGCAAATGGATTGGAATTTCTTCGTAGTTTTACTTTTATTTTAAAGAAGAGACTTGTACAATTTTATCTGAATAGAATATTTGCTAAATTGCCGCCACGGGCATTTTTGCTGTGTGCAAGTTTTTCATGACACTTTCTCACATTTCGCTGTTAATTTCACATATTTCACTACTTATTTCTCCAATAACTCGGCGAATATTTTGTCTATATTGTCTATGTTTTGGGGATCGTTGGCGTAGACCCTATCGTTGACGTAGCCCCAAAGAAGTAAATCCAGTGGCATCAGATGGCAAGATCTCGGTGGCCATTTGACATCACCTCTTCTTGAAATTACGAGATTTTTCGACCTTTCGACGAGTGTTTGTAATTGATCGTGAATTTTCGTTGAATATTTGGATAACTTCTATGCGCTGTTTTATTGTGAAACGCTCTACGATTAATTTTACATGTGTCAAGATGACGTATGTCAAATTTCAACCCGCCATCTTGAATATTTCGGAAATAGCGCGAAATTCAAATCCTATACGTACTTTCGAGACACCCTTTATAACATTGATTTAATTTCTTTTTATATTCTATAGCCAATAACATGGATGTAATGCAATAATAAAAATTTGATAAAAACCATAAAATATGGTTCTTGGACGGATTGTCATTAAATGCTATCATTAACACACACAGTTTGTAAACATCCATCATTAGCTCTACAAAGGGGGTAATTCGATTGCTCTTTGAGACGCACGTTCAACCGAAATCAGACAAAATCAAGTGCGAGTTTGCTTAAATACTAAAAACATCTCTGCTCTGCATGTCGCTACCTATATCTGCCTATAATGGCGTCGCGTTTTAAATTATAACTACGGTTGTTTTATCTCACGAGCGCGGGTGAGCCATACTTGTAGTTGTAATGCGCTTGTAGGCCGGCGACTCGGCCACAACTGAGTGCTCCCGAGCTTACGCAGGCAAAGACAGTGTGCACCACTGACCTCTATTATTTACACACTGAACTGGCTGTCATTAAATATTTTGTACCTATTTGAGTATCGCCATTTTGGCGCTGTAGGCCAAGCTGTAGGTAGATACGAGTGTCCATGTAACTAAAATTATTGATGTGCTTATGTCGACTGTTGTAACGATTATGTCAAAATTAGTTCTCGGGACACTCGTAGTGGAGCTTGAAATTGCCCCACAAAATTAGCTGTCATTTGTAAGGAAATAGCCTGTCCTGTGTAATAATAGAGGTCAGTGGTTTACACACACTAGCGTGGCTCACCCGCGCTCATGAGATAAAACATCTCTACTACGACATTTCCAAATTGTCTTCCTATTCAGGAGGAGCTAAAAGAGGTCTTCGAAGGTTCTTGCAAGCTGATCCCCATCAAGGTGGTAACCAAGGAGTGCATAAAGATGGCGGATGACTTCGTACCGGAGCTGGTGGAAACACTGGCGTCTCAGATGAACCCTCAGGCCGTCTGCTCGGTCGCTGGACTCTGCAACAACGCCAGGATCGACCAACTGTTGGAGGCTTACGTATGTCTTTATGCTTGTATTATATATTTTTTACTTTTATTTGGAAAGATCTTCCTCAGAATTACTCAGAATAACTTAGTGCCTGTCCAGAAAGGGCAAATTTGCCGCGATTTCAACGGCGTTTTGTATTACATCACTGTCAGTGTGGCAGATAAAAGGCGGACCGCCAATACAAAACCGACGATGTACGCGCGCGTAGTTCTTCTGGACAGGGTCTTAGTGACTATTCCGCCATTGTAGATTTAATTTCACCGCACTTTATTCTGTTTATAACTGTACTTTACCCATAAATACATTGTAAGATTATAGAATCGTCGACAGTCGGAAGACAGAAATAACCTGTATTGCTCACCGAAATATACGAAAAATAACAATTATTTACTATGTAGCAATCTTTTAAAAAGTAACATTGCAGAAACTTGTTTCCTGAAACTTTTCCATTAACATGTCTATGTTAACCGGCGCTATGTTTCATTTTATGAATCCATACTAATATTATAAATGCGAAAGTGTGTTTGTTTGTTTGTTTATTTGTTTGTTTGTTTGTTTGTTTGTCCTTCTTTCACGACAAAACGGAGCAACGGATCGACGTGATATTTGGTATGGGGATAGTTTGGGAGCTGGAGAGTAACATAGGCTACTTATTATTCCGGAAAATTGAGTAAAAATTGTAATTTTCTATGAAAAATCGTTTAACTATCGTACCTTCGATACAAAACTGTCATTTCTTCCATTGCCGTTTCCAAAGAGTATGTAATCACTGACGTCTGCGCGGTCAAAACCGAATACTAATCTTTTCCATAAGCTTAGAAAAAGAAATGTACTGTAGCTAGCGCTAAAAATGCCCCAGTCGCGCATGCGCGCAGAGTTATCTGACACTCACTCTACTTCACAGAGTAATTTTTTATGTAAGAAATAGAGACCAAGCTTGGGCCCCTTTATTGGTAGTGTGTAACTAGCGCTATCTGTTTTCTGGTATAAGCAACTTTTGGTGTATAAACACACACACAAGATGTTGGTGATCGGGTCCACTATTATTATGGCAAAACAACGTTTGCCGGGTCAGCTAGTATATCTATAATATTAATCATGGTATAGTTCGACTCAATCCTAACGGCTGTCGTGAAGTACCCCACAATCACATCTCTCACCAGCAGCTGCATGCCTCTAAATTGTGTTGCGCATCGTTTTGCGCGATGTTCTGAGAGGACGGGCTGTAATTATACAGGGTCATTTTGAATACACCGGCCAAATTTTTAAGTTCGAATCAGAATTTGTGTGTGAACAAGTTTCTCCTAGAAACATGGGATAGAAATATGACATATTTCTTTACTTTTCATACAAATCATACTGATCACGATCACGCCATCGATCTATTATGGGAAGTCGCAACATTTTTTGTCGTATTTCGACCCATGTTTTTAGGAGAAAGTTGTTCACTTACCGATTTTGAGCTAAACTTAATAATTTGGCCAGTGTTTAAAAAATGACTCTTTATAGGCCTTTGTAAATATGTAACAATGTTTTGAGTAGGGCACCCAGCTGTCCCAGGTGGTGAGCTGCAGCAGCTGCCGGCAGACGGTGGGCGTCGCCAGGAAGAGGTTCGACGCAACCACCTACGAAGACTTCCTGCTCAGCCTTCTGCAAGTGAGTCATGTCTCTAACGGCCAGAATTAATAACCTATCCACAGATAGGGATAGGTGCGATCCAGATTAGTTGCTATGCAACGCTTGATATTAACATAGAATTAAAGACAGTTGCCAAAGTGTTGCTAGATGTTGCCTATGATAGTTGTTGTTGACAATGATATGTAGAGATGAAGAAGTTGAAAATAATATTAACTTTAATTTTGTGATGCATTTTAAACATCATAAAAATGTATGAATTTTCGAGAATCAGGAGATTCTCAAAAATACGTTGATTTAACCGATTGTTTTTTTGTATTGAAATCTTAGAAAATTGTGAATTATATTATATAAATATATTTGTGAACGTTAAAGTGACAGGCCCAATGACGCACCATCACCGTACTTAGTTAGGGACCCTGAGTTCGACATACAACCGGGACAAACTGGGCTATCTAATCTACAAATTGTACTTAGATACCAATTTGTAATGCTTTCTCCGGTCCAGATATCAGTAACATAATTCGAAACATAACAGAAAGCGACTTATACGTATGAAATAATATCTGCTTTATATTTATTATGTTTTTTTTTTCCTGCAGGTCTGTCGCAACATGGACTCTTTCTCCGACTCGTGCTCGATGCTAGTATTCAAGTACTACGAGAACATACTAGCTGGCGTTCGTAAAGATCTCACGCCACAGAGCGTGTGTAATCTTAGTGGACAGTGCACCTACAGGTTCCATACTCATGACAACTTCGTGTTCCCCGAATGGGCCCTACAGGAGGAGCCTAAAGAGTGAGTATTGTATTTAACTGCAATCAGTATACAAGTACTACGTATGAGAACATAGCAGCCGTTCGTAAAGACCTCACGGTACAGAGTGTACCCATCTGAGTGGACGATATACCTACAGATTTCATACTCATGACAACTTCATGTTTCCGGAATGGGCCGTACAGAATGAGAATAGGAAGTGAATATTGTAGCCTTTTACACTTTGCTTGTGCAGATTCATAAAAAAACAGTAAAAAAATTGCAATAAAACAACTGCCGGACTACCACACGCTTTTATACGAGCTTCAAAGAGTCAAAGAGTTAATAAAATATGTCTATATCGTATATACTTTGTTGTAAATTTACAATACTTAATGTTTTATTTGTTCCAGTGATGTCCCGTGCGAATTTTGCGAGCAACTTGTGAAGCATCTGCGCGATGTACTCGTCGCTAACACCACCGAACTTGAATTCTACAAAGTATTGAAAGGTTCGTTTTTTATCACTTTATATTAGGAATTTCTCAGCGATTTTCTTTTGCTTATTAAATGAAAACTACTTGACTTCTACTAATCTTATACTCCAGTAAATATCAGACATTATGTTTAGATCCTGTATTTTACTTGAAAACACACATACATTCTCTAATAACCCCTAAACTAATTCTTCATAGGTCTCTGCAAGCAAACGGGCCAGTTCAAAGATGAATGTCTCCACATCGCCGAGCAATACTACCCTCTCATCTACAAGTACTTGGTGGCGGACTTGAAGCCGAATGCGATCTGCGACATGATCGGAATGTGCGGCAAGAATATCAGCGACAACCCTATCGCGCCTCTATTGCCGAACGAACTCCTCGTCAAGGCTGCCTCGCTCAAAGACAAGTCTGTTCTCATCGGCACTGATGAGGCTAACAGCTATAAAAATGATAAGGTAAGCGTGATGAACGTGCAATTAAAATGTGTTTTATATTAACGTACGTACAGTTTTTTGATGTCATTATCATCGTATAACTATAACTATTTTAATATATTTCGTTCTCATTCTCTGTTATAGTAGAGCTATGCATTTAGTTTTTAAAGTCGGTAAAAATACCTTAAGGTATCCCCTTTCTAACAAAACAAGAATCATCTAAATCGGCTTATAAACAAAAGAGTTATGCCTAGATACGTTATAAATTCACATAAATGGTAACGAAAACGACAGTATTTTTAAGATTTCCTGAAAACTACTGAACCGATTTCAAAATTTAAAAAATGGGACCGACTTGGGGAAAAACCTGATGTTTTAACGTTTGGATCATTTTAATCGGTTCAGCCGTCTTCGAGTAATCGGTGTACATACATATAAAAAAGAAATCGGTTAAAAATCGACCCGTCCCAGAACTAGCTCCGATAGGATTCGAACCCACGACCTTTCACTGTGCGGGCGAATGATCTAACCGCTGGGCTACGGAGTCGGAGTCAGCGACTCCGTAGCGTCGTTCGTTTAGATCGTATTAAGTGCAATAGTATCGTGGTTGTGTCTTCTCACTTTCACGTGTACAGTCACGAGCAATAATATATAAACAACATAAAACTTTGTCACATTGACCAGTTCTGAAACAAAACTATTCTGTGCCACAGAAGTCATTCAATTTGTAATTATGACATAGTCCTATGTTGCTTACATATTATTGCTCGTGACTGTACAGTCTCTCTATCTATACAGTCGTATAAGGTCTATTTATGGTATAATATAAATGTATTACGGATAAATATGACATTTACAAATTGTGCTTGTTCCCAGATCGGCCGCGTGGCAGTGGCGAACAAGCAAGCGAACGTTCGCATAATGGGCGACGAAACCGAAGCTCTGCCGCCGCTCACTTTGGACCGAATGTTCGTGCGAATGCCCGAGAACAAGGCCGCTTGCTCGTTCTGCCAATACTTCCTGCATTACCTGCAAGTCGAGCTCAGCGATACTAAGACTGAGGTAACAATATAAAATTTTATCTAAAAGTTTATTTTTTCTCTTCTCATTATTTATTGTTTGTTTGATTGTTTCTTTTATAATAAGTGTGTGTGTCCAATAAATGTTTTTCTTTCTTTCTTTCTTTCTCATATACACCAACATTTTACAAGCTTTTTTGTTAGTTAGTTAGTGGGGGACAAATCTTGCAAGCTTAATTTGACCCACTTCCTCCAATTGTGTATATAGGTTTAGATGACAATACAATATTAAAGTACAGTCAGCAAAAAAGATTGTCATAAAATTAAATGTTTAACCGACTTCTAAATCAAAAAGGAGGAGGTTCTCTATTCGTCTGTATGTGTTTTTTCTCTTTTTTTTTTTTTTGTGTATGTCCACCGATTACTCGAAGACGGCTGAACCGATTGAAATGGTTCAAACGTTATTACATCAGGTTGGTTTCCAAGTTGGTCCCATTTTTTGAAATTTTGAAATCGGTTCAGTAGTTTTCAGGAAATCTTGAAAATACTGTCGTTTTCGTTACCACTTTATGTGAATTTAATACGTATCTTAAGGCAACATTCCTTTGTTTATAAACCGATTTATATGATTCTTGTTTAGTTAACAAGGGGATACCTCAAGGTATTTTAACTGACTTCGAAAAAGGAGGTTTTGAGTTTGATCACATACCTATTTACCAGAAAACACGCAAATTGCCTGCACGATGCACTAAAAAGAGTGAAATAAAAATTATTTTTATAAAAAAATAAAACCGCCTTCTAAAAAACCACATCAAAAAAGTAAGAAATAATTCCTCACCAAATAAATAACGTAAGTACTTTGAAGTCGGGCGGGTTTTAACAAAAACAACAAAAAATTGTACATGATTCACGCCCGACTTCAAAGTACTTACGTTATTTATTTGGTGAGGAATTATTTCTTACTTTTTTGATGTGGTTTTTTAGAAGGCGGTTTTATTTTTTTATAAAAATAATTTGCTAAAAACTTATTTAGGTTAGTTTCCATAGGGCCCGAGAGGAGAGGAGCGGGTAGAGCTGTGTTTAGTACTAAAGTCTGTTCGAATCCAATTTGGAAAAAATGTAAACAAACCTGTTCCATTAAAAATTCTCACACTTTCGGCCACTAAATGGATTTAAAAACACATTCATTAGTAATTAGAAGGTTTCAACTTATATCTCACTAATTTGTTCCAAAGATCGTAGTATGTTTATTATTTTTAAAATTTATTTGAAAATTTTAAGAAGAAAAGTGAGGTTATTTATCCAAGCAAAAATCTTGTATTATCTGTGATCGCCATGGTGATCGCATAGTGCTTGACGTAATGTCTATCAGATAATTCAATTATTAGTTCAACTATATCGATTATTAATCGATGTTATGTAATCGAAGATAAAATATCTGTCTTGATAAAAATTATCACAAAAATCACAAATATTAAAAAAAGTATATTCTCGGGTCCGTTAGGGCTGGGACATAGCGGAATTCCGTGCGCATAATTTGCTGAAACGATGTCATTGCTACTTTATTGTAAGTAGAGTCTTATGAATATGATTCAGAAATTTCAGAAAATATTTTTTTCGCTATTTATCAAGTAGGATAAATACAATTTCTAACGAGTGAGAATCGAGTCCGTGATCAGCAGCCGCGATCAAATCGCGATAACTATCACGCGTGTAACGTTTGCCAGCAAGTTAGCAACACTGTCGTCGATACGACCCGACACGACACGACGCATTAGGTACCATTTTTTTCGGTAATTATCGATTGTTCACATTGGACCTATTACCGGTAAAAACCGATTACCGATTACCGTTTTGCATACCCTAGCATCCGCCATACTGTTTATCTGTTGATCAACCACATAGTTTATGACACTTTAAATACATAGATAAATAGTCAACTGAGCTTTTCATAATGTATACAATTTGGTGGATTCGTAGATAGATGGCGATGTAAGACACTACGTGCGAGCTTGCCTTTTGACTTACTAGATGGCGCTGTAATATAATATTTAGTAGAATAAGCTTTTCTTATTAAATTTCAAAATAGTCTACAAAACTTTAAAGCTAGAAATTAATGAAATTATGTCTTTAAGAAATCACTTAATATAGTAGGATAACAATTAAATAAAGCAACATACTTTGAAATTAAGAATTTATTTTCTTTTAACATTAAACTTCTAAGTCAGAATACAAAATATAAACCAACCGATAATAATAACTATCACATAGATTCATCAAAACAATAACACACTTGGTGTTCGCGAGAACACCTTCGTTAGCTCACGAGCGTTAGTCTTTTCGTTTCTAATTAATGCCAAAGGCATGGGGCAGAAGCGATGTGATGCTGTTCTTCAAGAAGGATGATAAGACTCTCTTGAAGAACTACCGACCCATCTCGCTTCTGAGCCATATCTACAAGTTGTTTTCGAGAGTCATTACGAATCGTCTCGCTCGCAGGTTTGACGACTTCCAACCTCCCGAACAAGCCGGGTTCCGAAAAGGTTATAGTACCATAGACCACATTCATACGCTGCGACAAGTTATACAGAAGACCGAAGAGTATAACTTGCCACTATGCTTGGCGTTCGTGGACTATGAGAAAGCCTTTGATTCGATCGAGACCTGGGCATGGGCAGTGCTGCAGTCTCTCCAGAGGTGCCAAATAGACAACAGGTACATCGAGGTGCTGAGGACCGACGATCTGGTCAAGGTCGCGGGAAGCCGGCAGGATGCGGGCAGCGCAGGACCGATC
Organism: Crambus lathoniellus; assembly: GCA_949710035.1. Classification (NCBI taxonomy): domain Eukaryota; kingdom Metazoa; phylum Arthropoda; class Insecta; order Lepidoptera; family Crambidae; genus Crambus; species Crambus lathoniellus. Next base: position 24,347,626 of record OX453306.1, read on the forward strand.
GTTGTAGAGATCCTTGGGGAAGGCCTATGCCCAGCAGTGGGCGTCGCACGGCTAAAATGATGATGATGATGATGATTATGTACCGGGTTCTTTATTTTGTTTTAATATTTATGATAAATTTGTGATGGAAAGTGACCTTACATAATATATATTATGTTAAAGTCACTTTTCAATTTGTTATGTGATGATGATGATGTGTTTGTGTGAAATTAATAAAATCCCGCCTGAAAGCTACTTATAGGGCTCGTGGTTTTTTACTAAGTATTATATTTTTCCTATACTTACAAAATTGCATTGTGAATGCATAAAAATAATTTAAAATCTTAATTTTTACTCGGTTCAATATAAGCCTTTTATTTCTCTATAATCGCGATGAACACCGTCATCTCTCGAGGCTTGAGAAGTAATAAACTAAAAACTCTTTACTAACGCGAAGCTCCAACATAATAGCATTCAATTAATCGAATCGAAGCAATCAAATTATTTATCGATTTATAAATGGTATAATTTTTACTACATCACTAAATAGTCTATGGTCAGAATAATGGCGTGTTTGTTTACATTTTTTCCAAATTGGTTTCGAACAGACTATATATACACTTGACACAACAGAGTCAGTCAGTACTACCGACATATGTATAGAAACATTGCTCTTCTCCACTTTGCCTTAGTAAATATGTTTATGCTGCCTAATAAAAGAAATATCAATTACTTTATATCAGTACTAGCGGATCCTCACGGTTTTACCCGCGTGGTACCCGTTCCCGTGGGAATATCGAGACAAAATATAGCCTATGTCACTCGGGAAGAATGTAGCTTTCTAATAGGCAAAGAATTTTTGAAATCGGTCCCAGTAGTTTCGGAGTCTATTCGATGCAAACAAACCTTCGATCATATAAACCCTAGATACAGAATTCCATACTAAATGCGCTTGAAAAAGTGATTCCAACACCGCTGTCATTTGTAGTTATAGATATTTAAATTCCGAATACTGCCGTCACCACATTTGATATTCGACCCTAAGCAACAGTTATTGGATTTAAAGTCGGTCGGCATGGTAGTACTTACGATCTTATTACATGGAAAGCTCAGATGGTCGGCCGACGCTAAAACAGCGAATCGTATTTCGTCATGTCTGCATCTCTATCTTACTAACGCAAATAGAAGAAACGGTTGCGCGGCAAGGAATATTGCAATATTTTAGTATAAATAATGAAATTATGATAGTTTCAGTACATGTTTGAATTTAAATTAATTGTGCAATTATACTTACGTTCAATACTGACTGAAAATATGATATTACATCTCTTTTTTTCCTTTTTTCGAATTGTTTTTGCGCATATTCTCAGCACATTTAGGCGTCGTTTCGCCGGGCGGTCAAATGACTACTGACAGCGATCTAATGCTCCCTTTCGAATGGAGCATTCGTTGGCGGCTTCACTTTCTGTGCGTTTACGCTGTATCTAGGGTTTATATGATCGAAGAAACAAACAAACAATCAAATCTTTCCTTTTTATAATATTAGTATAGAGTATAGATAAAGAAAAAGAAGTCTCCAACTACCCCAAACGGTGCAATGCAACAACACACTACTACGGACAAAAACAATAAAATTGAAATCATAAATAATTTGTTTTTCTTCGTAGGACGCCATCAAGGACGCAGTGGAGAAGGCTTGCGACCGCCTCCCCCAGTCGATCAACGGCGAGTGCCGCCAGTTCGTGTCGGAGTACGGGCCCGCCGTGGTCGCGCTGCTCGTGGAGGAGATCGACCCCGCCAGCGTGAGTGTTGACTGGTGGTCACCCATCCCGTGACCGACCATTAAGGTTGCTAGCAATCTCCGCCAGTTCGTGTCGGAGTACGGGCCCGCCGTGGTCGCGCTGCTCGTGGAGGAGATCGACCCCGCCAGCGTGAGTGTTGACTGGCGGTCACCCATCCGTGACTGACCATTAAGGTTGTTAACAATCTCGACCAGTCGAACAAGTTTTTATTATCAACTTCTATTATAATATGTCATAGAAGATTTTGAGAAAATATATGATTCCCATTTTGTTCTATGGTCGTAGACTCGGGTGAAGAGCTAGTATGTAGTTCTATTGAACAGAAAGGGAAAAAAATTGTTGTTTTTTCCAATGACGTCATGTCCCATAGAACAAATAGGAACTAACGGGCATGATGTTTGAGACGCTCCCAAAGCTAAGTAGCGTTTGAGCATTCGGCCATAAAAGAGACATATAATGTCGCCCATATTAATTTTTTATATTGTTATGTTTGTTGCGCCAGGTTTGCCCAGCGATGGGCCTGTGTCCGCAAACAACGGAGGTGCGCCGCGTGGCCATCAACTCGGACAAATCCAACTGCCCGCTGTGCCTGTTCGCCGTCGAACAACTAGAGACTATGCTCAAGAATAATCGCACTGAGGTATGTAATAGGGTATTTTACTGTTGTTGAAATGTAGATATTTAATGATGACGTTAAAAAATATTGCAATTAAGAATACCAAATGTGAAAAAATAATTTGAATCTGTTTTATAATAAAAGAATTATAGTCTGTTTGATTTTGACTATAGCTGTCTCTTTCTAAAACGAAATCTTCTATGGCGTGACTATGACGCTACTAACCCACTGACGTCACTAAGATAGCGTCCTGTCCTTGTCTAATTATAAAGTTTGAAGTCCTATATCTTTGAAAATATTCAAGATAATTCAAAATGAAAACTTGTTTTGTGTAGCTAATACTTCGAAAAACATTTTAAAGAAATATAAAAAAATTAGTAAAATACCGTATTGTGTCCTTTCGCCGTTATTCGAAGCCTAGGTAAACATATTTTGAGAAAGCCCTTTCCGTTTCCGTTCGACATCAATTTTCCTATTGGTCAATCTTAACAACGTGACGTCACTTTCGTAACGTCATCATAAGTCACGTGATACGAGTTCACCTTTTAGCAACAGCGGAAGATTTGTGTCATTGGCGTCCATTTTTCGCAACCGTTCACATCTAGTCATAAACGCTGTTAGCGTTCGAAATTTAAAATTTAAAAATTTGTACGAGTGGTTCTTTTATTTTACTTTCTCGGATAAAGTAATATTATTATTTATGAAAATTGTTCGAATTTTAAAAGAGCGTGCCTGTGAGTGAGCGCGCGAAAACATGGCGGGTCGGGCTCGAGGTCCACCTGTTAATTTCAAAGTACCTATCGTGGAAATCCAACGCATTTAGAACGACGAGATGGAGTATCAGGTTTATTGGCACATAGGAATTGAGGTAATTTAACACCTCGCCAGGTCAGTGAAAGTTTTGATTTTTTATTTTCTTACCCACAAGCAAGTAAGAAATTTTATATTTTCTCACCATGAAAAATCTGTTCATGTGATAGTTAGTAGAGAGATTTTGCGATCTGCGCTGAGAGATTATACCATAATCTTAATCATTTATGTCAAATAGATTTCCTTTAATAGTGATACAATGTGATTTAGGGATTTTGATAGGATCGGGAAGTATACAGTGGGCCTCGGCTCCCGTAGTCGCCCGTGCTTGACCTTGACACACTTTTCTCTTGTTTAGTGTATAAATCCTATTTTACAATTTGTACCGACTTCTTGTGGCAATTTATTGTTACGAAAGCATTTTGAAGTACCGACATTTTCTATAATGGTTATCATGTCTATTGGAAATACGTTCGAAAATAATATGTCAATATAGTCGAGTCACTAAATAAACGACCGCCCGCGTAGTTACTTTGTGGTCGAGTGGTATAGCACTAATTTTGTTTAGTTGCTTTTGTTTCAACGTTTTGTTTTTGATCATGTATCTATACCGGCGCATAGTGTGTGATTACTGTTATACTTTTATTACTCCTGTGTCTGTATGTGAGTGCTACCTGCATTATAAATGGGAACAAGCGTCGCTATATATGTATTAACTAACCAAGTAGTGCAAGGCAAATAATATTTTAAAGCGAATAGTGTATTTCATTTATTGATTTTAAAAGTACATACTGTTGTTGCAAAAGTTTATTCTAAATACTTTCTACAGTTGACCCTTGCCCCTTTTAGGGAGTGTTTATGTGGGTCGTGTAATGTAACATGGAGCAAATGATTTGATATTATTTTATTTTTTTATTTTTTGTGCGTACTGCGGTATTGAATTTTTTTTTTAATACTGTTTTATATAAGTACGTACTTAACGTAGTGATGACTTGTTTTTGTCACAGTTCTAATCTAACGTGACCCACCACATTGGTGGTCACTTTATGAGGTTTTGTTGTGACGGGGTGCTCAGCCCCCCCGAACCCCCCTACCATTGGTTCGATAATGTTTTATTAATGAATACGTAATTGGATTCATTATCCCTGACATTTTTAATATGATATTCAATGCAGATTTTAAGCTGTGGTGACATTTAAAAAAAAAAAAAAAAATTAAATTAATATGAAAAAAAAAAAAAACCATAGCCTGCTTACGCAAGTAACGGGCGGCATTTCCTGCTTACGCAAGTATCAGGGTGCAATGTTTTTGACAATAAGCATTATAATCTTTTTATTTTTTTTTGGATTACGTGATATTATTAGTGCCGTCAATAATTATGATTGAAAGTAGAAACTGTATATTCAAATAAATATTAGTAAAAAGGGGGGGGGGGGGGGGGTATAGGTATATCGACTACACATACCTTTCATGTTTATATGCGAACAAGCCCCGCTAGTATTAGGCACGCTGGAAGCTGTGCTTGGCACTAATAGTTCATATATTGATTGAAATACTGCGGTGGCTCCCTTTGGGCACCAGTGATGGCAATAATTAGTATTTTAACGATTAATAGGTACCTACTGACTAGAAGCTATGCAGTCAAAGTAATTATGCTATAAAGCCAGTTAGGATATTGCGATTCTGACTTTTCGTGTAATCTGACATTCTGCGATTTCTGATAATGCGTGTCTGGCGTTTTGCGTATCTGAAAGAGCCTGACAGTCTGACATAGCTGTAAGCAACAGCACGAGCCGATCGGGTCTGCCCTTTCGACTGTTTCATACCTAACTTTAGTTTAGATTAAGTAAATGTGTACCTATTGTTAATGTAGAAAACCGAATAAATTATTACTTTACTTTATTTCATCAGTAGAATGTTTTAGAAAATTTATAGGCAATAGTTATTTTAGCAGTCTAGAAGAGTGAAGTCATCTGATACAGGCATTGTTTATGCTTACTCATCGTCATGTATAAATATGGCAGGCTGATCCATGGCACCGTAGATTTATATTGTGAGACGAATTCTGACGATCACGGTCTTTTAAAATGGCAAAACTAGGTAGGGATATATACCATATTTTGTTGCCTGTAATACAGATCAACTTACAACGGGCAATAGCAGTCACCGTTACCGATATTATTTTTCCTGTGCTCATGTAACTCATATAATTGAAATTGAAATTGAAAATGTAAACCTTTTGTTATCATGATATAAACTATTCATGTATTCAGTCAAAAGTACTTGTACAGCCGGCCAAGAAAGTGGTCTACCAGTTTTGACAATAGTTCCAGTGTCAACAAAATATCGCTAAAGGCGAATCTTTAAAATTGTTTGTTAACTGAGAAAACTGACATGAAATCATAGAGCAAACACACAATGCTATTTTCGCCTTTGTGACCTATGCATTAGATCATAATTTGCAACAACAAACAACCCTCACAGTTTTTCATAAACTTCAGAACTAAGAAGGTTTTTTAAAAGTAGAAAACTCTTTCACTGGAAAAGAACATAATATATCACTGACAAATTAATGTCACAGGTATTTTCCTACACTCTCTAAACTAAAGTAAAATTTATTCATTATTTTACTACAATGCCTCGAAATTTATCCATAGCCGAGAGAGCTCAAATAATCGCACTTCACAATGATGGATTCAATATTAGTGAGATTTTTAGAGAATTAAATGTGTCTTATGGTTCAGAGATGATGGAACCGCAACTAAAGAACAGCAGAAGCACTGCAAGGGCACTGCAATGAGGTATGGGAGGAAACCCGTGAGTCTGACATCTGCTCGAGGCTGGTGGGCTCTATGAGAGACCGACTCCGAGAAGTCATAGAGGCAGATGGCGGCTACACAAGATTTGAATATTTAATTTTTTTATAAGTGACTTATTCCATGTGAAAAATAATATTTTTAACAACCAAATAATTAGCATTTTCACTACCGCTTCTTGTTACAACCCTTGTCCCGTCCTTTTCTAATCGAGCAAAGTGGATATCATTGGGGGAGGCCTACGTTTAGCAGTGGACATCCATTTATGCAAGGTGTTAAACCAGGCGACTAAAAATTAATAGGTTGAGCGACTAAAAATACTAAGTGAGCAGCGGAAAAATAGGTTTAGGTCGGTTAATTACTATCCTTACAAAAGTACCCCTAAATACTGAAATTGGTAATTCATTATCGATAACTGAACAACTTTCCCAAGGAACATTAGGGCGGTATCAGATTAGCGTTTTATACGCGCGTATAAGCACAGAATAAATAATAGTGCTAAGGGTATAAGCTCGTTTTCGGAAGCGCAATGTAGGCGCGTATAGTATAGGCGCGCCTTTTGCCACACGCGCGACTCGTACGAGCGTTGACGTGCTTGTATGCTCGTATAAGCGCGAGCCATAGGGCATTTGTGCACTACCACTGAATTTTACCGATCCGGAAAAAAACGGATGCTTGTATTTAATTAATAACTATTATAAATGATTAATTATTAAAATACAAGCATCCGTTTTTTACCGGATCGGTAAAATTCAGTGTAGTGCACAAACGCCCATACGCTAAATCAAGCGCGAGGTTCGAGCGAACACGCCGAAATATGCCCGTTTACGCGCGTTCAGTTTTTTGAAGTCCGTATTGTGGCTCGCGTGAAAGCGCGTAGTATGCCGAAAAAAACGCCAGTTTGAAACCGCCCTTATACCGCAATATTATCCATACTAATATTATAATTGTGAAAATGTGTTTGTTTGTTTGTTTATTTGTTTGTTTGTTTGTTTGTTTGTCCTTCTTTCACGCCAAAACGGAGGAACGGATCGACGTGATATTTGGTATGGGGATAGTTTGGGAGCTGGAGAGTAATATAGGCTACTTATTATTTAGGAAAATTGAGTAAAAATTGTAATTTTCTATGAAAAATCGTTTAACTGTCGTAACTTCGATACAAAACTGTCATTTTCTTCCATTGCCGTTTCCAAAGAGTATGTAATCACTGACGTCTGCGCGGTCAAAATCGAATACTAATCTTTTCTATAAGCTTAGAATAAAAAAATTTACTGTAACTAACGCCAAAAATGCCCCTGTCGCGCAGAGTTATCTGACAATGACTCTACTTCACAGAGTAATTTTTTATATGTAGGAAATAGAGACCAAGCTTGGGCCCCTTTATTGGTAGTGTGTAACTAGCGCTATCTGTTGTCTGGTGTAGGCAACTTTTGGTGTATAAACACACACAAGATGTTGGTGACCGGGTCCACTATTATATGGTAAAACAACGTTTGCCGGGTCAGCTTGTAATCCATAAATTTGTATGTTGTTGATGAGAATCAATATTCGACGATTCGAAATTCGAAAAACGAATTCGCGAAGTGTCATAAAATTCAAGCAAAGTAAAATCAACCTTGTTGTTAGTTGACGAACAAACGAACTTTACCCTTACGGTGGTAGACCACATATTTGGCCGACTGTACGTAAATGATTTTGACTGTCTTAAACAATAGATAAATTACGCCTTTCCAGGCTAGAATGAATGCAGTTTGGAGATTGACAGGGTCTACAAAGACATCTTTTTATGAACTTTTAATGAATCATTATTATAAAATGAATAAATTGGATAAATTATGAATTTTTTGGAAAGAATAAGTAAAAATGGGTTTCTGAGATTGATTTCGCAAGGACACGGACCCATACAAATGTAAAATTAGTAGATCAGATCATTGATAATAATTTACGAGTTTTCAGATTGACAGTCGCTCCACAAGAACACTGTCTTGTACAATAGCAAAATTATGCCCTTCGGGCAAGCATTAGGGCAACTAACAGAAGTTGCTCGTTTTCCTGATGAGGAAAAGAAGTCTCTTATGTTTCTGATAAACAATGTCTTTGGTGAGTTTATATATATATATATATATATATATAAGATGTTGTAAAACAAACTGCAAATAGAGCAGGAGGTGTTCAGGTCAAGTGAATAGAACATAAAAAAAATATTAAAAAACCCAAAATTTTTTATATTAAGTATTTAATTTTACAAAAAATTCTAATATAATTTTTTGATGTGAATTCAGTATGTACATTTGTACAATACCAAATGTTTTATAAAATTATTTCATTTTACGATGAAAACAAGTAATTTCAGAGCGCACGCGGGCTGGGCGCCGCGGTCATCAACCCCGGCGGTCCAACAGCTGGTCGGCCAGCCGCTATAGCGATACTCCTACCGCGCTATTGTATGCGCCCAATAGCTTCCGGATTATCGTTTACCTGTCTCGTGGTTAAATAAGTAATTTTGTTTTTACGTTTGGTACTATGTTAAATATTGAATTGATATCCATAGATAATATTAGATTTTTTGTAAAATTAAATAAAAAAAAATTTAGGGATTTTTTTTCTATTTTATTTACGTTCTAAACACTTAACCTGACCACCCCCTGCTCGTTTTGCAGTTTGTATCAAACCATCTTATATATGTATATATATTTTTTAGTTCATTATGTTAGAATTGTTTGTATTCATTACGAAATTATAATGTGCCCGGTTAACCCATTTTTTTTACTAAATGGATGGATTTAATGAGCCATAACTCAATGGTTTTTTTTTTAATTTTGTATATTTATGTTTCTTTGCTAGATTGGATATAACTATTTAAGATGTTCCGTGTAGCTAAATTGGCAGTAATTAACGGAGTTTTTTCATTGGTTCGATAGTAATTAATAATAAGAGAAACGCGTCTTTAGAATGGCAGTATAAAAAATTGTGTCCTGCAATGCAACTTGGGACCGTGTCGGTAAAATATATGAAGTGAAACTGTCATTATCGGCCATTACCAGTCATTTTCGTTGTCATTATTATATTTATATGTATAGTTACAGTTAAAAAGTCTTGAATGGGTGGTAGGAAAATATTGACGATTCATAAGTACCTACATGCTTATTATATGTCTATGTGAATAAATAAATATTTGATTGATTGATAGATATAAGTAGTAGATAAAGTTATGACAAAATATTGCAAATCTTTTGCAATTTATCTGTTAGAGTTACATTAATTCGATTTGTATGCAAATGAGATTTGTTACAAAATAGCAGATGCTTTAAAGAAGTTAATATACGAACTACTTTTGTTTTGATCTTGTAAAATAAGGCATGTGCTTACATTATTTTCAGAAATTTACTTGACTTTTATACATGATCGCGCTTTTTGTCAGACCAGTAAGACAAGCCGGCACAAGTAGTTTAGGATGTTATACATATAACATCCTGCGATCTGCGATCCTATTTATTCGAATAATGTTAACGTTAATTGTTGCAATCAAACTTTAATGCATCTTGCACTGCACAAACATAGCAATAGTTGACTTCTTCTCTAGCACAGAGCTTTAAATAATGTGTTTTCTCTTGAATTTGGTGTAGGTAGTGAGTCAACAGTTTAACTGCCAAAAATAACGTCGTGGGTTCGATATTTTAAGTATAATATTATGTTTAATTGATCGAAGTGTTTTGTATGTAACATAACCATGTATTTACAAAATACATGTTTATTTATTTATTTAATTCTTCATGCACTAATTACAGTACATAGTTGGACTTAATGCTTCGCACCCTACAGAACCATAAGAATTACGACTTGGGCATCTTGGCCATAGGTCAAGCTTTGCTTAGATTGGGGATACACAGTGGTATATTAAAATTCCCCAAATTATTTATTTTAGTATATTTCCTATGAATAATAATTTCCCTATAGCGGTAAAGGATATACTGAGAAACAGTCGTCAGCTTCGTAACAATGCTAGTGCTCGGGAGTTTAGCGTGTCACTAGTAGGTATAACTTAATAATTTAAAGCAACATGATTTTACAGTGAGGGAAGATAAGAGTCTTGTGCTTATAGTTTTTTGTGCCGAAAGTTTTTACAATTATTATATTGTACTTATATTTTGCTTTATTATGTGTTTTCAGATCATATCGAATCGATTGTATATCAGAACAGACTTAGCCAAAAGATTTTCAGATGTTTTTGCTTCAAAAATATATAAGGGATAGCACAAGTTGTGTTATTGTAATGTTTGTTTCTTTTCAGATTTTGAATATTTCAAGAATATGTAAATGATTTATGTAACATAGTTTACATATTTATGAATAAGGTTTGATAGATTGAGCATAAGTATACATTTTATTTTCTTTTCAATCATGTTCAGTCCGTGCTCATAATTTCATTATATAGGTACTTACGTACTATTGTATGACATACTTGAATGTTTGATAGTAATAGCATAATGTTTCTCATAACAGTATTAATTTGTGATGTTGAGTTATAAAGTTAAACAATTAATTCGAGTACCTACCCCTTGTACCTGTCGAATTTGTCAAAAGGTATAAGATTAATGTCATAATTGCTGATACATGTCACATTGGCGTCCTCGTTCACCAGGCGATAACAAACAAGGTCTCAAAATATGTTTACCTAGGCTTCGAATAACGGCGAAAGGACACAATAGGAGCGTTTTACCTACCATTAAAACGCATATTGTGTCCGGAGCCTTATTCGAAGCCTAGCTTTAAGACCTGCCTGGTGTAGATTTTATCCTTAATGGTTGTCAAGTGTTTCAGATTTTGAGACTACAATGACACAAATCTTCCGCCGTTGCTAAAAGGTGAACTCGTATCACGTGACTTATGATGACGTTACGGAAGTGACGTCACGTTGTTAAGATTGACCAATAGGAAAATTGATGTCGAACGGAAACGGAAAGGGCTTTCTCAAAATATGTTTACCTAGGCTTCGAATAAGGCTCCGGACACAATATGCGTTTTAATGGTAGGTAAAACGCTCCTATTATCGCGCTGAGTCAAAGGACTTTAATTTTATAGATGGTTCTCTGTTCGTGTTCCACAATGTCCGATTAGGAGATACAGTGCCACACACAATCTTTTCTGTTCCGGTGGCCAAAATGTGAAACTAACGTGGTTTTTTTTTAATGTCATTTTGCTGTCAAGTTGATATCCAACCATAGCGCTGCTGGCGGCTGAAAGTAAGTCAGGGCCGCTTAAATTGCTACAAAAAAAAAGAAAAACGTACATAGCGCCGCTGTCACCGGAACAGATAAGATTGTGGCACTGCACTTTCCAGTTTAAAGTACACTTTTTATGGACTATCTGTCAAGTAACAGCTAATGAGAACTTACTTAGACATTGTGAAACAGGCCCTAATTGTCATTAATTTAGTCTTCGTTACATGTGTCACAGCTAATTACTTAAATTAGCCGTTCTATTGTATTAACCGCCTAGCCATTTAATTAAGTATCGGCTGTAAAATTGTAAATGCATTAAGGTAGCGGCTAAAAATCATTCAGGCCGTTGAAGAGCGTTTAAGCCATTTAGTAAAATGGCTAAACAGTTAAACGAGCGACCAATTTAAGCAGCCAAGTGCCAACTGAATTACGGGATTTAGTAAACAGATAATCATACGAATATCGTACGTTAATAAACAACGCCTGAATTTGTCTAATCACCTACTTTATTATATAAAAAAATGCAATATATCCAAATATCAACAACTTAAAACCCTTAAAATTTCAGGCTAGCATCCGCTACGCTCTTGACAACTTATGCACGCACCTATCGGCCAAACTGATGACGGAATGCACAGATTTCGTGGACACCTACACCGAAGAATTGGTCGAGATGCTTGTCAAGAACTTTAACTCGCAAGAAGTGTGCGTCTACCTCAAACTGTGCAAAGACACCTCCGCTATAACTACCGATCCGTTGAAGATTACTTCCAGCTCTAGCATTGATAAGTTCCATGAGAAACCGGCGTTGAGAGGAGACAGGAACAACTTCAGAAGAAAGCCTATGCTCCCCAAACACATGCTGGAGACTGGTGGTGATATTGGTATGTGTTTAAAATCTCTTTTATTTTTTAGTTGTATTATGTAGTGAATGTTGGCACATGATATTTATAATCCCACACCACTGTTTAAAGGTAGCCTTTTTATTTAGTGAGTGATTCTTATGCAGAGACATGTAAATTAAATAGTGCATAGTGAATATTTATTTTTGGAAATATTGTCAAATTGTCACTGTTTTCCTAATAAAGCAAAACATAATATTAGTATTTAGATATGCATGCGATGCACACGCGTATCGTAATAGGCGTAGACCGTGCACGGATACAATACGTGAACGGTCTTGTAATATGGGAGTTTGCACTCCCATATTCATTTTAAAATTGTTTTTTTTTATTCGTAGGACAGAGAGACAACTGACAGACTGATAAATCATTTCACGAAGCCTCTAAATTTATTGTGCTTAAAAATAGTGGTATTCTTGTAAAATCATGTTTGATGGCACTTTTTATCCGCCTTTTTTATGAATTCTGGATACAATTTACAATAAAATTATAAGCACATCTTAGATTTCTGCGCGAACTATTAAGTATTGAAATAAAACTACTTTTTATGAATGTAATCATCCGTATATTGTGCACATAATTAGTAATTTATTAGATATGTTTTTAAAAGACAAAGTTATTTTCCGACATTTCGGGACCTTTCCAGGGGCCGTGAATACGCGTGATTCGTAATCCGTAAAAAGTAATTTTATTTCAATTTACAAGTGTTATTAACACCGATTGGTTGTTCATTGTTTTATTTTATTTGGTGTTACCAGAAACGAACGAAATCCCGGACGATACCGTGAACGGACGGCCCGTGAAGCAGGTTTCGCAGAAGACCGTGTGCGTGCTCTGCGAATTCGTCATGAAGGAGATCGACGACCAGATCAAGGATAAACATAACGAGGTAATCTTAAAAATATATTAATTGTCATTTTTAAATTTAAAAGTTTTGTTTATTTTTTTCATTTATAAGTATTTTTTTTTTATTTTAGGTTAATAAAAATATAATACTTAATATTAAAGAAAATAGTGGGAATATTAGACACACATAAGTATAGATTTTAAATTATTTTTATGCATTCACAATGCTATTCTGTATTTATATAAAAAAATTGGGATAAAAAAACACCAGCCCTGTAAGTGTTATTTCATCTTAATCGATTGGTAATTGGTATGGGTATTTGTAAAAATATTCCTTTCTAATGCGAGGGTTTCCTCAATGAAGCAACGCTGGCCTACAGCGTCAAAAGTGATAGATGAATTCGACGTTCGGTAGCTTGTTGGTCAGAGCATGGGGCCGATTTCACGAGAGGTTAAACCCGCCTAAAAGCTGCTTACACGGCTGGTGGTTTTATTTATCACAATCTTTCCCATACTGTGTAAAAGTTTGTAATAACAATATGCCGCTGTGTCTCTTCTACTCGGACGCATCGGCCGATCGAGTGGAAGAAAGCCGAACGCTTAGGCCGATCGTGCTTCTCTATTGGTTGTTCCGCGCTCTCGCTTGCACGCGGAACGTGACACTTTTTCGTGCGTGCAGCTGGCGTTCATCGATTTATAAGACGTTATCGATACGACTTAGTCGCCAATCTAACCTAACCTAAACCTATTTTTTCCGTCGTATTAGTATTTTAGTCGGTAAATTTAGTAATTTTTAGTCGGTCGGCTTATTATATTTCTTTTTTTCAAATTAATAGTCGTGTGAAACAAAGGTGCTTTTGCTATTGACTACTTAACGTAAGTACTTACTTTTTATGTTTCCTTTTTTAACTTCCAATTTTTCATTATCAGGACGAAATCAAAAAGGTCGTGCACGGCGTTTGCAAGCACATGCCCAAAGCCGTGAAGCCTGACTGCGACCAGTTCGTGGAGAAATACGCCGACCTGGTGATCAGCCTACTGGCCCAGGAGTTGGAGCCGGAAGAAGTGTGTGAAGAGCTCAAGTTGTGTCCCAGCAGTGGGGCCAGCAACACTTATATGGTTGCTAGAGGTGAGTTATTGAATTGACTGTAGTCATCGTCACAGCTATTAGGCTGGTATCACAGCTGTCCGGAAGAACGCACCCGGACTAGAGACACACGTGAGGCGCTAGAAAACATTTCGCAGCTACGCAGATTGGATAACTTTCGGGTACATTCACGAGCAATAATATGTAAACAACATAGGACTATGTAATATTAGAATATTGAATGGGTTCTGTGGCACAGATACTTTTGTTTCGGAACGCTTCAATATGACAAGTATTACTGCGTGTGTGTAAATGTAACATGTTTATTGTCTTGCAACAAAAATCACTTAAGACGAGGATTCCCGACCGAAATAGGCACGCTAACGCTTGCTCGGCCGCGCTCGATTGACTTCGCGCGGACCCAGCGGCAGCCAGCAGTGAACTGTGAACTCGCAAGCGCCCCGCGAATCGAAAATCACTTAAAATTCAATAAAAAATTAAATAATAAAAAAATTAAGTTCAAAAACTAAAACCCGACTACTGAAAAATCACGCTTTAAAAAGTATGAAACAAGAAAATATTCTCATCTGAAATTGCCGTGGTCGTATGCCACTTTTCCCTAGAATGAAAATATTGTTTTGTTATAGTAGGTAAGGGGCATACGACCACGGCAATTTCAGATGAGAATATTTTCTTGTTTCATACTTTTTAAAGCGTGATTTTTCAGTAGTCGGGTTTTAGTTTTTGAACTTAATTTTTATTTATATTATTTTGGGGGTCATTATATTGCGCTGTGTAGTGCCGGCACATAATTTTGCGCTGTGTAGTGCCGGCACATAAAAATAATAGTACTACCCCCTCTCTTCTAGTGGGTGTCTTAAGAGGCGAAAGTGGGAAAACTGCATCAGGAGATGGGCAGCAGCGTCTCCATGTAACCGTAGGCCATACTGCGATCGCCAACACTTGGCAGGCCAAGCGTGGCGATTATGGCAACCCCTCCCCCAAAATGGCTTTACACCAAAAAAATCAGCCCCCACTCCACGGCGACCCCGCTATTCCTAGCTACGGTAGCGGCTATGGTAACGGCGGGCAGGGGGTGCTGAGAATCCCCGGGTAAGACCTGGCTACCAACACAGACGACTTGACCTGGCAACCTACAACACGCGCATATTGCGGACTGACTCGAAGTTCATAGAGTTGGAAGAGGTTGTTAGTAAGTTACACTGGGACATCATTGGATTATCTGAAGTCTGAAGAGAGGGGAAGGACTCGATTATCCTGTAATCCGGTAACTTACTATACCACCGGGAGGGCGAACAACAGTCCCTAGGTGGTGTCGGGTTCATCGTCCTTGTGGACGGGACTAATGTCCCTAGTCAAAAATGTGATCACCATCAAGCGTGTCGCGCAGGGCAGCGTAGCTGATACTCAGAATATCGAAACGGTATTTGCTAAATGTCAAACAAGTATGCGCTCCGACCTAAACACATGTCGATGACGAAGTGGAGGCTATGCATGAGGAGGTTTTGAAACCCATGCATAGCTATAAAACACACTACACGGTTGTGATGGGAATGGGAGATTTCAATGCTAAGTTGGGGTAACGTTGCGGTGATGAGTTGAGAGTGTCCAACTTCGAGAAAGGATCTTTTGATGAATCCAGCTCGGATGGGCAGTGTTCGGGAAGTTCGCGTCCGAAATACCTCAGTGTCTCAAGACGAAAGTCTTTGACCAGTGTGTGTTGCCAGTAATGGACGTGAGACTGACCTATAGAAGTGAGACGTGGTCTTTTACTATTTATCTCATAAGAAGGCTCAAAGTCACCCAGCGAGCAATGGAGAGAGCGACGCTTGGCATTTCCCTGCTCGATCGAATCAGAAACGATAAGATCCGCAGGAGAACTAAAACAACCGACATCGCTCGAAGGATTACATCGTTGAAATGGCAGTGGGCGGGACACATAGCGCGGAGAACCGATGGCCGTTGGTGCGGAAATGTTCTCGAATGGCGATCGCGTACTTACCAGACGACTTTCCGTGGGCAGGCCCCCTACAGGGTGGACCGACGATCTGGTCAAAGTCGCGCGAAGCCGCTGGATACGGGCAGCGCAGGATCCATTGTTGTGGAGTTCCTTAGGGGAGGCCTATGCCCGGCAGTGAGCGTAGTTCGGCTGATATGATGAACTAAATTATTACTTAGTAATGTAAATATTCTACATTCCTATTTTCGTCAAACAATGCTGGGGTGAACAATGGAATGCCATAAACATACATTATTTATACAAGGGCCTAATCATGTAGGATAATATTTGCTAGGGGAAATAGTCTAATTTCGCTGTCCCTGTCAAAATTCGATTTATACAAGCAAAGCCGCAAGCAACAACCAATAAAATATATATTTTTGAAACGAGCTCACCAAGAGCTTTCATTTGATACCAAACACGATATTCTATTTTAAAAAAAGTTTTTTAGTTCACAACTTTATGTCGTCTAGAGGGCGCCATATTCAATTTCCTGTGACGTGACATAGCCTATAACCAGCAGACAATTGAGTCGCTTCTAACGATACCTCAATTGTGAATATATGATCAGCAGTTTAGAAGTTATGCGGGAACAGATGAACATACATACATACATACCGGTCAAACTCATAACCCTCCTTTTTTGCTTAGCCGTAGTCGGGTAAAAAAATGAATTAATGACGGCCGGAATCCCTCGGCTATTCAAAGACAATTATTTTCATATGTTTTTCATTAACTAAAACCAAGTAAGTATACTGCAAGTAATATGATATTTGAATTATAATTAGACGGATGTTTGGAATTATATTTGATACAGTAAAATATCATTAATCGAAAAAATACGGCCGGAAGCACTAGATAAACAACTGTAAAATAACATATCTTTTTTCCAAAATTTAAGTACTTGTGATTTGCGAGTAATCCATAATTTAAAATACCCTATTTTCGGGAATCGGCGCCGTAAGCAATAAACTGGTGGTCTCACTAAGTGGTTGTCCATTTAATCACGTGATGTTTTAGCAACTTTTTAGACCCTAGTGTTGAAGATTAATGGTACCACGAGTAATAGTGGGACAAAATTGGTAGAACCACGAGTCAAAAATCAATTGATATAACATTCGATAGTAATTGCATATTTTGTGCTAACTCTCTTTTTGTTGACTATTTAATATTGTTGAACTCGTTAAAAAACTGTTACTTGGTAATTGCCTTAACTATAGTCTTTAAAATATAGCTTGATTAAATAAAATGACAGATCATTCATGCAAAGCAAAAAGTTCTTTAAAGCTATTGGAATAAAGCTCAAGAAAAACAGCATCAGACATTTTTTAATGTAGCTTATGCTAGAAAATTAGACCCTATTCCTTTTGCCGAAGCAACGTTTTGCTTTGCACGAATAAGCTGTCATTTTAATCAAGCTATATTTTACAGACTATAATATATGCCTCTCTTTTGCAGAGGAGATCCTGGACTGCGCAGTATGCGAGACCGTAGTGATGGCGGTGAAGAAGGTCCTGAGCAACGACCGCGTGGACCACAACATAGTGCACGTCATCGAGAAGTCCTGCGGCCTGCTGCCGGCCAAATACAACTCTAGGGTGAGGCGAGCGTTTACAGGGTTGTTTGTGATGCAACTACAGATGTTTCATCTCACGAGACCGCGGTGATGGCGGTGAAGGCGCGGTTTCTCTACAAGAAATACAACTCTAGAGTGAGGCGATCCTTTAAAGCCTGTAAAGTTTACAGGGTTCTTTGTAATACAACTACAACCTCGAAGGAGTAAATAAATACTCCTCCTGCTTTCTTTACATCATAAATAACGATTGTTCTACGACTTTTCCGAAAAAAGACATAAATAAACGACTCATATTAATGTTAGTGATCTACTCCAGCAAGTTCTGTGTATCCCACTATTTTCATGGAAATACAAAACGGTAATTGTGGGACATACTTTTTTACCGAATTAGGTAAGTATATCACATATTTCCATGATGACAAAAAAAGCAAACTGTACGGGCGTTTTCACAATACAACTATGGTGCGTTAGTTTTCTTTTTCCTATCCTATAAATTTATTACGTTTTAGAAGTTTAACCACTAAAGTGATCATATTACACAATACATTAAAAAGTTCTGTGCACGCCGCCCGACCAGTCGCGCAATGGGTTTGGGAAAGGTATTTTTATTTATTTATTTTTGAAATATATACATTCTAACTTAAAATTATGTCATTAATTTTTTTCCCGTAGCCCTTCAAAATACTTCACAATATTTTTTAAAGATTCGTAAAAACGACCACGTGCTATTGTTATAGTGACAGTCACAATGCGCCCGGAATCCGCGGGTGTGACGTCGTCCAGCTCGATTCTCTCGCTAGTCTCATGCAATATTGTATTATTCGGAAAAATTTTAAACATTTCTTTACAAAGTACGGTATATAAATACTGTATTACAGTACAGAGGTACCTCTGTGTACGAATACTTCGACCAAAACACCAAATAAAATCTGTATTCGTAAAAATATAAAAATTTGGTACATGCAATGCGATGAAAAGGGACTCCAGAAACTCCAGAACTAGTAGTAATAAAAAATCAACTATAAAACAAGACTTCAATTCAATGTCTGCTCTAAACCAGTGCAGCTGTGCGAGTAGGTAAGTATGACCGGCAGGTGCGGTATATTGGTGGTCAGGCTAACTTTGTAAATACTAATCGTATCGAAGTGAAATAAACACTATTGATTTTAGAATAACGGCTTCTATACTAGTATAGGATAAAAATAATCAATTTTTTTATATTTTTCCCATGTCTATTGCAATGAAAATAGTGGGATAAACGATTCCAGTATTTCTAACAGTGGAAATAGTGGGATAGATCGAGCAAGTTTATTGGTGTTTTACAAATAACTTTGTATAAGTAAATATAAAAATCATAAAATAGTACTTTTACCGTTTACTCAATGCACACAGTGTCACACAGTTACCGTACCCGTGAAAATAGCGGGATAAAATAGTAGTAGCCTATTTTACTCGGGAATAATTTAGCTACCTACAAGTGAAAATAATTTTTAAACTTGTTCTAGTAGTTTTTGAGCTTATCATCATACTTCCTACTAATATTATAAATGTGAAAGTTTAGATGTTTTTATGTTTGTTACTCAATCACGCCAAAACGGCTTAACGGATTTGGCTTAAATTTGTAGCCTGGAGAGGAACATAGGCTACTTTTTATCCCGGAAAAATATCACATACCCGCGGGATAACGTCGTGAAGTCCACGCGGGCGAAGCCGCTGGCGGAAAACTAGTATTTCATAAGTGTTTAAAGGTGTTACATATAATTTTCAAGCATTTCCTAATTTGCAACATTGTTACCAACAGTGCAACACGTTGATGGAGATCTACGGGGACAGTGTCATCCACCTGGTGGAGGAGATCGGCACCAAGGGCGTTTGCCAGAAGATCGGCCTGTGCTCGCCCGGCGCCGCCGTGCTAGACATGCAGCACTAATGTGAGTCCAAGTCAACGATCAAAAGTCTATATTTTACAAGCTGTTTTTAACTTGCAGTGTTACATACACTGCAAGTACTACGTGTTCACTTCATCATTGCCGCTACCTCACGGCCCGCTGCCCTAGGTAGCGGCAATGATGAAGTGAACGCGTAGTATAAAATAAAAAGGCATAAAAAATAAGCAATAATATTTTAGGGAGTGATTCTACCCATGCAAGTGCAAAACTTTCCCTTAGAAACATAGGTCGAAATATAATCATTTTTTTTCGTCGTCCCGTACTTATACTACCGGCGAACTTTCCGATAAACGGAACGATGCCGGGTTTCAACTTCAAACATAAACTGTAATATATAATTTGTGCAATAAAGAATATAAATATAAATTACGAAGTACCTAATTTCTTATTGTACTATTTGCCGAAATGATTTGGAAGGTATCGATGTTCCTGCGACATCATGAATCGTTGTTTGCCATTTTGGCCTGATTGGGGCTCGATTTATCTGTTTTAATTTGAAGCCCGGCAGATTTCCGATTATAGGAGCGTTCGCCGGTACGACCCCTGATCCAGTTTGTATAGGATCTACGGGAAAGTTTGCAGTTTCATAGGTACAATCACTCCCTAAAATATTACTGCTTATTTTTTGACACCTAGTATAATTATGTCCGTTCGGGTCAAATCTTGCAAGCTAAAGACCCACTTCTCGGTGTCCGTTATGCATATAGATTAGTTTGAATGACAATACTTTATTGGAGTACAGTCAGCAAAAAAGCGTTTCATAAAAATTAACATTTTACAAAAAACTTATTTTATTAAAATAGAGATATAAGTGTTTTTGAATCGTCCAACCTTTTCCCCCAGTAAGGGCAACTTTAAATCAAGGAGACTAGCGGGAAAAATTTAACATGAATTTATAAACGAATATTTCACAATAATATAAAACACAAGACGTCATCTAGGCATTAGATTAGATCAGCCCTAAACGAACGACTATATTAAAATAGTTCTGACGTAAAGTCGCATGGCCTACCCTATCCTGTATGGGTATGAAAAGAAGCTTAACGAAGCCGAGAGCCCCGTATTCTGTCCATTATTACGAAGTTTTTTCTGTACTGGGCCATACATGAGACTTCTGATTACGGAGATATCAAGTGTCAAACAAAGTCAAAATATTGTAACTTTGGTTTTGACAAAAATAAATGTAAAACCTGATTACTAAATTTTCGTCTATTGAAACATTATCAAAATTACAAAATTTCTTAGTCAAATAGGCTTATGAAATTTGAAGGCGCAATGAATATCAAGCGCAGCCACTGCCGCACACGCACACAAATACGCGATGGAGCAGTCAGGGTGTTCAAATTTATCTAAGCAAACAAAGCTATCAAAACATCTGTGCATAATGTACAACTCCATATTGCACAGATATTTTGAGAGCTTTCTTTGCTTAGATTATTTTGAACACTCTGACTGCTCATATAAATATGAAACAATGAGTGCCTAGATATTTTGAACACCTTGCGCGCTTACAACAATATGATGATTTGAACTGCCTAGATCAAATTGGTTTTATGTTTTTTAGATCTTTTTGACTACTCTAGACGCTTATATCAATTTGACGCTGACTGTTCCTTTACACTAATTGTATTCAATATTATTTTAAATATTGTCTCTTTTCCAATATATATACGTTTAATACGAAATTAACGACAGATATTTCGTTAGTGATCCACAACGAATGGTAACAATGCTATAAAACCTCTGATCTGAAGCAATGGCATTCAAACATCTTGTCTAGATTTTTACAGACTTGCCTATAATCTTTTATTGTTGTTACAGCGTTCGCGGTTTATTCGGTCGAAGATTGTATCCTTAGTAATCTCCATTACTATTATTTCATTATAAGTCTTGATTTTTTTACCAAATCGGTTTAGGATTAAGTTTGGTTATCTAAGACGAAACAATGTGACTATTTCTGTGCCTTGTTTTTTTATTCAATATATACTTTTGCATGTGCGTAGTAATTTGTACTTACTTACATTTATTCCGAAAAGTCACAGAAGTATGTTTTCTCACGAGTATTGTCTCATATATTTTGTTGTAATTAATCGCTCATAAAATATTTAGTAATGTTTTACCACAGATCATTATAGCTAATCATTTTGGAAAAATAACGGATTAGTTAACATACGCTAGCCTGTGATAAGTCATTTGTAAACTGTTTCTATGTAATAAAGATTTTAAACATAATACTGGTGTTTCTGTAGCTAAAATTAAGAAAATCACACGATTTTTAAATATTTTTATGCATTCACAATGCGATTCAGGAAAAGGTATAGTCCGTTCGGTTAGATAGTGTCGGTACCCGCATGGCATTGTGGCTCTTGCTATAAAATCATTACTAATGCAGATATAACTAATACGCTAATACACACAAGTTGGGTACCAAAGCCAATTAAATTAAAAATTTGGATATTTTTATATAAAAGGAATTTAAGTAAGTGATTTACAAATAAAATTGCGACACTATCTAAGCGAATGGACTATAACTTATCTATAGTCTATATTCATATTTGAGGGAATAAAACTTTGAGAACCTTTTTATCAATCTCGGTAGAGCGAATGAACGGCAGCTGCTCCGACGGCGAAAAATGCAAGTCACATTTTTATTTATTCTGATTTAGGAAAAATTGCTATAGTAAAACCACCCGCCCTGTAATTACACTGCCTGAAAGCTACTCAGCCGTCTACGATAATGTAACAATTGACAATCAACGGTAGTAAAGTACAAAATTAGCCAAAATTCGGTTTATTGTTCCAATTTCAAATAATAACAATTCATTTGACTATGGACTCCTGCGACGGCTGCGGCGTGTGGCAACGATGGTCCTCCCGCTGGTCGGTGGGCTGCGGCGCGAGCTCGGGTTCGTTCGGGTTGTGTCGGCGAAGGTGCTCGGCCAACCAGAGCAGAGAGGCTCGGATATCATAGGAACTTCGCACATCAAAGTGGCAGCGCAACGGCAACGCGGCAGCATGAAGCCGTCTACGATAAATGTAACAATTGACAATCAACGGTAATAAAGTACAAAATAAGCCAAAGATCTGTTTATTGTTCCAAATTAAAATAACAACAAATTCATTTGACTATGGACTCCTGCGATGGTTGGGGCGTGTGGCAGCGATGGTCCTCTCTCTGGTCGGTGGGTTGCGGCGCGAGCTCTGGCTCGTTCGGGTTGTGTCGGCGAAGGTGCTCTGCCAACCAGAGCAGCGGCTCGGCCGGCCGCTCGTGCGCGATCGCCGAGCGCCGGCAGCAGGATGGGTGTCAGGTGCTTCTGAATGTAGTCCTGGTCTTTTAATAACTTTAAATATCATAGGTATTGGGACATTGCCAACCAGAGCAGCGGCTCGGCCGGCCGCTCGTGCGCGATCGCCGAGCGCCGGCAGCAGGATGGGTGTCAGGTGCTTCTGAATGTAGTCCTGGTCTTTTAATAACTTTAAATATCATAGGTATTGGGACATTGCCAACCAGAGCAGCGGCTCGGCCGGCCGCTCGTGCGCGATCGCCGAGCGCCGGCAGCAAAATGGGCGTCAGGTGCTTCTGAATGTAATCCTGGTCTTTAAATAACTTTAAATATCATAGGTATTGGGACATTAGAGCGGCACCGCAACGGCAACGCTACAGCATGAAATCATCTACGATAATGTAACAATTGACATTCAACGGTAGTAAAGTACAAAATTAGTCAAAATCCGGTTTATTGTTCCAATTTCAAATAATAACAATTCATTTGACTATGGACTCCTGCGACGGCTGCGGCGTGTGGCAGCGATGGTCCTCCCGCTGGTCGGTGGGCTGCGGCGCGAGCTCGGGCTCGTTCGGGTTGTGTCGGCGAAGGTGCTCGGCCAACCAGAGCAGCGGCTCGGCCGGCCGCTCGTGCGCGATCGCCGAGCGCCGGCAGCAAAATGGGCGTGAGGTGCTTCTGAATGTAGTCCTGTAGGTCTAGCACAACTCAGCGCGACTCTTTGTCGCGCTCCTTTCAACCAATCAGCACTTCGCCTTAAGTCGCGCGCGCTATCTACGAGGCGCGATCTATCTACTGATTGGTTGGAAGTGCCCGCGACTCTTTGTCACTCGAGTCGCGCTCAATTTGTGCTAGCCCTACTGGTCTCTTAATAACTTTAAATATCATAGGTATTGGGACATTAGAGCGGCACCGCAACGACAACGCTACAGCATGAAATCATCTACGATAATGTAACAATTGACAATCAACGGTAGTAAAGTACAAAATTAGCCAAAATCCGGTTTATTGTTCCAATTTCAAATAATAACAATTCATTTGACTATGGACTCCTGCGACGGCTGCGGCGTGTGGCAACGATGGTCCTCCCGCTGGTCGGTGGGCTGCGGCGCGAGCTCGGGTTCGTTCGGGTTGTGTCGGCGAAGGTGCTCGGCCAACCAGAGCAGCGGCTCGGCCGGCCGCTCGTGCGCGAGCGCCGTCAACGCCGGCAGCAGCGTCGGCGTCAGGTGCTTCTGAATGTAGTCCTCCACTTGCCAGTGACGGGTTATGGGGCCGACAACCACTGCAATTTGAGAATTAGGATGATGAACTGTCAGACTATGTCTGGTGAGTGCCCTGGCCCTTTTCAGGTTTTCTCACTGTAGGTAATGATGTACTACAACCTCAGAACATCGCGCGAGAAGATGCGTAGGTAGGTATACAATTAAAATGTAAGGGTAGGTAGGGTAGGTATAATATAAGGTAAAATGTATGGGTACCTATTATTATTATTATTATTATTTATAGGGGGGACGCCAGCGAAGCCGGACGGGTGATCAGTCACCTAGGTCAGGACCATTTCACCCAGTTCCCCAAGTCCCCTAAAAGCTGAAAAATCAGGGGGGGAGGCGGGTTATCATTTACCCCACCGGCGTCGGACCCTCGAACCTACCTGTGCGCTTACAGTACCTGTTGACCTACCTATGGGTACCTAAGGGTGGGCATAATTATTAACGGGTGGGAGAGATGACGTGGAGTAATAGGTACTGTACTACGCATAGTGGCTATCTTTATGACCGAAATCGCACTATATGTATGTATATACCACTTCGTAGGGTAATGTAATAGTGTTTACAAATGTTGATAAATCAATAAATAAAAATAAAAAAATAAAAAATAGAGTACAGTTTCGTAGCTAAAGTTTTTTACCATGTTATACAATTTCAACATACTTATTAGGTTGGTATGTATTGAATTTCTGACTAGAATGTGAATCTTGTACCTAATACAAGCAGAAGCAAATACGCCATCGTTACGAAAAGTCCTAGCTAGAGTAGGTTGTTAGGTACGACAAGAACGAGCAAGAATAAGAGTACTTATGATTAAATCTCATACCAAAATTCTTGATACAGCACTCCTTATTAATTTAAAAGACCCAACCAACGTTGAAATATAATAATATCATACTTTGAGGAAAGAAGAAGTGTATCTCCCTGAGCGCCTCGGCGTGGTTCTCGCTGCCGTGCACGGCGTTGAAGAAGTCTCCGTACTGCGTGCGACGGCCGTAGCACGCCCGCAGGCTCTCCGGCCAGTACGCTTGCGCTTCCGCAACACTGGAAAAGAAGCTTCAAGTTCAGCATTTGATCAAGAATATTCTCCTTGCTGAAATGAAGTTCAATAAATTTTCATGAGCCTCACAAATAACAAACTCGCGTTAGTCATAGTCATAGTCATAGTCATAATTTTTTTATTCATATAGATTAAATTAAATTAATGCTTATGAATCGTCCAATATTTTTTTACCTACCACCTGTTATGGACATCTTTTAACTGACAAGAAAAACAGGCGAAAAAAACTCATCAGCTTTAACAGAACAACAGTTACAACGACATGGCAAGAAACTAAGGCATGCACGCGCCATGCAGGTAGGAAACAGAATCGCGCGACTTTGCCGCATATAAACCTTCAATCGAAAACCGTAAGTGGTAAATTTCCGAAGAGTTAATCGTTGCGTCATCCATTCCATGTTAATCACAACACAACAAATAATACCTACAACTCTAGGTTTGACCATGTACTAAACCTTGTATTGTAACGAAAAGATCTTAAATCAAAATCGTCGGTTGTTCCTACTTCTAGCTTCAAGTGGCGGCGGCGTTTGTGGCTGACGCGTGTGGCGACGGTTACAGGTGTTAAAATGAAACTGATCACGCGAAAAAAGTCATGCGGTGGCCGTTCTTGAGCAGTACCTAAGTCTGCGTCCTGCCTGAGTGATGCGCACCGTGCAGGCAGAATGAACGGCGCATTCAACAAATGTTTCACACGTTTGAACAGGCCCGGAGTGCGAGCGCACCTTCCGCGTGCACTAAGCAAATGTAAGGACTAGTAACGAGTGTAAACCCGCTCCGCAATCCGCCATACACGATGCGCCGTCACTCCTAGGACGCACACTAAAAGCGCACATACCGTGCCGGGCCCATGAGCGTGCGCCACCTCTGTATGCAGTTTCTGGCTGCCAACACCAATGCAACTATAGGTCCACTAGAGATGTGCGCTACCAGATGAGGGAAGTGGTGGCGCCCGTAGTGGCCCTTGTACAACTCCGCCGCCTGCTCCGGGGTCAGGCGCACTATCCGTTTCTAGAATAGAACAATAAGTACATTCTGTAGTTAGCCAACATTATGACGACTATTATCATCATCATCATCAGCCATTTAATGTCCCCACTGCTGGGGCACTGGCCTTCCTTATGGATGAATAAGGAGAATGAGCCATGACCCACCACGCGGGCTCAGTGCGGATTGGTGGGTATTAACGACTGCAAGTGCAGCCGGGACCAACGGCTTAACGTGCCTTCCGAAGCACGGAGGAGCTCGAGATGAAAAATTTTTGGTCACCCATCCCGTGACCGACCATTGCGAACGTTGCTTAACCTCAACGACCGCACGCCAAGCGCGCTATCCACTGCGCCACGGGCTCCTCAAAAAAATGACGACTATAGAGGTAACTAACGATAGGCCCGCAAGAGGTGTGCGTGTGCGCCACCATGATTAGGGAAGTGTGGTGGCGCCCGTAGTAGCTCTTGTAGGTTGCGTACAGCTATGCTGCCTCCTCTGGGGTCTATCAAGCGCATTAACGGAATAGGACAATATCTCAAGCTATTTTTGCATTCACAAGGCAATTTTATTTAATAAATTGTTAAAGAAAAAAAAACGTCTTGGGGACTTGTTTACATAGGTATATCTGCCCGCCGGCCACCTCCATCGGAGATAGTTGCAAGTTCTTCTTTTTCGTTTCTAGAAGAAAATGGTGAAAATCTAATACTTACATAAATGGGACTGCTACCTTCGATCAACAATAACTGCTACACAGTATGGGCGTTTGTGCACTACCACTGAATTTTACCGATCCGGAAAAAAACGGATGCTTGTATTTAATTAATTACTAATATAAATGATTAATAATTAAAATACAAGCATCCGATTTTTTCCGGATCGGTAAAATTCAGTGGTAGTGCACAAACGCCCTATGTACTTAAGGTATGTACCAGGGATTCGAACACAAGTCCTTCCTTAGTAATTCATGCGTAGACCAAGATACGTGATCATTACCTACCTACAAGATCCATTATCAAAAAACTAAGCACCAGTTATTTAAGTTTACAAATGTGTGCGCGCAGTGCAATGCCCCCGAAATTAATAGGACACCCAATTTTCAAATCACATAATTATTAACTTCTCTATATTACTTTAGTTCCGATCTCTGCCGCAGATTTTTCTAGCGCGCTCTACGACGTCCCCTGGCCCTACTCGAAACGTCAATGGCAATGCTTAATTAATTTTTTATGGTTTCTATAGATAACAGCAGTGACCGACGACTGTTGGGGAGCTCCGGACATAACGCACTTCAAGGGTTGTCGCCTTTTAATATATGTATTTTTGCTACGAATGGAAATATATTTCTTTCAAAACTGAATGTTTAAGATAGCCCTTAGATTGTTTAATAAACGATAAAGTTATTACCTACAAGTAAACAAGATTTCACCTTGATAGGTTTTTTACTTGCCGACATTTAAGAGCCTACTTACATACGTCATCCTACGCCTACTTACATACACATCTAAGAAACTGTTCGCTAACGGTAAAATCTCATTTAATGGTCATTTTGTATGTGACAAAAGAAAAGCTTTGGTAGGTAAGTATAAGTAAGTACCTACCTTAATAATTAAATATTTCTGCGGTGCCTAATACTTATGTTATTGTGTCTACTCTACATTATGCCTTAGACAGCTACATAGTTTCATAAAAAATAAATGAATATTTTATTAGAAATAGTTCAAATATAGTTAGAAGTCCACGGGTAAAGCCTGAAATAAGATGGTGAAAATAATTATCACTGAACTACGCCCAACAACGTTATCATAACTTAAGTATCTCGAACCATAAAAGTTTAATCTTGTCTCAGCATAATAATATTTCATTTTTATCTAAGCAGGCTTACGTATTTTTAGGGTTCCAGACCAAAATGGTCAAATGGAACCCTTATGGTGCGACTCAGTCTGTCTGTCTGTCACAGCTGGATATCTCGAGAATTACCTACTAATGCTATCAACTTGAAATTTGGAATAGTTTTAGATGATAATTTTGCTCAACTATTTTGCAAATAAGAGAGAAATAAAAATATTTACTTAACTATATATATTTTTTGTAACAGGGACTGAAAAAGGGGGTCTTAAAAATTCGAAGCGCGGCTACTAGGGCATATGGGTATCATAATAATATGAAAGAACGCTGCTTGCACATTCTCAATTTTTTTCTTTTTTTCTTAGGCCGCATAGTTTTCGACTTTTGATGAAAATGTAACTGCTGTGGTAACCCTAGCACTCTGCCGAACCTCCGAGGGTTGCGCGTGACACAAATGAGATATGACGCAGTCCCCCTCCGCGCTCGTGCTCTATTTTGCATATCACACACTTTGATTAGAGATTCCTCAGGGATAAATGCAATTTTTTTTGACTTTCGTATCGGTAGTTACCTATATAAAGAGTTCTTGGCTTGCTTTGACCTAAGTCATCATTATTATGAATTTCTAATTTCACGTTCAGATTTATAAACGACTAGCCTTCCGCCAGCTGCTTCGCTCGAGTGGACTACACGAGACGCTACCCCTCGGGAATGTGATTTTGTTCCGGGATAAAAACTAGCCTATGTCACTCTCCAGCTCCCAAACTATCCCCAAATAGGTACCAAAAATCACGTCGACCCGTTGATTCGTTTTGACGTGAAAGAGCGACAAACAAACTAACACACTTTTACATTTATAATATAACTATGGATTACCTTAGCTAAGTATATAATATATCTACAACCTCTCACAAAATAAGTAGCTTCCTAGTAAACGCGCTGTCTTTGTCTTCGTATTGTTTGCAGAAACATATTTAGAGTAAAAAAAACTTTATATCTAGGCTATATCTATATCTATCTCATCTTTTTCAAAATATTAGACTAAAGAAACAGTATCAACATTTTTATCAATGAAATTCCATTCATTAACAAAGCAAAACGGAATCTTATATCTTGTGTAACATTTTAGTCAAATGTAAATCATTGAAGCGCCATCCCTTACACATTATAACAAGGGTTGCAAATCACGCTGAACTTGTGAAGCGGCCCTCTCGGACTCTCGTATTCCAGCTTATCAACCCAGCCCGATACTAAGGTTAGGCACAGAGCAAATTTTTATTACCCGACTGCGACAGAAGGAGGGTTATGTTTTTCGAGAGTAGGTACTATGTCTAGTAGATTTCTATTTCTATTTGCCTAAACGGTTTGAAGGATTTTAACGTATGAGGTGTCGTTAGATTCATCTAGATAGCGCGAGTGTCACACACAGGGTAGGTACGTAACAAATAAAATAAAACAAAATGGCGGATTATTGATGATATTGATTGCAATATCAAAAAAAAACTACCAATCCCATCGAGAATGGTACCAAAATTAATGGTTTTTATTCATTAGGTTCGATTTACAATATGGTGAGTACCTAAACATATTAAACAGCTAGGTATAGCACGATTCCTCTACTCGTACACAAATATTATTCTGTGCTTATACCTATGTAGGCACCTATTAAAATAGTAATTCTAATAAAAAAATACTTTTTGGCATAGCATAATCATATTTACAGATGGATATCTACAGACATCAGTATGATCAATCCGTTGGTGCATTACGTACGATTTCTATCTAAATTAGATATGACAAAATGATAAGAAGTCAGATTTTTTAACCTATAAAACATTTGATTAGTCCTTTATCATGTCTTTGATTTAAAATCCACTTTAATTAAAACTTCATTGATTAAAGTATGAGGAAACCAGAATTCGTTTCAAAACCATTTCTTACCACGTAAAACCAATAAAGTAACGCAATCAATAATTATACAAAAAGTTTAAAAACAAAGCCATCCTAATTTCTTCCAGACCTAAAAGAAATAATAGCATCAAGTGCAATAGCACCCCTATGCAAGGGGTCTACTAACAACCCCTTCATGTTTGGTTCGTGCGTAGAACAACCAATCGCGGTATACTGAGATCCCGAAATACCGAGATCCCGCATCATTTTCTGATCCCGCATAGAGTCACGTAATTCTGTTAGGTATTTGCGTGGAATCCACGAGATTAGCGAATCAAAATCAGTAATTTCTATGTTTTCAGTTGAAAAATCTTATGTGGGAACTAACGGCCGCCCGCGGTTTCACCCGCGTGGTTCCCGTTCCCGTGGGAGTATTGGGATAAAAACGTTTTTGAAAAAAAAATGTAACCGCCTTCAAAACGGATCTTCAAACAAAAATTAACAAACACTAAAAAACGAAAAAAATAATAAGATTTTTTAATTCAAAGGGCGATGATGCGTGACTTTTTCTAATTTATCTTGGTACTTACTGAACTGTTTGAAGTCGGTGCCGTCTTATACGTATTGAGGTAATTACGTCCTACACCTCACGCTTGGGACCAGGTTTTTTTATATGTTAGTTATTTCACTCAGTATATTTCGTTCTTATTCTTTTTGGCTTGGCACCGACTTCAAACAGTCCAGTAAGTACCAAGATAAATTAGAAAAAGTCACGTATCATCGTCCTTTGAATTAAAAAATCTTATTATTTTTTTCGTTTTTTAGTGTTTGTTAATTTTTGTTTGAAGATCCGTTTTGAAGGCGGTTACATTTTTTTTCAAAAACGTTTTATTTTTCGATTTTTAGTGAAGTAGCTTAAGAAACTACATGGTGATTATGATAAATTGTTGTAAATATCCTATCCGTTACGGAATTCAGCTTTCCATCTTTAGCTACTTTAGATAACTTGAAGGAATACAACTGAAGGTCCATTCGTGCATATGGTATTTATAAAACATCATAATATAACTCCTAACTGTTGAGGAGCTTCACCTCTCATCAGCAGCTCACCCTAATAACCTGAAAGAATATAACTATTGGCCCATACGTACGATTAGTACTTAAAGAAATATTCTCCAGCTCCTAACCGTTAAGGAGTTGTAGCTTCCATCACCAGCTCATCACTATGAGATGATGACTACCAGATGCAAATACTTGACTAACTTCAAAAATAAATGGAACGCATAAGGCTTGCCTATATTTGAGAATTTCTCTCAATTTTCCTGGGATTTGATCCCCTGGTCCTGACTTGGTGAAAGTAAGATCAGGTCAGAAGTACCAACTTTCGAAAAAAAAATTTTGAAAATGATCCCCATTTTGATGAAACTATGAAATCGTCCATATACCCAAATAAAGTCTGAATACACATTTTTCAGGATAACTCCTGAACTTCTTGCCAGTTCTTGATAAAATTTTAATGGGACCACACGAGAAGCGTCACCTTTTAAATAAAAAAAGAATTATCCAAATCGGTTCATTAACTAAAAAGTTCTGAGGTAACACACATAAAAAATAAAAAAATAAAATAAAAAATATACAGTCGAATTGATAACCTCCTTCTTTTTTTGAAGTCGGTTAAAAAGTACCCTATGTGTTATTCCTGACCCAGATCCTTTAAGTAGTTTTTGCGTGAAAAAGTAACAAACATCCATACATCCATACCCACAAACTTTCGCATTGATAATAAACTACACGACGCTATCCCGAGGGAATGTGATATTTTTCCGGGATAAAAAGTAGCCTAAGTTACTCCTTATTACATTAGCTATCTGCCAGTGAAAGTCCCGTCAAAATCGGTCCAGCCGTTTCAGAGATTAGCCTGAACAAACAGACAGACAGACAGACAGACAAAAATTGTAAAAAATTACATTTTGGTATGTGTACCGTATATATAATCTAATGCATGTAGTAAAAAGCTGTTATTTTAATGTTACAAACAGACACTCCAATTTTATTTATTTGTATAGATGTATAGATAAGATATTCCAACTGAAAACATTAAAATTTCCATATAAAATACTACAGTAAGAATAATAATATTTTATAATTTTATGTTTTTTTTTAATTTTACAACTAATTATTTGTACTATGTATAAAGATTTTTATATTTATATAGGTAATAAGTATTATAACATATTGCCGGATCTCAAATACCGAGATCCCACGGGGTTGAAAATCGTAGATCCTGCAAATATACTGCGGTATTGGCTGCCCTATTTGTGCGTATTTGCATGTCGATTCTAGCTGGACAGCGAGCGCCTCCCTTCCGACGGTGGACCAACGCACGGCCGACAACTAAGTTTTACACCCCAAGCACAGAATAAATAGTTAATAGTACTTACAACCAAGTTCGTAACTTAATTGTATTAACTCTAATGTAATGATTCGTATTAAAAAAACAATTAACTACTTACACCAATTATGTATTATCTAACCCTTCCATGTTAAGTTTCATTAAATATTTTTAAATTGGTATTTTATATGTGATAAAGATTCCTTTCAGATCCAGAGAACCGGGATTCCATTATCACTAAAATTGCGGGATTTGCTGCCCTATTCGTGCGTATTTGCATGTCGACTCTCGCTGGACACCACCTCCCCTCCGATGGACCGACGCACGGCCAAAATCCATAATAACTAAGTTTAATGAAAGTCATGTACTCGCGATAGAAAATGTTAGCAAAGGTAACCTTGGTATGATTTTTAAAACATTATAAGTTGATTTTTTATGTGTGAAGCATGGTTTCTTTTGAATGAGAATCCTATTTTTGGTAGGCTATAAAGATATCATTTCATATTTATTTATTTGCATATTAAATGTGTACTAACATTTTGGTTGGGATAGATACCAAAATATCAAGCTTTCATTAAACGTAAAGTAACGAGTCCGTAGCTCAGCGGTCAGAGCATTCGCCCGGACAGTGAAAGGTCCCGGGTTCGATTCCTGGCGGAGCTACTTGGAGAATGAGTCGTTTATTTACTAATTTTTCATTTTCAATAATGAAAATTGCTTTGTGAATGCAAAAAAGGTAAAAGTTATTTCATGGATTTGTTTTATTTTGGCACGCGGTTTTCCGAAATACTAAAGAAAAATAATCGCAAAATCTAAATTATTTCTTTTCAAGGATGTAGACATGGCATGACACTGATTAGATTATTCAATTTGCCTACCATTCCGATTTCCAGCAAAACGATAAGTTTTAT
The DNA here is from genome assembly GCA_949710035.1 of Crambus lathoniellus. Classification (NCBI taxonomy): domain Eukaryota; kingdom Metazoa; phylum Arthropoda; class Insecta; order Lepidoptera; family Crambidae; genus Crambus; species Crambus lathoniellus. The sequence goes on from OX453306.1 coordinate 24,380,891, forward strand.
CATAAAAGTAGCTAAGACCAAAATTGTAGACCATGTAATTGTCTACAAAAAATGCATCATTACTTTTTTCTCTAAGAGCCACCGTTTCTGAAATATAACGATTCAAAAGTTGGAAAAGTTTTAATCAATTATGTGCATCATATGCACGTTTCCACGCCACCTATGATGAGTTAGCGCGTTTTTTTAACGTGGTTTCCCCGGTAGGCCTATTCCACGGTTATGATGTGATTCTAAACGATTGCATTATAGCAGACTAGCGATTCGCCCGCGGCTTCGCCCGCGTGGACTACACGACGTTATACCGCGGGAATAAGATATTTTTCCAGGATGAAAAATAGCCTATGTTCCTCTCCAGACAGAACCAAATTACAGCCAAATCCGTTCAGTCGTTTTGGCGTGATTGAGTACAAACGTCCAAACATCTAAGCTTTGCATATGATGACGATTACAACTTTTCCAAATTTTTAAATCGATATACTCGTATCTCTGAAACAGTGGCTCTTAAGAAAAAAATTATTGAACCATTTTTTATAGATAATTAATTACATGACTTACAATTTTGTCTTTGTTAATTTTACGATAAAACTTACCGTTTTGCCGAAAAATTTTTTCACTTGACCTTGAATATATTTTTTTTCAGTTACCGGATCAATGAGGACTTTTTAAATTTAATTTATAATACGGTATTTTACTGATTTTTTTTTATTTCTTTAAAATATTTTTCGAAATATTAGCTACACAAAACAAGTTTTCATTTTGAATTATCTTGAATATTTTCAAAGATATAGGACTTCAAACTTTATAATTAGACAAGGACAGGACGCTATCTTAGTGACGTCAGTGGGTTAGTAGCGTCATAGTCACGCCATAGAAGATTTCGTTTTAGAAAGAGACAGCTATAGTCAAAATCAAACAGACTATAATTCTTTTATTATAAAACAGATTCAAATTATTTTTTCACATTTGGTATTCTTAATTGCAATATTTTTTAACGTCATCATTAAATATCTACATTTCAACAACAGTAAAATACCCTATTATGTTTTGAACAATTTCACCAACTTTCAGCTTCTTGCGAATGAATGTATCTTCGAATGTCAAAATTGACAGGACTATAATAAGCCTGCTTTTGAATGACAATAAAAACAACTTGATCCTAGTGATACTTCGTAGTAATACTTCATTTATACATTTGTCATTGTGAACGCCCCTCTATCTCATGGCGCATTCATTTCAACGTCATGTCAATTTTGCATGCAGCGAGACAGACAGACAACCCTGTCAGGGTTGTCGCCTCTGGCAACAGCGGTAGGGGTAACTATCTCATGAAAATTTTAAAACGAATGGATTTTTAACGAATGGTGAATTGGGGACCAAAAAATATTGTTTATCATAGCTAGTAAACTTTTCTATCACGCTCGCTTCTGTCCAAGAAAACATTACGACACGTACAACAATTAATGCCTTTATTAGAGTCAAAATAGACATCACGATTCACATTAGCTTTAGATAGAAGCTGTAACAACAGAACGTATCACAAAGTTTTTTGATAGTCAAAATTTTTTTCCCTACTTACTACCCAATCCAACTCATCCAGGACTTCCATTGACAAGAAGAACCTGGTGTAAGAACTTAACCACACGGTATGTAGGTACATTATATCTCTAGAACAGAGACAAAATAAACAACAACTAGGAACTTAAACAAATAAAAACCAGAGTCCGAACATTAGGGATGTGGAGTGAAGTTATGAAAAATTTAAAACTGACGTGCAAGTCTCTGGATTGCGATAGTCCTCAATGAGTTCTGTCCTACTATGCGAATACAATTAAGGCTATCAAGATAGGATAATATAACTAAACGAAAACAAGAGAATTTTAAAATTTACTTTCGAATTGCGATGAATTTCGGTATAATAATTTAGACAGTACAAATACAGAGATGTATTTGAGATGTAAGTATAGGTACTTAAAAAATATTGAAATTGTATGAAATAGGGGATGAAAACTTTGTATAAGGCCTCATTTCCACCTGCAAGTAAACTTCTGCGATAAATGTAAATAAAAAAACTTGCAAGTGTAAACTACGTAGTTTACACTTGCAAGTTGCTATCGGACAGACTGTCGGACATCATCGCAGAAGTTTACTTGCAGGTGGAAGTGAGGCCTAAGTAGGTATAGCGAAGTAGAAGTGTCCACGCGTAATTAAGTTAAAAATAAGTGAAATTCTTCAGCAATTATAAAATCAAGTAAGTAACCTTACAGCAAGAATGCTAAATCCAGTAGCAATTATTGTGTTTTCAATGGCCTCAGCATCTTCATAGGCCTCCGGTTTGATCACAGCAAGAGTCCTCTCTGAGAAGGCGTGGTACTCGGCTTGAGAGTCAGATGAAGCTACAGACATATTTTTTACAAAAACCCTTTCAACAACTAATAAATGTTTACGTGTTAACGTCAAAATAATTGTTTGATGATAGCCATAGACTTATTATACATGGGAGTGACAGCTGTGAGCGACGTTTCTAGGTTCTACGAATGAGGTCGAGGTACGTGTAAAGTTTGTTGTTGTTTCTCGGAAGAGGTTATATAACAAGTTCATATTTTTATTCAATTTTTTTTCTGTTTTAACAAAAGATAATACTACTATAAGTATAATACTATCGCCATTCGAGAACATTAACAGCATCTTAATAAGTAGTACTTATAAGCTAATTACAAGCTACCGCAATCCAATCCTTCCAATCCAATCCTTCGAACGATGTCGGTTGTTTTAGTTCTCCTGCGGATCTCATCATTTCTTACCGGACGACGTTCCGTGGGCAGGTCCCCTACAAGGTGGACCGACGATCTGGTCAAGGTTGCGGGAAGCTGCTGGATGCAGGCAGCGCAGGACCGATCGTTGTGGAGATCCTTGGGGGAGGCCTATGCCCAGCAGTGGGCGTCGTACAGCTGACATGAAGATTATATATTATCAGTAGAATTATTAATATTAGCACAGTCATTTAAGTTACATTGTCAGATGTTTAATTTCACTTTTGATGAAATTTTTTTAATCAAAGCACAATATTATAATTGATCAAAGTTCAATTATAAAAAAAATAAATAACTTAATCATTACGTATCTCATGCCTTTAATCTTAACCTGGCATCCTTGGCATAGATAACGTTTTTCATTTCATTCATTCAATACAATGCAATTTTATCTGCGATAATGCGGTTGTACCATTTCGCTACTTAATTAACTAGTCATGTTCAAAGTCAGGTTCAAGAATAATCTGGAATCGAAACGCGAAATATGGATCGGCCGGCTCGCAACAGTAGCTACTCTATAAAGTCGCATACATCAATAAGCAACCGATGAGCAATTGCAGACGCCGTTAAATAGGAAAACTGGCGCTTTTCCGGCCACCCCGCGGGGGCTGCGTGCGACGGGCGGGCGGGGGCCCGGGCGCGGCGGGGCGCAAGGGCCGGGGGGCCGGGGGGCCGGGGGCCGGGGGGCAGGGGGCGGGTGGCCGCTCAGTGCCCCCCGGACGCAGCGGCGGCTCGACGCCTCCCTGCACCCGCGACATGCGGCGTTGACCCGTCTCCCGCCACCCGAGAACCACCGCCGTATACATGGACAACTCTTGCCTTCTCGACCTCCTCATCAGGTGCTTCGCCATGACCGAGCCCGAGGACCTCAACTTCACGGCGTTCACCGACCTCTGCCGCCTCTGCTCGCTCAAGAGTGGACCGAGACTCCACATTTTCGACAAAGAGTCCGAGCAGAGGCAGATTTTGTTCAAGTTGAGGACCTGTCTGCCGACTATGGTGAGTACTGAGAGTACTGATACTCAAACACGCCCTTCACTTTGTCCTTGACTTGTATTTCTTCATCTCGGACTTACACTTACACTACACAAACCTGAATTGACATACCTTCTACAGTTATTGATTGGCTTAACGGGTAATGTAATGTAAACACGTAGGCACAAGCATTTGACGTGGAGAAAAATTCCAAGTAAAGGGTGTCGTAGCCGTGCGTAGCAGACGCTCGCCGCAGCCTCGTAGACGCCTGCGCGCTACGAGTCGCTACGATAACAAGAAATTAGGAATTGAATAAGCTAACGGACTTACCTGTTGATGTTTCAGGAAAAAATATACTAAAAAAGTTCTATAAGTTTTGAGTTTAAAACATATTATTAATGCTATGTAATATTTGCATTCATTGTTTTTTTTAGGGTAACGATTGACATCACGTCATCAAAAAAACTTAATGATTTGTTAACTTTTAATTAAAATCGAACATTTTAGCAACACTGTGACTGCAAAACAGTAAAATTACACTTTTTACCTATATTGCAAAATATAACAAATCGATGTAGAGTTTAGATTGTAGGTAAATGCGAAGCTTCCCTTTAATAATTCAGGTATAGCATGACGCACCGCACCGATTGGTTTGTGAAACACAAATAATGGAAGGTTTCCCGATAAGCGTAATAACCCATCATTCATATTTTACCAGGAGCCGGAGCTTGGACTGAAATAAGATCGTAAATATTATACACGTAGCACCTTTTCTTAACAATTCATAAAGACCTATTCGTCTTTTCATATGATTTTTGGCTTCATTGTTTTGATTTGTTTGTTTTTAAAAATTTCTAAGCTCCTTATTCAACGATTAGTATATGATAATCTATAGAAAAAAAATATATGCTCTATGCTTACTATACCTAATGGTGATGGGTGACACCATGAAGTTCGACTTAATACTGAGGTCAGAGTATTAAGTCAAACTTCATGGGTGACACACATGAAGCTCGACTTAATACTCTGAGTCTTTTTTTGTAGTAATTTAACCGGCCCTGACTTCTAAGAACTTCAGCCGCCAGCAGCGCTATGGTTGGACATCAACTTGACAGCAAAATGACATTAAAAAAATCACGTTAGTTTCACATTTTGGCCACCGGCACAGCAAAGTTTGTGGCACTGTAACTGGAGTTCTCACCCTGAATAAAAAAGTGTACCCAGCAAATTTTACATTTATGTATGTAGTCATTCAGTTGTCTCATATGACCATACGTATTTTTTTTAAGTGTAGGTGAGACGGAAGACAGCCACTGTGTAATTTTTGGTGACAAAAAAGTGTTAAAAGTGTACCCAGCAAATTTGACATTTATGTATGTAGTGGCTGTCAGTTGTCTCATATGACCATACGTATTTTTTTAAAGTGTAGGTGAGACGGAAGACAGCCACTGTGTAATTTTTGGTGACAAAAAAGTGTACTCTCCAGTTACTTCAGTATTAAACGTAGTGATTACATGCTCTTTGCTCAGTATTAAGTCGATCTTCATGGTGACACATCACTTTTATGTCCGTTTAAGATAAAGAAAAAGTTCACTTAGAGCTTCGATCAACAATAGTACTAGATGAAGGCTCACGAACTAAATGAAAACTTTATATGGCACGGAATGACTTTTCTTTAAACGGAGAAAAAAGGTTACGAATTTTACGATCTTACATTATAAATGACAGGAAGCGTTCCAATTTTGAAATACCTTAATTATTGACACTGTCAAAATAATCTACTTATAATATTATACTCTCAAGTGGGCGTATAACGTTCGGCCATGTCTGTCACTCCAACTATGCATCTAGAACTAGGTGTTATTGTTGATCGAAGACTCAGAGCCTATAAAAAAACTGTTTCATTTTTTCAATTCAATTCCTACATAGTTAAATGTTATTTTGACTTGTAATTAAAAATTACATTTTTTCTATTAAAATTTAATTAAGATTTAATTTAACTTATCTTTGACAATCACATACAAAATGACTAGCTAAGTACCAAGAATAATTTCTCATCTTTTGCTCATTTTTTATTGAAACAAAATACAAAAGCGTCTCGCTTTATACACCGACCAATGGAATGATACTGAATGAAATACCTAAATATCGTGAAATTTAAAATAAATGTTAGTAATAGTCACGTCTGTCGTGAGGCTGCGAAGTGGGTCAGAGGTGGGATTATTCCCGGAATCCCCACTCGGTGGGGGACGGCCGCATGCCGACCACTGCGCGAATATAAATATCGAACTACAAATACTATAACACTCGTAGTATGGAGTGGTGTATTTTATTTTGAACTAGACTTCCGCCCGCGGCTTCTCCCGGGTGGACTACGAGACGTTATCCCGCGGGAATGTGATTTATTTCGCGATAAAAAGTAGCATACTGATTTCTTTCACTCTCCAGCTCCCAAACTACTTATCAATTTACCAAAAATCACGTGCACGACCCGTTGCTCCGTTTTGACATCAAAGACGGATAAACAAACACGCAAACGCACATTCACATTTTTAATTAGTAATAAATAAAATGAAAAATTAATGTAAGTAACAGCACAGGTAATAGTAACGTCTGTCGGTAGGCTGTGAGTGGGTCAGTATTGGGATTATTCCGAAAACCCCCACTGAAAGGGGACGCCCGCACGGCCCCCACTGTGCGAATAGAAATAATTAAAAATATACAAAATACAAATACAAATACAAATAACTTTATTCAGTCTCACAATATGACATTACAAAAACAATAAATTTTACATAAAAGTTGTACAGTGAAACCGAAACGGTTACCACTCAGCATAATGTTGCAGCATGGGCATCATCATCCGAAAGAAACATTTTTACAAATGTTTTACAGTCGATTAAGATGAAACAGCAATTAAATAAGATTTTATATTATTTTTATGCATTCACAATGCAATTTTTGTAAGTATAGTAAAAATGTGATAGTAAAAAACCGCGAGCCCTATAAGTAGCTTTCAGGCGGGATTCGAACCCGCGCCTCCGGGAATCCGGCCCGATGCTCTGACCAACTAAGCTACCGAAAGGTTTACACGACTCGTCGAATTTTGCTATCACTTGTTACGCTGTAGGCCGAATGTTTCTTTCGGATGCGAGGGTTTCCTCACATTGATGAAACAACGCTGGCCTACAGCGTAACAAGTGATAGCAAAATTCGACGAGTCGTGTAAGCCTTTCGGTAGCTTAGTTGGTCAGAGCATCGGGCCGGATTCCCGGAGGCGCGGGTTCGAATCCCGCCTGAAAGCTACTTATAGGGCTCGTGGTTTTTTACTATCACATTTTTCCTATACTTACAAAAATTGCATTGTGAATGCATAAAAATAATATAAAATCTTAAAAATGTACTTATTAAAAAAAATTAAGTAGTAACATAATATTGAGTAAGTATTGAGTATTAAATCTGCATTTCTTAACGGGTATGAAAATGTGAAAACCTGAGATTAAAAACTAATTACGTATGAGCAAACACTTAAAATTTTAATATCTATCAGAAAGCCTTGAAAAAGAGGTGTAAGATAATTTTGGAATAGGTAAGTATTATAACATTTTTGCGTACTTTTTACAAGTGTACCTACATAGTTGTGTATATAGTGTACATATTATCCTTTTAACACCTTTTATATAGAAGTCTAACTAAGTGTATCTCAATCGTTTCTCCAGCAGATATCGAAAGACGACTTCCTGCCGAAGAAGATCTGCGAGCGATGCGTCACCCGGCTGGACCAACTGTACGAGTGGCGGCAGAGCTGCCTCAGCACAGACTCCGTGCTGAGGAACTACGCAGAGTCCATGAGGATCGTCACCTCCACCATTAACTTCCAGGTCAGTCACCATCATCATCAGCCTATCAACCTGCACTGCTGGACATAGGCGCCTCTTCAAGGTCAGGCCATCAAGCTTGATTCACGGATATTCTTATCCAGCTCTTGCCAGCCACCATGCGAAGATTATCGCTGCATTCCGCCTAGTCTGAGGGCGTCTTACACCGCGCTTGCTCTGCTCATACATACGCGGCTTCCACTGAAGAACTCGTTGGTTATCGGTTCTGTGGCTGACATGGCCGCTGTCCACTGCCACTCCACTTTGCGAATCCGGTAGGTTATGCCGATTACTTTGGTTCTCTGTCTGATAACCTTGTTCCAGATTCGATCCTTCAGAGAAACTCTGAGTGTAGCCCTTTCCATATCTCGCTCCGGCTATTCGGCTCCGTATGTCATGTCAGGTCAGGTAGGTGTAGTGGTGTGTACAGTTAGTGCTGTGGTACATACAACAAGACCTGACCAGATGTACGAGTGGCGCCATAGCTGCCTCAGCTCAGACTGACTTCCGGCTGAGGAAGTACGCGGAGTCCATGAGGATAGTCACCTCCACCATCAACTTCCGTCTTAAATAAAAAACTCAAGCCAATGAGTCACACCAACACATCAAAATATGACTATAAAAATTACTGCATTTAATGCGCGTACTCGTGCAAGTCTAATAGTTTTTGTTTCATCGAAATCTGGCCAGGATTTCCAAAGATACAGAGCGTTGTAAAGTTTCACCAGCTTTTGAAAATTTGCTTTCCTTGCGCGCTATTTGCGATGACGTCATGTCGCACTGACATCTCCGTTTGCGGCTGTTGCGGGTGATTCCCGTCTAACTGTACCTACATAGAGTTCGCCTGTGCGCAATCTTCGCGCAACTCGTGCGTTTTTGACGCTAGTTACAGAACATTTTCTTCGTTCTAAGGTTATGGTTAATGATTAGTACCCAGGCGCACTCTAAAACTGTCACCTACTGTCGATACCGAAAGACATTTATCCCACAAACTTATCTGACCCAGTGGTGGAGGCGCCACTAGCAGTATAAAATTATCGAAATGGCAGTCAGTTTTTAGGGTGCATATTTAACTACCAAGTCGGTTAAGGCTGTAAGGACATTTTGTTTTGACGGTTGCTATATGTATTGACAGAATCCCGCCCGCCATTATTTACGAAAGTTGATTTAATTTATTATTCAAGAAAATAAAACATTAATGATTTGAATCTGTTTTTTCACATGGGCTCAATACAAAATTTCTTAAACATTTCATTGATCGACTATAAGAAAAATAAATATATTTATTACGAAACCGTGAGAGCGCAACTAAGTATATAGCCAAAGGATTCTATGTAGGTATACGGAAGTGCGACGTGACGTCACACGTTAATGCCATTGGTTCACCCAAATTTTCCTCGGAGGCCGTAAGTACTTTAACGTTTAATATCTCAGTAATTTTTGAAGATAGGAAAAAAATAAAAACAGATTCTTTTTTCGCGAGTTACATATTTTTTAGATATGCTGATAACAAAAATCATTGGTGTGACTCATTACAGAGTTCGACCACTTGCAAAACAGCATTGCGTGATTGAACGAGCAACATGATTGATTGATGAGTCCATGACGGACGATACTTCCACTATCAACTGCAGATCAGTATACGCAATAGCAAAGACAGAAGTTTCTCTGCTTAACTGCCAGCAGAACAAGCAGCATCAGTAGCGACTATCCCCCTTATTCCAAAACGTGGACTAAAATTACATGACATGACGCCATAACAATAATGTTTTCAGCATTATTGTGTTCTAGCAGTTAAAGATAGGATAGCTAGTTCCTCAGTGATGGAGGATTTCGGGAGTAGAGCGCTTCCACCTTCAGCCTTATCACCACTTATCATCAGGTGTGATTAAGGCTATGTGCTACCCTGTAGTGGCTTAAAAAAATTGTCTTGGTTTAACAGTGGTACCTACTAAACTGGTGCTGTCAATTTTATTTTGCAAATGAAAGACAGAATTAGCATTCGTTTTAAACCAGGTCTAACTTTTAGTCCACATTTTGGAATAAGGGGGTATATGTCATGACACTACGCAGTCCTTGAGAAGGTTTAACCGTTCTAGGTTAGTCTACATGCGCCGCGTTATTACCTAAGGATTACGTCATGTCTGACTTAGAGAGTGAGTTTTAATCAATGCGCTAGAAAGAAAACAACTCTTTGTATCATAACATCACGAAGCCAGAGTATTTTGCTTGCTTACTGAAACTGGCTTACTTTACTATCCTGACTTAAGAAACTGGGCTCGTAACCTTCCTGCATAGGTAATCCACTAAACCAGTCCAATATTGGCATCGTGAAAATAGAGACAAATACAATACATTGGATTGTCCTCAAGCCAGTGATCAATAGTGATATCTATTTGTCTTCGTGGACTGGCGTAGTGGATTGTCTAAAGTTTTAGGTTAAATTCAAAGCACGAACGTTGTGCTCATTTCCATTTTACTTACGTCATTTATTTATAGTCATAGGTAGGTATAGGATACTTACCTACTTGTTTCTTCAAGTAATTTGTGATACCTATGCTTAGGTCCACTTGCAGCAAATTTGCTAAATCCCGATTTTACTTAAACTAGAATTAGCCCATACAGGAATATCAAATTTTTTAATCTAGTTTAACATTTTGACATTTTTGTATGGGTTAAATCTAATTAGCAAATTTGCTGCAAGTGGACCTTAAATAAATAACTTCTTACAATCACACCAATTACCTATCTAAGCCCATGTTAATTTCGACCGCGACCGCGAGCCGGACGACGTTCCGTGGGCAGGCCCCCTACAAGGTGGACCGACGATCTGGTCAAGGTCGCGGGAAGCCGCTGGATGCGGGCAGCGCAGGACCGATCGTTGTGGAGATCCTTGGGGGAGGCCTATGCCCAGCTGTGGGCGTCGTACGGCTGAGGTGATGATGATGATGATGATGCTAATTTCATTATGAAACTGTATCATGGAAAACTTGATAACGGATAGATATATCATCATCATCATCATGTCAGCCGAACGACGCCCACTGCTGGGCATAGGCCTCCCCCAAGGATCTCCACAACGATCGGTCCTGCGCTGCCCGCATCCAGCGGCTTCCCGCGACCTTGACCAGATCGTAGCTAGGAATAGCGGGGCCGCCGGGGACTGGGGGCCGATTTTTTGTTTGTGTACCCATTTTTTACGGGGGGGTTTGCCATAATCGCCACGCTTGGCAGGCGGGTTGGCGATCGCAGTATGGCCTGTTGTAACCTGGAGACGCTGCTGCCCATCTCCTGATGGCAGTTTTCCCTTTGTCGCCTCTTACGACACCCACGGGAAGAAAGGGGGTAGTGCTATTCTATTTATGTGCCGGCACTACACGGCACAATATATAGATATATATATAAGTACTTAAATACTTTTTTTTGTAATTACATACTTAATATACATAGTTAACACCCAGACCAAGACAAATAAGTAGGTAGACCTTAATAAGTAGATACCTACGTTTAATTTAGGCTGTGCCTCCGCTGACGGTAGGTACCGGCCACAGAACACGGATTTTTTTCTTGGTACCGGCATCCTGGACCCCTGCCACTTCGCTGCGCTTCGCGATCGTCTTACTAAACTATCACTCCCAATTTTTCTTCGAAACCGGTACCGGCAGCGGAGCCACTTCCTTTAATTTATTTTATCGAATGTGTTTTGGGTGTGTTATATTAACGATCCTAAGCTTATCTACACCATCGCGATCGTGACCACCTACCTCGGTACCTGTTGATAACAATCGATCGACACATATTAATTTTATCGATTGCTTAACTTGATATGACAAAATACTGGTCATGTTTCGATTAAAGTCTAGTTGCTTTGCTGCTATACAAAAAAAGTATATTTCTTTAGTTGAACAAAAAACTCTACATCTCAATCTCTACATTATTCTTTATAAATTAATTAATATCTTTGCTGTAACATAATGAACGATCTATTTATGACTGCAATTTTACTACAAAAAATATACATAAGAATATTCTGATTAGGTAGGTACATAGGTCAATTAAATATTTACACCTCCTCTTTAGCGTTTGTGGAAAGCAAAAAAACAATTTTAATAGAAATTCAAATGACCAAGGAGAACTTAAATATATTTTTTAACTAAAATATCGTAACCATAGTTCAATATGAAAACTTTTTGTATATTTCAGGTTCCCAAAGTGATAACGAAACATAGATAGATATTTTGATTCTTAAAAAATTAAATTATGGTTAGGTATTGCTAATATTCCACTATAACTAAGTATAAGGAATGCAAAACGGGATTTTTACCATGTTTAATTTGTTTTCGAGTTCCCGATATTTACGCGCAGTTGCACATAATGATCACGGAGTCACGGAATAATCGGGAACTCTTATACGTTTCATAGAGCAAGATTAATGAAGTAGGGTATAAAACTCGTAAGTTCGGAGTCTTGTGATCCTTTCTCAAACATCAAGATTCAAGATTGTCACGGTTGCCGAAGTTCCTATTTAGGAGGCATTCACGTCAATTCTATTGTGATGGTCTAGGCACGGCGGGCGGTGCAAGGCGACAACCCTCTATCGATCCGCGCCCCGGCCGTATCGAGCCCACCCCGCGCCAATCTCAACCTTAACCCAACACAATAACAAACAACCGGCCTACACAACACGCCATTCCCAACCTAAGATAATACGAGCCAGAATCCACTTTCGACTACTACATCTTTGTTCATACGGATAATGAATTATACGCTCTGCTCCGGTAGTTATAAGGTTGTCAACGACGCTCGATGCGCAATACGACTATTGGGAAATTCGGGTACCGGCTACGCATGTCCAGAGACGTTTTGTTTTTATGACGCGCTCTACCATACATAGCTATGAAGATGCTGAACGCTGAACGTTGAACTGCTAATTGATTTTATCGCACCCTTTGAAACAAAAGACTGTCACTTTTAAGCGTGAAAAAAAAAGCGCATTGGCTATATTTAGCGATGATGGGAGCCTCCTCGCTCCACCTCCCGGCGGGGTAGGTATGTGGCGAGTGCATTATAGCACGCACCAAGGTCGAAGGCGGCGCGCCGAGCTCGGGGGCACATTTGACCCTGACCTAGCGCGAGAGGTGAAGGATATTCCTACTACGGCCTCCCCCTGCCGCCCAGCCCCCCTGACACCACTTGCACTGAACATTTCTACTTCCCCGCGGTCCCCGGCCGGGGTGATGACAGTTGCAGGTACAAAAACACACCAGTCAACCGGCTCGAACTTTTCATTGCTCACCCCCACATTTCTTTTAGGGAGGACATTTTTGTTCAACACAAAAAAATTAATTTTGGAAGTTTGAACTGGGTTTTGTCTGCTTTTCTTACAGGATTTGAAAACGAAATAGAATTGACATAGGTCATCTGTTTTTCATAAATATTATTACCATTAACGTCTTCGATCAACATAACACTTTTGTTGATCGTGGCATTACCTACGACCGATATTTAAAGTATTGAAGCAAGCGCTGAGTCAAAACAAATGATTCATCCCCGCAGGAAAAGCAAACTCGACAATCCAACATGATTTATTTACTTTTCAGTTTACCAAGTTTGTTTTATGAAGATTAAATTACTTTGTTCGTAGGAATCTAATGGAATATTAGTTCGAAGATTTCTTGGCTGAAACCATCACTACGCTTGATTATGTTATGATAGCGCTACTTTTCATTACTGGACGTATTCTGTACGACGATAGACAAAGAAAGATGTTTTTTAAATATTCAACAATTCTGTTTATTAAAACTTACATTACGGCCAGGAAACAAAATTGGTATGAATCAGCAAACCCATTATGGAAATGGAATGTACTCTTTGAATTACTAGTGCTTTACATTAAATTACATAGGTACCTAATTAAAGCTAGAGTTAATTCACATTCCTTCATTTGAAGTTTTTAATTGAAGT